>CM031239.1:496702645-497102381 GCA_018340775.1 Taxus wallichiana var. yunnanensis | reverse complement strand
GGAGAATAGTCTCTAGTAACTCGGGAATAGCATCCCTCATGTGTAGAACCTCTCGTGCCTGCACCCACGACATCAAGAGCAATATTAGTCTCATATTTACCCAAATCAGAACATCCAAAACAAAAACAAAAAAATCTTATCTATTCACAAGTCTATACAATCGGCGTCGATTTAATAAAATCGGCGTCGTTTATTTATAGTCGCCGATTAATACCAATCGGTGCCGCTTTAACATAATCGGCGTCGATTATACCAATCGACGCCGATTTCCTAACATAAATAAGACTCTGGCCTCCCACAAACAAAAAAAAAATCAAACAAAAAAATTAAGTACAACGGGTTCAAGAAGAACCACTTACCCCAGGTCGTGTCCTCCTCACTTCTGACCGCTTCCAGAGGCTTCCATGATGCTCAAATCCAATTTTTGACTCTCTCTGAATCAATCGTCACGGTGTAAATAAATCGTTCACGTTTTCCGTTCACATATTTATATGTGCTTTCAATGATCAATGTGCCGACTATTTTGGTCGGCGCCGTTTATTTTGATCGGTGCCGCTTATTATAATCGCCGCCGATTTTCCATATCTCTTTGCCATAGTATTGATACTTGGCTCATTTATCTATCTCGATCATTATGGTCCATTGAATGTTGCCTTTCGGCACATATTTTCGATATCACCATCCATTTCCCGAGTTTGTTCCTTTAATGGGACACTCGCCTTTTTGGCAGCTTTAGGGTTCACGGGTCTGTAGGCACTAACGTCGTCTGCCTTGCAGACCGTCTAGCTATCCCTACCAATGTGTTTCTCTTTAGAGGCTGACCATTTTGCAGCCCTCCTTCCACTCATGGGTCTGTAGGTACTAACGTCGTCTCATAAGGAGACCGTCTAGTTTGCCCTACCAATGTGAGTTCCTTAGGTTGCTACCTTTTTATCTATTTTTATGCATCATCAATGATCAGATCTACTCCAGACATCCAGCTGGGGCATCCCGCGTCTTCATCTACCTTTTTTCAAACTTGGGATCATTTGTTCTATCATCCATCCCATCCCTAGTTTGAGGGGGATCACATCATCACTTTTTCTTCCCTTCTTCCATCTCCTTGTTTTTGTCTCATAACCTTGCTTATCGCAAGTTACTTGACAAAAAGGGGCAAAATGTAGACACCTAAAATTGATTATCCAATTTAGTGTCCCTCGTGCGCGTTTTCTCTCTCAGGTAACCTGGGGCACGTTTATATCACCACTATCCCCTTGGGATATTATTCAATTTACATTTTAAACACCTATCCTAAGTTTAATTCACCCCTTTATGTTTTACCCATGAGTAATTAAATATTAACTATTTAATTACACCTTTTCACATGTATCCTAACCACTTATTTACCCCATATCTATCCTATCCATGTGTCCCTCCTATTTCTCCTCTTCCCCAAGCGAGATATTTCCCGTATTTGAGGTGGAGGGATAACTCTTATCGTTCCAGAAATCGTTCATTTTGGCCGCCTCGGGAGTTCTGCTCCAGAGATCGGCGCCCGGCCAGTATGGTCGACGCCGATTTTTAGAAACGGCGCCGATTATAAATAGAAGCCTGAAACTCGGTTACGGAGGACGGAAAAAAGAGACACACGGACACGAAAAGCACGAGCACGAACACGAAGGGCAGAGGCAGAGAGACAGATCGCGAAAGAAACACAGACCGTGAAAGAGAGAGAACGAGAGATCTTTGCGCATCTAGTGTCAACATTATCTATCAAATGAGAATGGATCTTGTCCAAATCAATCCCTCAGAGGAGCACCATTACTCTGTTCTTATCACATCAACATCACACGTCTCCATTAATTTTCTGCGACTGCTCCTTCCTACACCCAAGACGGTGTGCAGTCTTTCCAAAGATATCTCTCAAACTTCTACAAATCCAATGAGACATTGACGATCTTGCCTTCATTTACGATCTTGCCTTCATTTTCCGATTTCCAAATCCTGTCGCACTTTGTCTCCGATCGATGCCGATCTAAATAATCGACGCCAATTTTAACTAGTCGATGCCGATTCTACATAATCGACGCCGATCATCCTGCAGATAGGTAAAAGGACACAGGTAACACAAATCAAGCTTTTATTTCATAGTTTCCTGTTTTCTGCTGCTTCTGCATACGTTGTTTAGATTCTGTTTTATCACTGTAATCAGAAAATCTAGTCCTTACGTACATCTTTTATCATGTATGTTTCTCTGCCTAATTGAAAACATGGATGACATCCGCCAAGGAAGCTTATTGCTTCCCTGCCTCCGCTTCTCTAGGAAGTCCACCTAAATACCTTTTAACGTGGTCTTTTTCTGTCAAGCATCGGTGTCTTGCAGGTTACTCGGATCTACTGTGTGAATTGCTCGTGTGCACCCGTGTCATCTACATCGACCTCCTTATCCATCTACATCTTCGGATCTTGTCCATCAGGTATCAATTTCATTTTGAGTTTTTCAGGGTTTTTGTGTTTAGTTTGGTGCATTAACTTGGACAGGTAACAAGCGTGAAATCCTTGATCTACAATGATTTATCTTGAATTAAACACATTTTCTCTTTGGAATGAATATCAAAGTAAATTTTTATGTTGTGATCTAGAAGTCGATGATATAGCAGATTCTTTGTCAAACCAATGACATATAAGACATATAATAGTCTACAATTAAGTGAACTAAGGGGTAGAGAAATGTTCCCAATGCCACGAATTGCATATGACAAATCATCACACAACAAAACATGGTTTTTGAAGCAATGTCCCTCATTGAAGTGAAACCAATATCTTTGGCCATTCATGTGTTGAGTGACTCCAGAATCAACATACCATCCATCACTAGATGACATGGAAGGTTCACTTGATCAAGTAATGTACAAGTAGTCTTATTTATGTGAAATTTCTTCTTACTCAAAGAATATATCCTTTTTGATGGGGTCTTCTTTTCCAGTTCCTCTTTTTCTTCCCTTGATTATAGTTTGTATGCCTCTTGTCAAATTATTGGTGTTGAGGTCTAGAATTGATTGATGAACCTTTCTTGTATGTATTATACCAAAAATCTTTCAACTCATGTCCTCTTTTATAGATTTTACATTACTTCTTCTATTGTTTTCCCCTTGATGTTTATACTTTGGTTCCAATGTTGGGAATTTTGATAGGAATTAGGTTTACCATTTCCTTTTCCTTTCCATTTTTATGAGAATAAAGTGTTTATCCTCTTCATCATCTTTACTATGCATGGTTTCCTCTTGTTGCAAAAGGTTTACCATCTTGTCAAAACTAACCGTCCTATCTGAAAACTTTCATGTTGTTAAGAAAATGCAGTAAGAAGAAGGGACATCTCTCAGAACAATGGGAATGAGAGCTTCATCTATGACCACTTCTCTCGGGGCTAGAATTAAATCCCTCAACTCTGAACTCTTCTTAAGAAATTTTGATTTTTCATTTTTCTTAAACTTGATGTATGTAACTAACTCTGTAAATTCAGTATGAAATTTTTGTTTTTGGCCTTGTATACCATTCTCAACTTATCCCACACTTCTTTGGCTATTTTGGCATCTCAAATGTGGGGTTGCACATCATTAGACACTCGAAACAAGATGATAAGCTTGCATTTCTGATCTGATATACCAAACTATCGTTGTTATGTTGTATCAGTAGTTGATCTTGTCAGAGTACCATTCAAAATAGGCCAAATCTCTTGAAACTTAAGTTGTGTCTTGATTTTTGTCTTCCATACGACATAGTTGTTTCCTCTAAGTAGTTCTGAATCTAGAAGAAAAAATTTGGAGGAATTTTTGCCCATTTTACGAAATCACCTTGACGGGGTTAGGCTCTTATCACTCCGGTATAAGGTCTTTGAGTCTATATACTTTTGTTAGTATGATATACGAAACTTTATATATACGTGCCCTTCTCGATATACCCTTCGGTCACGTGGATGAACCTCTCCCTTTCTATATACCTAGAGGTACGTGAAAGAGGCGTTAACATATGTAAAATAATTCGATACGTGGTACTAAGATAATATTGAAAGAGGTCATGTGATTATTGACACTTTGGATCAAAGAAATATCCTCATACGCGTGTGTAACATCGCTATATAAATGGATAGTTTCTCACCCAGTTTATTACGTGCAATCATTCAAAGATGGATGGGAAGGCTCATAGTGTGTGCCTTTGTGTCCTTATTACTTCCCATCGATTTAAAGGGTCGATGCCCAGACGATGTTGTTGTAGCTATATTAGGCATTAAGTGCGGTAGTAGTGACGCACGGCTTTACTCGTAAGTGCTTCCCGTGAGGCACTTTGTATATACCGAACATTCTAATGAGATATAGAATCTTGTGAGTGTTTTAAAACCAAATTTCACTATTTTTTATTAAAATTCTCTTCCACCTTCCTCGAGCATTTACAATGTTTTTGGTTGACTATGGCAACTCGCAAATTAATATAATAAATGAGTATACAATTACATTCAAAAATGTTTTAAAATTGAATGACATGTAATTTTTTTCTTTTTGGGCCCTAGTGGCCTTTGGAGTCCAATACGACCCTCTATGCAAAAAAATTGTAAAAAAGCTGAAAATGCAATTTTTAGGTATACCTCCTTTAGCAAAAGTTGCTCAAAATGGAAAAATAGGAGGTCTAGGAGAAAACAGAATTTTCCTAAAACAAGTTTTTTCTCACGTAAAGTTTGGGGACCTTTTTAGTTGTAACTAGAGGTTTTATCAAAGGTTTTTTCACTAGTTTTGCCTCCAAGTTTGGCAGGTTTTCAAAATTTTCCACTAAACTCAATGTTTTAAAAAAGCTGAGTTGGGGGTGTGGGTTGAACCCCAAACCTCACCGCCCCAAGACTCTCCACTTATCCAACCTAGCACTTTATGTGCTTATGTCATGAAATAAAGAATATAATACTTAAACAATAAATAACGACCTGACATTTTGAAAGGAGACACAGCTAGAGGAGGCCTCCATGGTAGAGTTGGACGTCCATGTAGATGCGAGCTTGGAGGATGGTTCGAGTTTTTTCCATGAGATAAGTATCTCAAAGCTCTTCCTTTTTATTTCCTTTGATCGCGCTATGTTATTTGTTGATCTATGATTTTGATTTGTATTATATTCATCATTTGTTTTTCAACCACTAATTGTTTGTGTTGCAAGGTTGATAAATTTGGATTCTTTGTTAGTGTAGGTCGAGTATGGTTGTGTAGGAGGGATAACTCGGCCATTGAACAGTGAGCTTGTGGAGTAGGGGGATGGGTCAAAATGTGTGGTTCTTTGCAACATCCAAAGCGGAGTTGTTGAATGAGACTCAACACGTCGGCTTTATTACAAATATACGACCCACGTGGATATGCCTTAAACTCTCCTTTGTGGGCTCACTATTGTGTGAATTGATCCGTTGTTTGTTTGATTTGCCTCCATGTTCACTATGTTGGGGGATTGTTTGGCCAATTGGTAGATGCCTCATTTGGTAATTTTGTTTCCTCTAATGTACGATCAATTCTCCTCCCTTATAACTTGACCATAAAAGTATAACCCGCCATCTATAATGTAAAAAACAATGCTCATTATTCAAAAATTTCAACTTAACCTCCAAAAAAAGTAACTCTGTGGGTAATCAGTCCTCCAAATGTAGAGGTCTGATAAAAATATCAGAGACTAAATGTCTCCTCTAAATTAGAGGTAAAGCTGTTGTTGGGGAATAAATGTTTTTAATTTTCTATGCTTACGGAAAATTTTACTACGTGCGGGGGTGAACCAATGCAAAAACATTTGTGTTCTAAACACTTGGAATGAACAGGAGGTTGTGGGGAGGTAGGGATGGGGATGGGAAGTTGTAGGAGGTTTCACAGATCTCAATTCCTGCAAAATGATTCTCCAATATCCTCTATCTCTTCTCTTCATAGGTCTAGATTAACCATCTTTGATACCAAATGAAAAAACAGGGATGGAAGGCTATAGGATTTTATTAATAATCAAACAATCATGTACACGGAGTGCAGGATGCATATATATATATATTTATATATATATATTTTTGTGTGTGTTTGATAGCCGGATACAAACAAAGCAAGATTTTTCATAGGTCAAACAATATTCCTTAATACACAAGCTTATAAAAAACCATCAGAGAAACATAACAAAACTAAATACAATAGGCATATAGTTACAACAAATAAATAAATAATATGGTTAAAGAATATAACCATATAAAAATTTAACTAATTAACCTATTTACCATAGCTACCCTATAGTAATAAAGATAAATACTAGGTAAAATTACTATTTACCCCGAGAGTGGCCTTATATGACCACCAAGCGGTACTCAACAAGTTGTTACCACTCAGGACATCGAGCCTCGACTTATAAAATAATATATCGAATAATACAACTATCTATCCGAATCAACCCTCCACCGGTTCCACAAGGCTCAACATAGTCATAATTACACTTAGGTTGAATCCATATGATAACCATTTAGGGAGTGAAAAGGAGTACAAGTTGTCATTTATGGATCCTAAGGTGTCCGTGAAACACATTATGCATGAGACCCATTGATAAAGTTCCATACATACCAACCGAACAAAAGTGGGTTTTCATCCTATCTAAGGATCCACTTCTATCCCATACTTGGCTAGAGTGATTGGTCAATGGTAGCCAATTCCTCACTCCAAACTTACACCTTTTTCTGATTTCCTTAAGGGTAATTTAATGTGGGGTTTATAACATAACACACTTGCGACAACATCACAAACACAAAGGTTATTCACACAAATTAACCATAGCGTCTTATGCATGATATGTATATAAAGTTATAACACAATCATTACTTTCATGGGTTATGATACATCACATTTCCACATCACGTAGCCAAAGTGCAATCATTGTACAATAGGGATCATATGCTCACCATATGCCCCTAAATCATGACATGAACCATCACATATTACACTTGAATTATACATATGAGGAACACAATGTCTAACATTACAACATATAGTCAATTGAGAATTACAACATGGTGACACACACGATTCATCACAACCTGGTTACGACATCACGATACAATCTAATTTACTTTACACCAATTTTTTCATTCAATACATCAATATACCTTCATATCACATAATGCCAAAATGCTCCAACACTCCATAATCCACAATAACATTCCTTTCACACACAACAAGGTAGTACATCACACACAAATTCTTCATTGAATTCAAAAAGAAGGAACACCCTCATCACAAGCACAACATGTGCATTCACAATATCACAATCACAATGTTGTTCACATTACAACATATATCACATTACTCTTCCAATATCCACCACCATCATGCAACACCATCACAAATCCAATCTATCCATAGGTTCGAGAGCATAAACCTTGCTCTAATACCAAATGTAATGCCCACCATTTACACACACAAATACAACCGTAAGAATACTAGAATATTAAATTTTTTTGGCTAATATTACTTATGGCACCATGCCACAAGGGCTCCAGATAGAGAAACTCAATAATTCATAAGACACTTACATAAGTCATCGACTCACATGAGACACATGACAACACCACATACATGTTGAAGCCACATTTTCCCTAATGGACGAATACTAGTGATGACGTAACCATAAGAAAAGGGACCCAAGGATTCACAAACCCACAACACATCATTACCATGATTACATATTAGTTACGATTAACATTCCAAGAACATTTTTATACAAGGATAATTTTATCCATTTTCCACCTATAGATTCTTAATTTCATTTCACATTCAACTTACAGTTCGACCATTTAAGTTGGCTCTTTATCCTTACAACAATCTCCATAAATTACATAAGTAATTATCATATTTAAAATTGCATAAAAATTTCTTAATTCACTCATTCTTATGTTAAGCTTATGTTTCTCAAACGTTTATCCAATGATTAAATTTTTTCCTTAATATAATAGTAGAATCGATGTAATGTCAAGACATAAATATTAGGATATGAGGCTGATTTAGATTCAAGATACCTTTTCCCAAAACATTTTTCGATCACGGTATCCTTATTTCCCATCGTAGTTAAAATAGTTTAAAAACTTTTTGAATCCATTCAACATTTCCACATCAAGAAATTTTATTTAGATTTATATAAATCTTTTGTTTTCTCAAAGTCCGATCACACAAGTAAATGTCTACTTGAGTTACAAGGACTCTAAGAGTGACATTATTCCTAACCTCGAATCTCATTTTACTCTTAAATGATTTACTCTAACATTGCACTATGGTCTCATTATTGGCGTCACTTTATAACAAAATATTTACGAAATTACTTGTCTAATATCTTAAAGAAGTACATGATTAGAAGCATTAGGACCATACACAAACCACAAGTGATTTGTTTCCAAAGTGAGATCCCATGTTTCCGCATTTCACAATTCCACATGAGAAATTTCTTTTATTCTTAATGTCATAAGCGATATAACAAGGAATTACGAAACCAGGTTTTCAATTTCTTGGTTTCTCTTAAGTCAACATCTTTCAAATTGATTTCGTTTGCAAGAGTTACTTACAATTTTCTAGCCACAGGTTAACCTCCAAATAAACTATGGTTTAGTTTAATTCTTATTTACACTCAGGGATCTACATTAAGGAGTAAAAACATATTTACCTTATAAAGCCTCTGCAAAGAACCCATGCGTTATACTTTCACTAGCCAAGGTAACACATTTAGGTGATAGGATCAAAAGAGATCATTAACTAGAGTTTATATAATAATATAGCTATTTCACTATCTCCATTGTGTCATCTAGATCCCACACAAAATTCATTCGATGAAGAAATTTAATTCTAAATCTATCTTCATAAGACAAGGTAGTCCACTAGGATATAAAGGAAGTGTTAGTTCTACTTACTCCAGATAAAGTTTGACCATGTCGTTCCTAACCGTCGGGTTCATGACAATGTTGCTAAACATATAGGCTATGACGACAACTCAAAAATTTGGGCTCTTATTTACTTAAACTAGAAGGTGTCATAGAGTGCAAAGTTTTAGTTCATTATACGGTTTCAATTTCTTTTGAGCTAAGAAAGATCATGCGAGAAGGTTAGATATGCACTAGTTTTAAACTAAGGTTGTTTGTTGTGATTATATTTCTTTATTACATTTTCCAAGTAAAAATAGAACACACCAATTATTTATCGCACATTATCGCACTACAATATATGCAAATTTAAATTCAATTAACATATATATAAATTTAAATTCATATATATATATATATATATAACATTTTTACCATACGTAAATCTGAATTAAAATGCACATTTCCCAAGGTATCCCTAACACTAACATCTCATATATATATCACCAAATTTCAAATATACACTTTTATGTAACATGGAAATACATTATGCATATATACATTCTACAATGACCTATATAAATTATGATAATAAACAATGAATTACGCCACACCCTTTCACCATCTTTCTTGCATCCTGCAAAACCAAGTGAGCATGAAATCAGCTATACATTGCTAGTATGGCATCCACCGGATCAAGCATAATTAGCATTTTTAAGTTTTTCCATTTACATAATAATAATAATTTGCTTTCGAAAGGAGAATATTAGAGAAAAATATTTATTTCATTTCGTTTCACCTTATTTCGTACTGAGGAGAGAGAGATAGGGAAGAGAGAGAAACAATATTTTTCCCAAAGTTCAATTTAACACAACAAGAAACATGATAGATTTTCAAACAATTATTTACAAGTGTCAAAAGGTTTCCACAAAGATTTGGTTACCCATTGAAGGTCCTACAACTTTCTTTTTACGTTTTCTTGCTAGTTGTAAAAACCTTCCATTAAGTCTTAGAGGCTAAGAAACCACTTTCAAAAGTTTTCATCTAATGAGAAAACATACCATGGGTAAATTTATACATATCCCCCTATACACCAAGAATTCATAGGAACTGACAGAACTCAAAATTGGAGAACAATTTATGATTTCGGGATAGTTTTCCAAGTCCATCTGTCATAACTGACCTACTTGCAAACAATCAAAAGTTATCTCGAGGGCACAAAAAACCAAGTCCAAAGCTAACATTTGATGGATGAACATGCAACGAAAAATTTTGTATAAGCCCCTCCTATATATGGATAATTCAAAAGAGTCAACAAGATTTAGAACTATTAAACAAGTTGCAAATGGCGATGAGTTTTCTTGAGCCACCGGTTGTATTTGAGTCAGTCTGACCTAGTCAAACTGTGACGTAAGGCCTACAAAATTCCCTTTTCAAACTATCTAGAAGATTTTTTTTTCCAAAGTGGAGGTTGCAAGAAATTTTCTAGTAAATATACTAGAGGTTTGCGAAGGTGGAAAGACATTTCATTGTTTAGGGTTCGAACCATGCTTAAAAATTAAAGCCAACTTTTCAGTTTTGACAGCTTCCTAAAAGTGCATTAACATAGCACCAAGGCTCTTAGATGAGCTGTGAAGAGAGTGCAAATGGTCAAATGAGGTACAACTATTTATTGAAATGATTCTCTACATAACAAAGACACATACGATGCTTGACATATCCTTTACGGGGCTCAGAGTTTTGTTTTACAAGTCTCTCAAAATTACATTTTCTAACTTTGTAATGTAGACGGAAGGGGGTGTTTTAGTTGGCAACTCTTCTAGTTATTGACAATACCAATGGATACAATCACCTATGTTTGACACCTAGGGTCTATCATCATAGAAGGTTGTAGTTACAACCATCAAGTGCAATCAAACTACAAGCCGTTAAAGTAAAACATAAGGAGGAGTTTTGTTGTTTCATGCTAAGAGTTTGGTTACAAAGTTTTCCAAATTATGTTCGAAGGAGGGGTTTAATTTTTTTCTCGATGTGAAGAGCTATTTGGGTTACCTATGTGTTATAATTTTCTTTATTGTTTTGCAAAACAATTTTATATAAAAATAATCAAATGTGAGATATTCAAAAATTTAGATTTATTTCGTTGCAAATGAAAACTAAAGAACAAGAATTATGAAAGATATGGAGAGATGAACCATGCCTAGAAAAATATTAGTTTTCATCGCTGCAAAGTTTGGTGATACACTTGCTAGATGCACTTTGATTTTAAGATTCCCATTTATTTTCAAAACTCCACTTTGGGCGTGTCTTGCCACCAACACAAACCATGAGATCATGTCTCTTTGAGGCATCTAGTCGAATGGTAGTGAAGTTCCTTACCAAACACCCTTGCCTTGAAGCTCTCATTTTCACACAAGAAGAGAGTGTGCTGGCCAAGGATGTTGAGTCTCGCTTTACACCTTCTAATGGCATTTGATTCAAAGTTTTGAAGACCTTTTGAACAGACCCATCTTGCACACCATGACCCACATTAAGATATCTTAATAAGTTGGGACTGAAAGGAGTGGGAAGAGTTAATTTCTAGTCTTAAAGGTGATCTTAGAGATAAATCTTGTTTTAGTATTGCAGTCAACACATACATAGAGGTTCTTAAAAACTCCATTGGTTGTCTCAGGGCATGACTTAACAATCCAAATGTAATTTCCAAATTCTCACTATGGCGGTAGAGGAATAATTCCTTTTATCCCTCATCGATTTCCTTACCATTTGAACCTCACCTAACCTATGCACTTATGCATATATGTTTGAAAGAAGAACATAAGTTACAAGATTTTGATGATCTAGCTCAAAAGAAGAGTTGTTGTAAATTATTGTAACTCTATATTCTTATGTGCTCTATAGGGGTACCAAACAAACACAACCACACAACCACCATAGGTTTAATTAGTGTGTCGATGATAAATTTTAGAGTTTCCTCAAGATAGCTAGCACAACAAATAATTTCACCGAGAAGACATAATATTCGATTCTAGGTGGAATGCTATAAGCAACACTTATGCCATTGAACTATTTACAACCATTTTCCACTAAACCTACCAGCTTGTATTTTAAAAAAACAAAAATGAAGCTTACATGGTTAGGGTGTGTTCCATTAGACCACCTCTCTCTAATGTGTTTCACCCAACAAATGACTTGCCTTATGTAAGCTTCCCCATTATGCGTACATGACTACAAAGCACTTACAACTAAACATATGACAAATCCTCATTTTGACATAGGCTAGAAAGAAGTTGGAAAAGGAACTGGAGGATGAATTTACACATGCCATTAGCATTTTCTTGAATGTTTCTAAAACATTTCAACATACCCCCTTTTGTGCATATGATGTAGCCATTGCAGTCGACGAGGTCACATTTTTTGAGGCATTTTCATTCTATATTTCATTCTCCAGTATTTTCCTCCCACTACAAAATTTTTATCCCCAAACATATTTCATTCTCCAAATGATACTTGGTACCTTGGTAGTATGCAGATTTGTGTATTGTTATTCAAAAGTTGGTTTGACATTGAATTGCTTGATATTTGCATTGTTTATTCAGGATCACAAGCCAGAGGCATTGTGTTGGCAGTAATGTCGATGTGTTAGAATTGTGCATAGTTATAACTAACACATATCTTTCCAAGTGATGCTTAAGCCTGTTATTCTATTTCTTTGTAGTCGTTGCAACTCTCCAAATACTCCTAGACTTACAACATTTCCTGTGGGTTTTCCATGGTACATGTCTTAGGATCTCAAATAAAATCCAATTATTTTATGCCATGGAAATGATAGGTTTTCAAAAGTACCATGTGTTTTTAAGGTGCACCACATGTCGTCACTTAGGGGGTCACCTGCTCCATTCACATCCAACTCCACACATCCACCTTCTATGTCCTTTTTAAATTTTTATTATTATTCATTTGTACTCAAGCACTACATTAAATTACTTGTACTTACATTGAAGGCGTTGTATATGGCTACCCTCTATGACATCCATGCATAGTTGACATATTAGTATTTTAATCGCTCTAAGCCCACAAATTTCTTTGCATATGAAAATAGTTTTAACTAAAATTGACAAATCTTCCTCATCACTTTTTGACTTCCACATAGACAAATTATTTTCAATGTCATTTTTTCATGGTATTTGTGATAATTACACACTACTACAATAGGGGTGGTTTGAGACAATTATAGAGACAATAATTAACCAAATTGTCTCAAATAGATTGAATACAATAATTTTATATTGTCTCTAATATTTTTTTATTTATTGGTAAAAGGTTTTTAGGGACCTTACCCAAGAGTACATTTAAAGGCTCACTAACCAAGATAGAAATAACGAGGAGGAAAGTGGCTAACAACAATAAGGGTGCCACACCTAGCCAAAAGATAAAACTAACAAAGTACGAGGCGGGATCCATTTGCCAACAACAAGCTCTACTACGATAAAAAATGCAAAATCTATGCACACTACAACACCAACATAACAACAACACAATATATGCACCAAACATATTACAACATAAAAACTAATTGATTGAATATTTTTACACCTTGATAGAAATTTTGAGCTCCTTTTACAAGTTCAAAGAAGTAGTGACGTTTATATCCCAGTTTGAGGCTTTGAACTTTTTGGTGATCTTTCCATTCTTCCACACAGAAGCTGGTATTCCAGTGATATTGTAGATCTTCCCAGATGTGCACTTGCAAGAGGTTGATAATTTCCATGTGGATGGCTAGTAAGTTGTGTTTATCTTCCATATTTTTTTAAATTAGAGGCAAGGGTGTTAAAGCTGCTCTCTCGAGGCTTGAGATGGAGTCTGCAGGTTGTGTTCTTAATGTTGGATTTGAGAAATAAATCCACATTATCTTCTTGTGTTTTCACCGTCTTAGCTTAAAATTTCCTTTTTTTTTTCGGGACAGTTTCCTATTCACAACATCACTAATAATGGGGGAGATACTAACCACAATGACCCCTTTTCCTTTTTGCTTCTCGTGAGAACCCTTTTGGGGGTGGGATCAATAACTGTGGTCAAGATACATGGATTCTTGGAATGTATGCGTGGATATAGAAGGGGTGGTGGGGCAAGTGGGAGACATGGATCACTAGACAAGACGTCTATAATGTGCTCATGGATGAGATATATAACCCCATGATGTAATGGCATAGTCCTTTTATGACCCTAAACTTCCTCAACCATGTTTTTCAAGGATTGCATGATGTAGTAAGAAAAACTCACCTTGGAATCACACTTAAAATGATTTAGCAACAACGGTGATGAAGTGGGATCGTAGAAAAATGCCCCTCGAGAGTGATATAAAAACCATCATGCGAGTGACATCATCAAAGGGCTTGAATTGTGTCACAAAAATTTCTTCCTTTTAATTTCCAAGTGTTCCCCATCATCAAGGAAGATTTTTTCCTCATCTTCTTTATCGAACTTTCTCCTAAAAAAATTATTTCCATCCATGCTAAGCCCGGTAATAAAAGATATGAATGCTCTGAGATATTGAAATCTCTACCTCTATACTTGATGTTCCTCCCTTTCCAGTTCTCAACAAATTACAGGGAAATGTGTTGTTCATACCCCTTTATCCTCTGAAAAAAATTAGGAAAACCCCCAATGCTAAGGGTTTCCTAGAGCTCTACATTTTGGTTCATTTGAGGATCACAAATAGGATCAACGCGACAAGGAAATCCCCTCATAATGAAAGAAGACAATGGTCATGAAGCATAGTACTAGAAATAGCTACAAACATTCTTACCAACAACATGCCAACATCCTAGAATCTTGATAGTTACATAAATGAACCCCGAATCCTTTCCCAAAATCTATTTGAAAAACAAAAGGAACTCATTTTTCATGGTGGAGGGGTGACAAGGATTTTTAATATCAATCTCGCAAAAAAATACATGCCAAGGATTCCACATGTGAGAGAGCCATCAACTAGGGATTTGCATTTGCTTCTTTAATGATGATTTAGCGAGCTTCATGAGGGGTGTCATGTAAATCATACCATTCAATGTACTTATTATTGCATACCCCTACATTAGCCAAGATGTCCGCTGATTTATTCCCCTCCCTATATATATGTTGAAACATGATGTTAATATCATTGCATATAGAAAGGGCTTCATTGATAAAATCACTTATGCTTCTAAAGGAGATTTGGGTCTTAGAAATATTATTGATAATGTTCATTGAGTCACCTTCCACAATGATGTTAGCCACTTTGAGGTTCCTAGCAATTATGATTCCCTAGAGTGCTGGAAGGGCTTCCGAGTAGTGGTTGGTTTGCTTGCCCATGGAACCTACATAAGCGACAATGAGGTGACCCAAGTGATTTCTAATAAGACCCCCACCACCTATTGTCCCAGGATTTCCTTTAGAAGCACCATCAAAATTTAACTTATGCCAACCTTCCGGAGAAGGAATCCATTACACGAGACATGTCAATACTTGAGGGAGGAGATACTAATTGTTGAGTATTGATGTTCCAAGCCTTCATATATTTTTCCTCATCTTGGGGATACAAACCTTTTTTGGGTGGCTTAAATTTTTGGATGTTTTCTTTAGTAGCCACAAAAATTTCATTCATGATTGTTTTTATGGTTTTTGGTTACCCTGTAAATAATAGAGTTGCAGAAGCCTTCCATAGCCTCCATTTGGTGTGGGGAAAAATGATCCTCCAAAATCATCGAGAAGAGCATGCTTGAAAGGAGGCTTTCATTGGAGCCAAAGGAGGGACTTTTTTTTTTTGCTCTTCCCTTCCCTTGAGTTGTCCCATAGATTTCAAAGGTGGAGTATCGTAGAATCTACATTGAGAGGTCTGATGGTTTTAGATTTTCTTTGTTTGATGCATCGGGCCCCTTGGGTAGAGGTACTTTAAGAATCTCATAATCCACATATGTCTGTGAGGGTATAGAAGCCATGAAAAAGTTTCGAGACAATTCCATTACAGCAACGCCATGGTGACCAAAATTCAAAATTTTGGTGTTAAAAGGGTATACACTTAGCATTCTATCATTCAAAGGTATCCTATATTGTCTCTAATATTCTCTCAAAGTGGGTGCCTTTAATATTGTCTCTAATTATAGATTGATACATATGTTGTCTCTTGAGAGAAAATATCATTTTCGTATCTCTACGGATAATATCATTATTGTCTCCCTAGAGACAATACATAATCCTAATTTTGTATCTCTCAGAGACAATACTGATTTGAATTGTTTTGTCTCTTTAGAGACGATACAAATTTAAAGAATAAAAAATATGAATTTCAAAAATAAATAATAACCAACTATCATATAGCGTAATCAATAACTACATATCGTTTATGATGTCAGAGTGGGATGGTGATTAATATTACAAATTAAAAACAATTTGATTTTAATCTTATGCCCAACAAATAGGTCTATAAACATTTTATTAAATATTAAATAAAAATTTGTTAACCCTTGACATACAATGATAAAATACAAAAGGGTGCCTAAATGTTGTTAACCCTTGACATATAATATTAACACTTTATCTCCGCCACCACTTGACAAGCGATCCGTTTGCTTCCTAGTGCTACTTTGATGTTCTTTTTCTAAACTTCTATTTTTAGCAACTACCTCTCCTCCAATAGTTTTCATCTTCATGTTCTTCACTTTGATTGTCTCAACTTTGATACAATTCTCTACTATCATTAACAATGAAGGTGCATTAGATTATGAGGTATTAAGAACACATATTTTACTCCAGATTATACCAAAAGTATTCACAAATTACATTTAAACTAGGACAATAATTAAAACCTCACACAAAAAAAATAAGCTAAGTTGTACACTCAAATACATGTATGATAAAATCCATGTTTTTCACCCCAGTCCCAACACATAAATATTAAGGTGCTCATTTGTGCCCTCCATGCAAGCAAAAATACATTTCTTTGTTGATAGAAAAAATGTACCAAACCAATTTATGGTATTATATAAGTCTCTTTCACTCAGAAGGAACCTTTCTACAATCTGTAGGCAACTTCTGGAAGTAACAACAATTAAGGTTAAGAAGAAAATAATCATTTAAAGCATAAAGTTAATGGGATCAAGAGGCTAAGCTATGAATTCCACCCAGAAAATCTGACTAGAAGGTCTCCACAGAGCTAGCTATGATATAAACTATAATGTATTTAATGATGTATTAAACGTTAATAAATAGTTAAAGACTTAGGTGAATAAATGGGACCACAAAAGGCATACCTTCAAGGGATATAAATATATTCAACCATCTATGTATATCATCATCTTGAACCTTAGATCTATTATATAAGGTACTGGATGGATCATACCAGATGACCCAAAGAACTTGCTAGTGAAAGAAAATTGCTTAGTGCACTAGTATTTATGTAGTTGTCGAGAAGTGACTGCTAAGAAAGAAAAATACAAAGAACATATAAAGAATGATGCAATAAGAATTACAGCTGATGTTGGAAACCAGATAAATCTTTATCAAAAGAAATGGTAAAGATATTGTATGCCTCATACCTTATCAGCAGGTAAGTTTTCATATTCAGGTGATACCAACCTCTCAGCAAATTCAATGTATGAAACAGGTACACACTCGGAAGTACCCTCAACAAAATGGAAAACCATAGAATCTTCCACTATTGAGCTTTGTAGCAATCGACCATCAGGGCTAACTGCTTAAAGCATTCAATGAAGTTAGTAAGACTTCTTGTATTTAAACGATCAATGAATAGAGAATAGATTTTTATCGTGATCAGAGGACCACTTCAAACATAAAATTTAAATTTTGAATATAGTGAGGCATTACAACAAAACATCTAAAGGCTCTCAACCTATTGGTTGAGTCGAATATTGTATCGATGTTTTCTGTCATTCCCAACATAAACATCCATGTGATAATATGTACCCGTCATCCAAGAAAAACCTTTGTTTCTTTCTTTATTATAATCACTCACACATTAATACCCTGACAAACTAACTACTAACAACTACCACGTGAGTGCTAAGTATTCATAAAAATTCAAATGCGTAATTCTTAACTCAAGCATGTGTGTATGAACTCGTACGCTCATATGTTTCTTCCTAGTGGAAGAAAAAGTGTTGAGACAAATATGAACTGGTCATGAAAAATTCCCGTATACTCTTACAACACTTGTCTAAAATACCATATCTCACTTAGCAGGCTTTAAAAACAAATATAAAAGACCGGTATTACTATCTCTCAAGAAGCTGCCATGAACAACTGGTTTCATCTTCACAATGAATGAAGAATTAATGATTTATAGTACATGTAACACACACCAAATTCTAGAACTCAAAAGCTAAAGAATCTAAAAATGTACTTTTAATTATTTTCTGATTCCGCAAGATCTCAGTGCATGCAAAAAATTCCAATCCCTTCTTAAAGATTTTCACTTTCCATGACCTAAGCAACTTTAATTTTCCATCTTCATTTAATAACCTCCAATCTGGGATCTAGATAAATTATGTGGGTTTATTAGCACAATAATAAATTGTTCAAAGGAATAAACTGATATTTGGAGCCCTAGAGACCAGATTTAAGGCCAGTGTTGTTTGTGTATAACAACCAATTAACCTTGTGGATTCACCTATTGTATTAGTTCCTTTATTGCTTCTTTAAACATGGTTATTATGTCCTTTGCTTGACATGATATACACATCTTTGATAGATCCATTTGTTTGCAAGAATATAAAACATGTTTGTAAGACTGAAAACAAATCCTCTTACCTTTTTCTTATGAAAGATTCATGTCCTTACACTCAACTCAACATCCAAAGCAATTGTCCTTATTGAAAAGGTTGTCGATCATTAAACATTGTAGGATTATATGTCTTGAACTAGAAAAGCTATGAAAATGTGACAACGATACAAGAGAAAAACAAAACTTGGGAGTTTACACTTAGTGCTCACTGGTAAAAATCAAAATAAACATTAACAACATTGTACAAGGAAATTCAAACTCATTGACTCAAAAATAAACAAAAAAATATAGAGATTAGATGAATGAGTAGTAGCTTATTATATGTTGGTACCCAAATTTGTTCTCCTTTTCAGTGTGAGCAGCATCAGAGATATGACATGAAGCTTGAAGTTAGATAGATCATGATGTGTGTCATTTTGTAGTCGGGGAGGTGATCTAATTGACACTCAGATTTGTGGAGAGATGGATTGCACTTTGAAAGGATTTTGATCTGACCCTCACTATTTCAGGTTGTTCCTTTTCAACTAAGGTAAGACAACCTATATTGTAACACCCAAATAGTGAAGGAGATGAATATATCCCTCAATTTATGCAAATAGTATGAAAAGGCCTTGGGAAAATATGATCAACACTCCAAATCTGACTTTCACAAGTTGTCACTCCCAGATCATGGAGATATTTTCAATGCAAGGCAAGGGTTACTGAAGACATTGTATAATCCTGATTTGCCTTGTGCATTTTTGTAGATGGGTTAGATCCTTTTGTTGACACACAATGCAATGCAGGGGTAGTATGGGGTAGGATTAGTTATTCTGAATGAAATTTTGGTGGGGTATTGATGAGACAAACTAGGATATATCATATCTTTGACAACCTCTACAATACTTGAACAACTATTAGATAAAATGCTTCAAATAATCAGGATATTCTTTCAACCAAAAGAGGCATAAATGGAAGCCCAAGTTGCACTCTTCACACAATCTTTGAGAATTGACCACAAAAGCTTGAAGTAAAGAACTCAATTAAACACAAAAATCCATTATCAAACCATGCCTAAGGTACCCCAAAGGCTTACAAGAAATATCTGTAGTCAAGGAAGGTAAAGTGATTTTAAATTTGTTTATCTCTTTATCAGATGAAGGCTCTTTTGAACATGAGATTGCAAATGCCACTAAACTATCAACAAGAAATGGAGATTCTATGTGATTTCTAAAGACTTTCAATGCAAGATTGCAACAAGAACAATAAAAACTATTTGCATGCATTTAAAAATGATAAAAACATCATATTGCCTAGGAAAACATAGATTAACTCAAAATCTTGTTAGATTCATCAGCAGGGGAGAGTTTCATGAACAATCTCAGAGATGTGTGATGGATATACACTTGTAACCAACTCACATACATGAAGATCCAACATAGAAGAAATTATTCTAGTTCTTTGGTGGGTTTCTTAGAAAAATGCCTTCTCTCGGAATTTTGCTTATGATTTTCAACTTCTTATCAACCATTTGCATGTCTCAAAATATGCATTATATATCTCATGGCACATTGGAGCCTTCTTTTCCAAACAAAATAATATGCCATGGGATCAAGTTTGTTACAAAATTCTTCATGATTGATGAAAATGACATCAAATGAAAAACACTCGTAGGCAGCGGTGTTCCCTATAAGATTAAATCATTACAAATATCTAGATCATTATCCATCCCGGAGGCATGTTTTTCATCATTGAGGCATGCAAACACCTTTTACTCATCATTTTCACCCTTTTACCTTTTCAAATTACCTCTACAAATTTTGATTTTATCATTTCACGTGTTTTCTCAGGTGGGGCAAAAAATTACTTCAAAAACATCTCAAATCAAAATATTAAGCCATGAAAGTGATGCCAATGATCCTGGAAGGCCAACAAGATACAAAATCACTATAAATTTGATGAATTTTGATGCAAAAATTGTGATTCCAAGCTTCTGGAGCTCCTATGGCGGTAAAAACAAATGGATCCACAACAACCATTGATCTTATCCATCTTTAAATCCTAGCCCTCCATGTGGAAGATGCGGACTTAGAAATAAGCTTGAGTTACCTTTTTAAATTTTTGGATAAGGCTGGACACATGGCAAAAAATGATTGGAAATAAATTTGGTCTCATTTTTGACTTTTCCACATTTTTGGTAAAATGGAAAATTTTGACTTTTTTCTCCACCCCTCTGCCCTTGAAATTTAGGAGGTGAAATGTGGCACATGGTGGGTCCCATTGGGATCACTCTTCAATTCTGCACATTTTGACCTTTTTTGGAAAATTGGAAAATTTTCACCTTTTACCCCACGAGCCCACACATCCGATTTCTCCCTCACCACGTGTCACTTCCTCTATCGCTAAAATCTGCGGGCCCAATTCTCATTTTAACTCCCTTTTTTGCTAAGGGAAAAAATTCAATTATCTTTCCGTCGACCCATGCCTCCGATTCCTCCACCACCACGTGTCGCTTGATGATTTTCTAGTGGGCGAGTGCTTCAAATTTTGATTTTAAATCTTTTTTTAAATAGGAAAAAATCCCCATTTCCCTCTAGGACCAGCACTTCCCTTTGACTCTATTGAACATGTGTCCTTTCTGATTCGTTCTAGAGATTTGGCCCAAAATTTCATTTTAACTCCCTTTTTTGCTAAGGGAAAAATTTCAATTTTCCATCCGCCGGGCCACCGACCCGCTCAAAATTGATGCCACGTGTCCTCCTCTGATTGGAGCGGGGAAAAATTTATTTTGAAACTTAAGAAAAATAGAGCTGAAAAACTCTAAGTTCCCCATCGGCCCGCTCCTCCCTTTTTGGCCTTTTGGACATGTGTCCACGCCGAATTGGCTGCAAGGCTTTGGACAATTTTTAACTTTAATTTTTTTGAAAATAAGGTCTAAAAACCTTAAGGGAATCTGACCACCTGCCATCCCACCTACCAATCAGAACATGCCACGTAGGAAAATTTGGAAAAAACGGGTCCCCGGCCCAAAATCCCCCATTTGCTTGAAAAGCAAAAATGAAAAGTTACAACACCTCCCCACCTTTCCTTTGCCAATGAAAACCAACCACGTTGTAATACCTTCGAGGATGAATTTGACAAGAAAATGATGCCCGTCGATCGTCAAAATGTAAAAAATTCCAGAGATGCCCTAGAATTCAATTTTTTCACCAAGGGTGGTAGATTTTTATTTTGAATCAATTGAAAATGTTTTTACAACATTCTCGATCTAGGATTTGGATTTCAAAATATAAACAAGTATAAATTGATCAATTTTGATTTTTCCACGATCTCGCAAAGGAAAAATGACACAGCCCACAAAATTGGAAAAACTAGGGCACAAAAAAGGGAAAACTTGGATTATTCTTTCAAATTAGGGCAAAACAACAAGTTTGTGAGCATTTTTAAAGCATCCAACTAGAGGGGAAGAATTATAGACCATCAAATCAAAGGATAAAACATTTTTGAGCACATATAGATTTGGAAAATTAGGGCAACATGGTGCAAGCTCAAAAATGGCACCAACATCGGCTCTTGCTTGGGGATGGGCACTCCCAGTGAGTGCCACAAGGACAAAATGTAGACCAAGTGCCAAAATAATCCATTGGGCAAAGGATTCATGAGCCAAAATCACCAAAAACTAGCTAAGAACCTAACAAAAATGGCTGCCAAGAACAAGGGCAAACCACACACCAACAAAATAGCAAAAACAAAGAAAAAACAAAGACTATACAACTATACAATTGGTGCATACCTCAGATTTGGGGATTAATCAAAGAAATGCTTCAAATGCCTGCCATTAGTAGACAACTCTAGCAATTCCCCATCTAATTCCTTGAGAAAGAAAGTATGTTCACCAATTCTAATATCAATGGCATAAGGGCCCATCCATAATGCATCAAATTTTCCATGCTTGCCCTTGTCTTCATGCCTACTATCCCACAACAAAACCAGATCTCCAACATTGAAGGCTCTAGGAGTGACCTTCTTTTCAAACAATCTCTTCAATTTTTCCCTAAATTTGACATGCCTTTGATGGGATGCTCTTCTCTCCTCATCAAGCTCAATAATCTGATTGATCCTTGATTCATATGGGCCAAGCTCTTGATCTTCCAACTGTTGGGAAAACTAAAATGAAGACAATTGTAGGTGCAAGGGCAGCAAAGCCTGAGTTCCATACACCAATTCAAATGGGATTTTACCAGTATCTCTTTTAGGAGTTATCCTATCATCCCAAACTAAAAATTTTAATTGTTCACCCCATTTCTTCTTGTTTTGCTCCAAGGTTCTTCTAATGATCTTCAACAAATTCTTATTGTTGGACTCAACTTGTCCATTCCCTTGGGGGTTATAGTTTGAAGAATAAGTCAGATTGATTCCATATTCATTGCACATTTCCATTAAAGGTTTGGCTCTAAAGCACATGGCATTATCAGCTACAATCTTGACTGGGACTCCAAATCTGCATATGATTTGATTCAACAAGAAGTCCATAACTATTTGGTGTGTTGCTTTCTTTGTGGGGATTGCCTCTACCCACTTTGTAAAATAATCAGTGGCTACAAGGATCCACTTATGGCCAACACTAGAAGGATCTGAAATCTCACCCATGAATTCCATCCCCATTACTTAAAAGGAGCTTCATTGATACAGAGCTGCAAAGGAAGGGGCACAAACTTCCGAGTCTTCCAGAAACGTTGGCAACTATCAAATTTTCTAACTAAGCTGGGTTGCATCTTTGAAGAGAGTAGGCCACCAATAACTAGCTCTCAAAATCCTATGTGATGTTACTCTTCCAGAAATTGTCCACAAAATCCCCCATGGAAATCAAAAACTATCTTGGGAGCTTCATCTTTAGTTAGGCATTTCAAGATGACACCTTTAGGGTTCTTCCAAGCTAGCCCAAAGTCTGTGATGATATATTTTTAGAATCCAACTTTAGGCTATTTTTCTGATTTTTATTTAAGTGACTAGGGCAAGCACAAGTGTTTGAGGTAGAAGATCACATCTTTGTACCACTCGGAACTTACCAACTTTGTAAGCACATCTACCCTTTCTTCTCTAGCTGATTCACTTCCACATTCAGAAGTTGCTCTCACCATGAGCTTAGCAAGACCCAAACCTCTACCAACTTTTTGGTTTGGATGTCCATATCATACTCTTGTAGCTTGTTCATCCATCTACACCTTTTACTTGAGATCTCCATCTCGATAAGATATCTTTTACCATGGTGTGGGGAACATAAGCAACAACTTTTGAACTCAACATATAATGCCTAAAAATATTTGTTGCTTTCACCAAGGCAAATGGTTGTTTCTCCATGATTTTATACTTCAGCTCAGCCGCTTGTAAATACTTACTAAAGAAGTTAATAGGCCTCTCAGCCCCATACTCATCCTTTTGCAGCAAAACAAAAGCAATGTTATACTCGGAGGAAAGGAAAATATTTGAAAGGCCTCTTATAGTTTGGGGCTGCTAAAATAGGTGCATGTTTAAGTGCATCCTTAATTCCTTCAAAATCTTGAATGGCAGCCTCCTCCCACCTGATAACTTGGTCCTTCTTTAGCATGCTTGTGATTGGAAGAGTCAACTCAACAAATTTGGAAACAAACCTTCTAATAAAATTAATTTGACCAAAGAAAGATTGGATGCCTTTCTTGGTTCTTGGGATACGTACTTTGTTGATTGCTTCCACTCTCTCAGGGTCTATCATAATACCATGTTTTGACACAATGTGACCAAGTAGCTTGACCTTTTGCACGCCAAAATGACACTTCTTTGGATTAAGAGAAATGCCATACTCCCTACATCTGATCAACATCTTCTCCAAGTGCTGCAAATGATCACCTCTCTCCCTTGAAAACACAGTCACATCATCTTGGTAAATTGCAATGAACTCATTGATGTAACCAGCAAAAGCAACATCCATTTCTCTTTGAAAAGTTGCACCAGCACTCATCGAACCAAAGGGCATCCTAAAAAAAAACATATGTTCCCCAAGGAGTAGTGAATGTTATCTTAAGTCTTTCTGATTCTTTGATTACCACTTGATTGTATTGAAGAAACCATCCAATGTAAAAGCAACTTGGACCCTATCACAAGCTGCAACATATTTTCCATATTTGGCAATGGATAGTTGTCCTTCATGGATGCTTTGTTTAGATTTTTAAAATCCACACAAAGTCTGATGTCTCCATTCTTCTTTCTGACTGGCACGAGGTTTGCAACCCAAGATGGATATCTAGTGGGCTGAATAATACCTCCATCTCTCAACTTCTTTAACTCCTCTTACATTTTCACGGAAAGAAGTCGATTAATTGGCCTTTGCCTCTGTCTGAATGGCTTAGTCTTGGCCTCAAGAGGGATCTCATATTGAAACAAGTCTTGTCTATATGCCTTTAGCTCGGAATAGGACCAAGCAAGGTAGTCTTGGTATTTTTTCAAGAGTTGGGCATAGGACTGTTTTTCCTCTTTACTTAACTTGCTACCCAACCAAATCCTCCTTGGTTTACCATTAGTGCCCAAGTTATGCTCTTCCACAACCCTTGAGGAAAACATGTTTCTATTTATGATGTAATCAACATTGTTAAAAGTTGACTCAAGTGCAACAAGACCTCTAGGGATGGTGTTTGTTTTCAATTGGATGATGTCTTTCTCAAACAAAGTTTCTCTTCCTTCAGTCATGCATACTATTGGCTCCCAATCAATTTTCTGATTTGCAAACTCACCTTGGTTTTGCAATAACCTTAGCACTTGAGAATCATTATCAAAAACTTGCCAATGCTTGATGTTTCGGGGATAGCTGGCCTAGTCAACACTTCAACATTGTACTCACAATAAGGTGAAACGGTGAAAACTCCAAATCTTGACCCCAACACTTTGCCAACTTATCAAAGCAACAACATTCAAACTTCTGTCATGATGCATAATATGGTTTTGCAATAACCTTAGCACTTGAGAATCATCATCAAACACTTGCCAATGCTTGATGTTGTCAGGGATAGCTGGCCTAGTCAACACTTCAACATTGTACTCACAATAAGGTGAAATGGTGCAAACTCCAAATCTTGACCCCAACACTATCATCATTCAAAATTCTGTCATGATGCACAATATTGAAAGAATCAAACATTTCAATTAGATCCCAAACTACATGCTTATACTGCTTCATCCACTAATTTTTTGTAGCATACAGTTTTCTTATTTGTTTGAAAACTAACTCTGAATATCCCTTTGCAATGATGTCCTTGACACCATACTTCCATGCAATTCTCAGACCCAACAACAAGGCTTCATACTCAACAATGTTGTTAGTACATTCAAAATTAAGCTTGAAAGAAAAAACAAATTCTTCCAATCTAGGAGAAATCAGAATTACACCAGCACCATTTCCAAATTTGGAGCAAGCTCCATCAAATAGCAAGGTCCAAGGAGAACATACCTGCTCAAGACACTTTGACTGATCCATTTTTTGTTCTTTTCCATTAGCAAAACCAATGAAATTATCAGCATCTACATTAGCAAACAACACTTCATAGGAAGCATTATTTGGATCCTCAATTAGATGTAACATTTTCTTTTCTCCATAGAGCTTGACAAGGCTGCCCTCAATGGGAATAGTAGAAAAATAGATGTCCATTTGGAAACTCCCTCCAACACTTTTAGCCCACTTTCTTAACAACAACATACCCCACTTGGAAGGGCAATCAACAATCACAACATCCAATTTTAAATTCCTCCCTAGTTAAGATGCAAGGATGCACTACCAATCCTTTCACAGAATCAACAACCATCACTTCTCTTGAATCCATGGTAGTACACTTCCCATATGCAGCTATCACTTTGATATCCAACTCATTCATGACTTCTAGAGGCATGACATTACATGATGCACTAGAATCAAACATACAATTTTGAAGTAGCCTATCTTTTATGATCAAAGTTGTGAAGAATGGATCAACATTCAATTGGGAATCAACCAAAGATGTCCCCAAATATACCTCAGGTGTCTCTCCAAGATCTTCTACTGTTGGTGGTGTTTCAAGGTCAACAATGATCTGAGGTGGAGTCTCAACAACATTTACATTTCTGCCTGGAGTAACCTTCTCTTCTTTCACTCCTAAGTACTCAAATTCTCTCTTCTTATGCTCAAGAATTATAAGCAACTCAATGATTGGAACACTCACTTTATTTTGGCTCAATACTTGGGCTATGTCATAGGGGAAACTCTTTGGAAAAACAACATTGGAAGGGATACAAGAAGATTCACTAGATAGCAGTGGATTCTTGGCAGCTTGGGCATGAGGAGGACTGTAATTTTTGTTTGGGACAACAGAACTTCTGACAGGTGCTTCTCTCCTAGGAGATTCTTTTGGAATGCTTGTGAGAAAGGGTGTTTTAGGTTTAGCTTGAAGCCCAACTCCCTTAACAACTTTGCTTCTAGTATTATAGTCTTTCTCTTGAGCTACAACAACATTCATCAACAATTGTATATCTTTCTCCAAAGGGATACCAACATCATATTTCTTAATCATCAATGATCTTAGGTATTCAAAATCATTGTTAGGAATTTCAAATGCAAATACTACATCTACTTCAAGAGCATGAGGGGGAGAAAGACTTGTACCCATTTGATGCAATCCCAAAGGTAGCGTGAGCATTCCTAGCACTTATTACTTCAGTAGATGTTGCTCCTCCTTGTGATCTTGAAGAACAACCCATCATGCAAATATCATCATCAGTTCCATCATCATTATCGGCTTCATCAACTGTTAGGTCTACTTCACATGGAGGATGAGGAAGAAAACATCTATCACACTAATCCATATCAGTAACTTCATCAATAACAAGCAACTACGCGGTTAGAGGGTTCGGGAACTAATCTACTTTCACATGCTTGGGATTGTCTATTTCCCCCTCCCATAGGTCCTTTACCTCTATCATATTGTCTTTGATCACCCCTAGGATGATTGCCAAATCTATCTTGTGCTTGCTACCTAGGTTGACCTTGTGAAGTTTTCCCAATTCCCTTCTCAGCTCTTTCCAACTTGTATGAGATTTCTTTGACATCCCCTGCCAAAGTTTTCACAACCTCTTCTAAATCAACACCTTTGCTAGCTTGAGGTTTTTCAAGGTTTATAATTTTACACCATCTCTCTTGAGAGGTTTCCCAACAACCTTGATATTGTTTTCAATTTGAAATGCCATGGTGAAAGCTTGCTTAGATTAGTTGGGTTCTTGTCTCTTAGGTAATAGGCTTCCTTCTTATCAAATGCATCTGCATATTTGATTAAATAAGATTCATCACAAGGCCTCAAACAAACAGAAGCCTTCTCAAATTTTTGTTAAACCTTGTGTTGAAGTCATGGACTGATTCATTAGAGTTCTTCTTGATATTCTCAAACTTAGATAAAAGAAATCTAGGATCAATCTTGTCACCATATTGCAACCTAAATGCATTTTTCATTTCACTCCATGAATCAATATAATTATCAAGTAGAGCCTTGTACCAATCCCTAGCATCCTCTTCTAGTGTATGAATAAACAATTTGACATACACATCTTCAAACTCTATCTCAAAATCTTCCATCATATTATCAAAAAGTTTGAGATGCTGATCACCATTAATAGCATTGTTACCTTGGAATTTTGGCAACCTATTTCTGACATCTTGTGGGACAACATTTGGGTAACCATCCATTCCTCTAAAATTTAAAGGACCAAAGGTGTTAACAAAAATGGAGGTCTAGGTTGAGCCATATTATTTGGTGGGGGTGATCTTGGAGGTGAAACAAGCTGATGAGGAGTGAGAGGTCTTTGGGGAATGGGAATGAAAAATTCCAAATAGATCTCTCTTAAGGGCTCTTCTTCTTGATGATCTCTAGGAAATTTAGAAAATATAGGAGCAAATTTAGGAGCAAGCCTTTCAAATGCACAAGAAGGTCCTTCACCTAATGGGGAATTCAAATCAGCAATAGGATTGTCTGAATCAAATCCACTTGAAGAAGAATTGCAGTCCTCAATAACAGGCTACTCACTTTCAAACTCAACAATAGGGATCTCCTTTCTTGCAGTCAAGTCTCCAACAACCTTCCACACCTTTCTTCCCTCTAGCTCTGAGCTTCTTGAATCTGTAAACAACTTCTTAGTAGAGTCCTTGATGAAGAGAGATCTTCTTCCTTCCAGTTTTGTAGGGATTAGCAACACAAAAGTAAATGACAGAAAGGTAAGACAACTGGTATTTTCAATATCAAATCAACATGGAGTCACCACTAAGGACTTTCACCTTAGTTGTGCAAATGCACTAAAGTAATATGTCAAATGTTTGCTAGCACTGAAAACTTTGCAAAGCCTTATAAATCAGACCTTCTTCTTCTTAAATCAATCAATCACAATGCAACCAAAGTGTATAAACTGTTGGGAAATGAAAAAGGGAAGACAGAACTTGAAACTTTTCTTAAAACTTATAGATCTGAAGCATAGAATGATATTTTAACAATGTAGTAGCTCAAATACTTGAATACACAAATGCTCAAACTCTTCAAACACTCCACAAACACCAAGAAATTCCAAGAACTCCCCATGACAACGGTGCCAGAAGGTGTTGGTACCCAAATTTGTTCTCCTTTTCAGTCTAAGCAGCATCAGAGATATGGCATGAAGCTTGAAGTCAAATAGATCATGATGTGTGTCATTTTGTAGCTAGGGAGGTGATCTAACTGGCACTCAGATTTGTGGAGAGATGGATAGCACTTTGAAAGGATTTTGATCGATCCTCACTATTTTAGGTTGTGCCTTTTCAACCAAGGTAAGAGAACCTATATTGTAACCCCCAAATGGTGAAGGAGATGAAGATATCCCTCAATTTATGCAAATAGTATGAAAAGGCCTTGGGAAAATATGATCAACACTCCAAATCTGACTTTCACAAGTTGTCACTCCCAAATCATGGAGATATTTTCAATGCAAGGCAAGGGTTACTAAAGACATTGTATAATCTGATTTGCCTTGTGCATTTTTGTAAATGGGTTAGATATTTTTGCTGTCACACAATGCAATGCAGCGGTAGTATGGGGTAGAATTAGGTATTACAATAAAATTTTGGTGGGGTATTTTAGAGACAAACTAGGATATATCAGATCTTTGACAACCTCTATAATACTTGAACAACTATTAAATAAAATGCTTCAAATAATCAGGATATTCTTTCAACCAAAAGAGGCATAAATGGAAGCCCAAGTTACACTCTTCACACAATATTTGAGAATTCACCACAAAATATTGAAGTAAAGAACTCAATTAAACACAAAAATCCATGATCAAACCACACCTAAGGTACCCCCAAAGGCTTACAAGAAATCTCTGCAGTCAAGGAAGGTAAAGTGATTTTAAATTTGTTTATCTCTTTATTAAATGAAGGCTCTTCTGAACATGAGATTGCAAATGCCACTAAACTATCAACAAGAAATGGAGATTCTATGTGATTTCTAAAGACTTTCAATGCAAGATTGCAACAAGAACAATAAAACTATTTGTAAGCATTTAAAAATGATAACAGACATCATATTGCCCAGGAAAACACAGATTAATTCAAAATATTGTTAGATTCATCAGCAGGGGAGAGTTTCATGAACAATCTCATAGCTATGTGATGGCTATACACTTGTAACCAACTCACATACATGAAGATCCAACATAGAAGAAATTATTCTGGTTCTTTGGTGGGTTTCTCATAAAAATTAGACTTGTCTCTCGAATTTGCTCGTGATTTTCAACTTCTTCCCGACCATTTGCATGTCTCAAAACATGCATTATATATCTCATGCCACATTGGAGCCTTCTTTTCCAAGAAAATAATATGCCATGGGATCAATTTTTTACAAAATTCTTCATGATTGATGAAAATGACATCAAATAGAAAAACACTCTAAGGCCGCTTAGTGTGCCCAAAAAGATTAAATCATTACAAATATCTAGATCATTATCCATCCTGGAGGCATGTTTTTCATCATTGAGGCATGCAAACACCTTTTACTCATCATTTTCACCCTTTTACCTTTTCAAATTACCTCTACAACTTTTGATTTTATCATTTCACGTGTTTTCTCAGGCTAGGGCAAAAAATTACTTCAAAAACATCTCAAATCAAAATATTAAGCCATGAAAGTGATGCCAATGATCCTAGAAGGCCAAGGGATATAAAATCACTATAAATTTGATGAATTTTGATGCAAAAATCATGATTCCAAGCTTCCTGGAGCTCCCATGGCATTCAAAACAAATGGATGCACAACAACCATTGATCTTATCCATCTTTAAATCCTGCCCTCCACGTGGAAGATACGGACTTAGAAATAAGATTGAGTTACCTTTTTAAATTTTGGATAAGATTTGAACACGTGGAAAAAATGATTGGAAATCAATTCGGGCTCATTTTTTACTTTTCCACATTTTTGAAAAATGGAAAATTTTGAATTTTTCTCCACCCCTCCACCCTTGAAATTTGGAGCTAACATGGCACATGGTGGGTCCCATTGGGATCATGCTTCAATTCTGCGCATTTTGACCTTTTTGGAAAATTGAAAATTTTCAACCTTTTGCCCATTGGCCCGCACCTCCGATTTCTCCCTCGCCACGTGTCACTTCCTCTATCACTAAAATCCATAGGCCCAATTCTCATTTTAACTCCCTTTTTTTGCTAAGGGAAAAAATTCAATTTTCCTTCCAGCTGCCCCCACGCCTCTATTTCTCCACCGCCACATGTCGCTCGATGATTTGCAAGTGGCCAGTGCTTCAAATTTTGATTTTAAACCTTTTTGTGAAAAAGGAAAAAATCCCCATTTCCCTCCATGGCCCGCACTTCCCTCTAACTTTGGTGGACACGTGTCCTTTCCTGATTCGTTGCGGAGATTCGACCCAAAATTTCATTTTAACTCCCTTTTTACTAAGGGAAAAATTTCAATTTTCCATCCGCCGAGCCATCGACCCACTCAAAACTGATGCCACGTGTCCTCTTCTGATTGGAGTGGGTGGAAAAATGATTTTGAAACTTTAGAAAAATAGAGCTAAAAACTCTAAGTTCCCCATCGGCCTACTCCTCCCTTTTTGGCCTTTTGGACACGTGTCCACCCTGGATTGGCTGCGGGGCTTTAGACCATTTTTTGACTTTAAATTTTTTTGCAAAATAAGGTCTAAAAACCTTAAGGGAATCGATGACCCACCATCCCACTGTGATTAGAACATGCCACGTAGGCAAATTTGGAAAAAATGGTCGCTGGGCCCAAATGCCCCATTTGCTTGAAAAGGTGAAAAATGAAAAGTTACAACACCTCCCGCCTTTCCTCGGCCAATGAAAACCCACCATGTTGCCAATACCTTATGAGGATGAATTTGATAGGCAAATGATGCCCATTTGACCGTCAAAATGTAAAAATTCTAGGGATGCCCTAGAATTCAATTTTTTCACCAAGGGTGGCAGATTTTTTATTTTGAATCAACTGAACCATGTTTTTACAACATTCCCAATCTAGGATTTGGATTTTCAAATATAAACAAGTATGAATTGATCAATTTTGATTTTTCCATGACCTGGCAAAGGGAAAAACAACACAGCCCAAAAAATTGGAAAAACTAGGGCACAGAAAAGGGCAAACTTGGATTATTCTTTCAAATTAGGGAAAAACAACAAGTTTGTGAGCACTTTCAAAGCATCCAACTAGAGGGGAAAAATTATAGACCATCAAATCAAAGGATAAAACATTTTTGAGCACATATAGATTTGGAAAATTAGGGCAACATGGTACAAGCTCAAAAATGGCACAAACATTATAAATACAATATTGTAAGCAAGTAGAACCTTTATATTTTTAAGATAAAGTTTATCACATTTGGACATGAAAAGAAGAGAATTAAACGAATTGATGGAATTTATACTATAAACCATAATTTTTTTCTCCTTTTCTCAACTTATTAATAACTATATCAACAATGCAAAATTCCAAAGTAGCGACTTACATTGTTAAGCTGTTGTGACCACTTCCCTTTGACATATTTTGGATACTTTGCGATTACAGTATGGACATTATTATGGTTTTGATTTAGTACGATGTTAGATGTTGGACCATGGATTATTGTTGATCTGATTTAGTTATAATGCATGATGATTATTAGAGACACTTCATATGTGGATGATAATATACTATTTGACATGGATACATTATGAATGTTGTTTGAACATGTGATGTTGGGATATTGTGAGTAGACATAGAAAATGGACATTATATGATGATGATATAGTTGTTGATATAAATTGTAAGTGATATTATTGATTGCCTCAATGTTGTTGTGATTCATATATCTAGATGATTTTGGGAATTATATTTATATTCATTTGGATGTTCGATATGGCCACGAGGCCGAAGGAGGTAGTTTTGTTTTACAGATTAAAATATCACAACAAACATCGGGGATTGTAGACCAAGCACTTTGGAATTCTAGATGAATTCAACAAGGCCACCATGGCAACATGTTTTGTGTGTGTGTGAGTGTTGTTTTTGTTAGGGATTCCCATAGGGGATTACCTTTGAATGTGACCAAGGGACTTTATGTATTTATTATTGTGGTTCTTTTATTAATGTTTGCATTTTTTTATTTTTGGTGCTTTTACCCTTTTTCATTAGTTATTAAATGTTGTGAATAATCATGTTGTTAAAGTAAACAAATCAATATGTCATAAGAAAGTAATTAGTGAAGTGGTTGGATTTTGTATTAAATGTTGTAAGTATGTGTAAGTGACCTTGTAAGTGATGTGTAAGTTTACTTTTGAGTGTGAAACACTCCACCTTCTTGGAAATTCGAATTTGTCCTTGGAGGCTGATTTTGGAGGCTTGTAGGACAAGTAAAACTTGTCCCATACCTCTTATTTTTATTTACCAACCATACATATGGTTAGAGGGTTGAATTCAGACCTTCTTTATGCATTTGGATATTACTAATTATAAGTTTTAATTTCACTTTTCTTACATTTTATTAAATTCAGTCCGTATGGGGTGTGGGCTTTTTGGAGTGTGTAAGTTTATTGTCATATTATTCACCCACCTCTTTATTGTGAATGTGCGAATGAATTTGACTTTTTTGTTTGAGTTGAGGATGTATGATGTGGCATCCTACATGGATCCACCTCATCCTCTTCTCTTCCTTCTTCTATAAAATTAGAACTCCTTGCTTTGTTTTGGGTTGTTGAACATTTTGCATACTTCCTTTTGGGTGAAATTTTTCTGTGTGGAGCTCTTGCTTTTGGAAGGAGATTGGAGACCTTTGCATGCTTGTTGGTTGTTGATTTTGGACTGTATTTTGGCATTGGAAAGCTTGTTGTTTTGGAACTTAGACAACTCCTTCATGGAGAGGTAAGAGCTTGGCTCTTGAAATACTCTTTTTCTTTATGAATGTACATGTTATTGTGTGAATGTTTTAGCATGTTTTTTTTCTATTTGGGTAAACTACCTAGGAATGGTGTAGGAGAAGTCTATGGGAATCCATGTGGGGGGCATAAGGGAATTCTTGTGGAGGGAGTTGGGATTGGGTTTCTACCTTGGAAAATAAATGGCATTGCATTTCTTACTTTGTGGGGGCATAAGGAAATTTTTGGGGGCATAAGGAGGGATTGTGGGGGCATAAGGATATATGGGAGATGTTTTATATTGGCGGTTTGTTATAGGTGGATACCCAATTCCCATTGGGAGGCATAAGCAACTTCCCCCATAGTTCCTTGCTCCTTTGGCTTGCTTGATGGAGCCTTAGTCTTGTTTGTATGTTTTAATGTAGTTGTAAACTACATTCTATTTTAATCGTGTTTAAAATGTGAAAATGTTGCATGTGTGTTGTGGAAGCCTTGTTGCCATGGGTTGAATCACATCTTTTATTGCATTATGGTTGGGGCTCAAGGGCCAATGAAGAAGGATGGCTTCTCCTCTTCATTGGATGTCTTGGTTGGGTGGAGAGCATTGCCTTTCCCCTGCCTTTGTTGTGATCCAAAAGGAGAAATTTATGTTGTTGTTCTGGAGCAGAGGAGAAAGATAGTTTGTGAAAGACTTTACGAAAAAAATCTCATTGTGACCTTTCCCACTTTGAAGTGAATGAATTTGTAAATTTTTTGAAATGGAAAGATGTTGTATGGATTATTAAATTTGTAAAGTGAAATGAAAAGAGATAGACCCTGTTTTTTGCTTTGAAAGAATGTGAAGGAAATGTAATCTGTATGATGAATTTTGAAGTATGAAAGAAGGAAGTTGTAAGTTGTCATTTGGAATCAATAAATGGTGTCCTATCTTTCTCAAATTCTAATGTTATATTGAAATATGATGATTTAATTGTTATTGAAATCTGTATTTGAAAGAGAGAAACACATATGAAGGAATGGTAATATTACGTATTTTGAAATACGTTTTAAAAAAATTAGAAATCAAACTTCCTATTTTGGCTCTTAAATGGTTTGATTAAATCACTTAAATATATTAGACTATAATGGAAATTAATATCCATACTTGGAATGTGAAAAATGATAAATAAATCCTTTAGAAATTGATCTTTGTTCTGTATTTCATCCTGGCAAATAATTTATCTAAAACGAACAGTTTGAACCTGCAATTCAAGAAATAAAAATGAAACATTAAAATTGAACATGATATGATGTAAATGAATTCAATTTGGGCTAAAACACTTAAGGAAATCTTTCAGACCTTGTAAAATCGGGCTCAATCCATTTGCAGTCCCTTTTCTTTGTTAAAAGTTGTAAAATTTATTTGCAACTCAATCAAACCAATCAAATATGGTTTTCCATCCTAAAACCATCCTAGAAAAATCCTCCATGTCTATTGGGCATGATGAGTGAAGGAAATAATCAAATTTTGAACAAATCCTTTAAGTCAAAATTTTACCAGCTTGCACTGTAAAAGCCTGCAGATCAATTTCATGAAATTGACCCCTAAACCTTGTCAAATTCTAAAATTATTGATTCTGTGCAAAGAGGGCATCAATAGATTTCTAGAAAGTCCTCGTTTTCCCAAAACCAAGATTTCTATCAAAAGTTATGGCCTTTTGAAGTTTTACTTCATTTTGGCTTCAAAAATTAATCTAACTGTCAAAAAGAAATTTTGGAAAAATTTCCCCACGGACCCACCGCCCCACTTTTTCCCTTTGCCTCCTTTCACGGGCTGAAAATTCAAACTTAACATTTTTAAAAAAAATTTAGGAAAATTTTCCAACTTTTCCCCGCATCTCCGTCGTCCCACAGCCAATCAGAAGCTACCACGTGGGCTTGAGGGGCAACGACAGAGGCGCAGAATCCATTTTGACCTTAGCATTTTAGAAAAATTTTGGGAAAATTTTCTAATTTTCCTCCACCTCCCCGCCGACCCACAGCCAATCAAGTGCTGCCACATGGCATCACGAGGCACCAACGGAGAAGTGGGTGTGCTTGAAAACTTAAGCTTTTAAACCTTTTTGGCATAATTTCCTAAATCTCTCTGCCGACCCGATGACCTACAGGTGAATAAAATCATGACACGTGGTGGAACCTGGGAGCAGCGGAGGCACGCGTGGATTTTAACCCCTTGTGTTTTTAAACCTGAAAGTCTTAAATTCGAATGTGTCCCCACAAGTCCGTTTTCCTTGCACCAATCAGAGCTTGACACATGTCCTCTTTGGGCTCATAGGTTCACAGAGGAAAATCACTCTTTTCCCCAAAGAGAGAACAAGCACTAAAATTCTCCCCACTCCACCTGTCCGCACATGGGAAAATCTTCACCTTTGGGCCCATGAAGCCCACTCTTGGGGAAAATTTTCACCCCAAGGCCCACGGCCCATAACTTGAAAAATATGAGGAGTTAGGAGGAATTTTTATATCAATGGAAAGGTGAGGAAATTTTATATCTAATGGGAATGATTTAGGGAATTTTTGGATTTGTTTAGTATGATAAAAATCAGGTTGAAAATCTAAGCCGGTTAGAGAGTGGATATGGTGAGGAATTTTCCCTCTAAACCTAATTGAAACTTCTAACCCTAAATCTTTTGACCTTATTACCTCTAATAATTTTTAATAAAATAAAAGCATGTTCTAGCGGACTAAAACTATTCTGGAACCTGTTAGTGACAACCGTTGTCTCGTAACCTAGTTGTAGATTCATTTTATCAAAAAAATTATTCCATAATTTTCCCTAACTAACCCTAGGTTGTTTCTTGGGTCTCAAGTGGGTTGTTTTAGTGGGCGTTACATAAGCACTATTGTTGGTTGTCTTACGTCATTAAAAAAATATATTGTTGACCCATATCTACAACATTAAGTTGCATTACTCAAGGGAAAATGTTATAGAGCCAAAAGTATTTACAATCCGAAAAAGTATCTTAGTTTGTTTGTCACTTATGTATGTCTTTGGGAATTAAATTGCAGTACTTTGGGGAAGACTTTAAAAGGGAAACCATTCGTAAGTATAAAATGTTTTTCTGTAATGTACCAAAAATAGGAAGTGAATTCTTGGAAACTTCAATGATAGGAGTATTGGAAGCACAACAGAGAGGCCAGGAAATTGGGGAAATTTTGGGTAACTACATAAGGAAATGGATAGAATCACGGGATAAGTGGGAAACACGATGGTGTAATAAAGATAAGAAAAAAATTGGAAGCATGCTTTTTATGTCTCATAAATTTCAATGCTGATGTCCTCGTCTTAATTTTTGGTATAGTTCATGCATAATTTTAGCATTTTTGTGTTAAGGTCCAATTATTCTCTTTTAATTAATTATTCCAGCTCAAATTTAAGAATTTAAGTGATTTAACGTGATATATTTTGTTTATTATAATATCCACTCCTTATGATAATCCAAAGAGTGCCTTCTTCAAGTTGCGAGTTTGTTTATTTAGGGCCACACTTCAATTTAGGTTTAAACTACAATCAACTCGTTTAGGGGAAAATATTCTAAATGCTGGACCTGAGATGGCTATCTTGTGGAGTTTGAATCATGTTTTTCGTTTTATTAATATTTATGGAAAGAAAATTTAAATCCGATATAGTTGTGTGGCTAGATTGTCACCCTCTTTCATCGATTAGTGAGAAATTTGTTGAGATTGTAATGAAATTATCAATAATTATGATATGTAACAAATTAAAGATCGAGTTTTGAGATTGTTATAAACATTTTTCAGATATACTTATTTAATAAGATACTTGTACAAGTTATCAACTAAAATTCCATTGAATTATTTTGGTATTCGATTGACCCTAAATATGTAAGAACATCAAGGATTAATGAGAAATCTTATGTATACGATTATGAAATTGTTCTTCTAGAGTTACTAACTGAAGCAAGCTGTGGACAATAACTCAAATTTTCTTGATTGTTAAGATTTTTGTTTGTTAATTTTCTTTGAGCTTAAAATGTACACTTGTTAAGTGTTTTTAAGGTTTGTTTTCTAGAACATGGATCGTTAAAATGTCGATGGAGTTGTCTTTTACAATGGTGTGTGAACATAGATTCTATCAAAGTAGACAACGGTGCGGTCATGGAAACTATTGATACAAAAGTTACAGAAACCTTAAAATAGATAAAAGTGTTCCCAAATTTCTTTTTGAAGGGGAAAAATTGGTTTTGGGCATTTTGTTCCTTTTCCACTTGCCCAAGAGGAATGTTTTCGTCAAATCTAAATCAATCCACTTCCGATACTAGTAGTAGTACACTTTTATGCTACTTCCTACTCTAATTGTATAAGGTTCCATAAGAAAAATAGTTGGATCAAATGACATCAAGAAAGCTCATGTTGATATAATTTTTTCTACATTGGACGGAGAGCATCGTGTGTAGTTCAGACCAAGATAAACTTAATTGTAGATATAATTATAGATAAATGAAAAGAATAATATGCTTATTGGGTTTGTGTTCTCTTTAAATTATTTGCTTGCAAGATCCCAGTCATGTTGACATGGAAAAGCATAAATGTAGGTCTTGTATTAATCTTGTGATGAACTTCCACCTAGTTGGAGGATTGAATTGATATAACAAACAAAGGTATAGTAGTTGATTATTGTATTAATTTTTTGAAGTAAAGAATGATAGTAATTGGGGATTGAAGTGAAATTTGTAACCACTTTTGTTAACTTTGTTAGTACTCGAATAGAAGTCTAACTAGCCTCGTGGATGTTAAAGGTTATTCTTAATTGTAGGATTAAACTCTTGGACTCTTATGTGATTTAAGACTTGTGTGGGTATATATATTAACTTAAATCAAGATTGTTCTATTCTAGGTATCAATCAGCAATTGGTTGCTTAATTGCATTTCTTTCAATGCAAAATGAACACTCATGTTCAAATATAATATGTAGGATTGCTCTTCTAGATTCCTAAAAATAGTAATTACCATCTTAATAATTGAATTGAAAGAATACCACAACATAATTGTGATGAAGAGTTGTGCATCCTTTAGAGCCTCTCAAGTTCTCTCGACATTGTCACCATGGACTACAAAAAACGCCTCGATCACAAGGTTTCTTATAGCATTGCAAATCTGAAATATAACAAGAATAATAATCAAGCATACTATTCCAAAGCCAAACATAGTTAAAAAATTGCACATATAAACAGAGCATTGCTTACATCATTAAGGTGAACTTCCTTGGATCTATGTGTGTGCATTTCATCAAATAGATGTTATTTCATTAATTGATTTTAAAACTTATGTATTATAGTATAGTAAAATATTACCTCTAATATTCATGCAGATGGTCCCCCAAGCTTCATCTTTTCCATAATAAGATTCCTCACTGATACAACCAGATTGGCTCGTCTTATTCTCTTATATTTTTTTTTTGGAAATTAGAGGAATCATTACATATTACATTTTAGCACAGTCTCTACCAGCCTTAGTGAATTTAGCCTGGGTGAGGATGGGACCACCAGGTGCACAAGTTTCACACCGCCTCCATTCAGCTGAAGCCTAGGTTTCATACCACCTCCGTACAGCTGGTGTACACTTCATACTACCTTTGTACAACTAGCGCACACTTAGGGACATTGGTCAAACTACTCCAGTAGCACCATCATACAACTGTCGCACACTCAGGGACATTGGTTGGACTACTCCTTCGGCACTCAGGGACATTGGTCGGGCTATTCCTCATGCAACATACATTCCAATGGGGGTTGAACCTTGGACCTCCTCTTAGTAAATGCCTAGACTTTACCTATGGAGGTACATCGGTCGGGATATTCTCTTACTTGTATAGACTTCCGTAGTGATGAGATCCATGTCAATGATCCTTGTAATCATGTTACACATGTATTCAATGACTTCCAATTACCACAACCATTGATTAGAGGGATAACTAAAACTCAAATTTGAGTGGAACATGATAATTATTTTCTCACTGCAAAGGATTCTAGATTCTTACCGGTTGAATGATCGGTGGCTTATTTTTGAAGTACAATGTCAAGCATCTGAATGCTTCACCCACATCACAACTTTCTATGAAAATTCTATTGCAATCACTGATTATTAATCTCCTATCTTAAAATATTATTTAACTGTCAAAAACTAATTCACAACTAATATCAAAAAATAACACAATTGCAACTTCACTAATTAGAATACGGAAAGAAATGTGTAACACAATGAACACAATATTTTCGGACAAATTGTCCCTAGAAAAACCCCTAAGGGAAAACCAGTTCTACAGATGAGAAATTATATTAACTTCAGCAAATTAAGAGATGAAAAGACTAATTTCCTCTTCTAGAAAAATTTAGACAATCTCCCAAATTCTACTACATATATTCCCCATTGTTATCCCCAATGCTATCACGGTGCCCTTGCTAACACTACAAGACTATTTTCTATCACTACAAACTTACAAACTCATTTGCTAGCAATGTAAATGCTTCTCAAAACTTGTACTCTCAAAATGCCTAATGACCTCCTTTTATACTACTCTCATTGGAACACCAACGGCCAATATCGATTCTTAATCGAAGGTTGAGATACATAACAACTTAACAACCATAAAAAAATTGGTTACAAGGTGTCACTAAAGGAAATCAATAATTAGAAAATAATTAATACATTCTTAACAATAAGATAACTATTATCTAATCTTAGCAAATGGACGAACAACTGCCTAAGCTAACAAACTAACACTTTCAACCTACATTAACCAATATCATTAAAGTGTGTTGCATAGCTTCTTAAATAATCAAGCTGCAGATGTATCAATACACCAATTAGGATTTTAGAAATGAATTACCTGAATATGTTCTTTCTATTGAGGAAAAACAAAATAGATAGGCGCTTCATGGCCTTCAAATTTATATTGTTTTCCACCAGCCATGACATCCCATACCTACAACATTGGAAAAATGGTTCTCATTCTGTTGTCACACATCCTAATGGTAAATTATTAGCTTGAACCTTGACGTGTGTGACATATTAGGTTACCTTGATAGTCTTGTCATCCCCACATGTAATAATGCATAGCTATTTGTTTCGGTGAGAAAATTCAATATCATTCACACCCCCTACGTGTGCATCAATTTGCATGGATTATATGAATATGAATTAATTATACTTATATAACAAACTCACAAGCTATGCACATAAGTCCTTTAAGCACGCAAACAAACCTCTAGATGTTGCCTCAAATCAATTGTGTTGTGATAAGAATATATATGAACAATATGCTTGGAAAATGTAACTCCTACAACACAAATGTATGTTAATATCTCAACAGATAGAAACCTAAATCAAGTAAACACATCTCAAGTTGAAATAAGACCATTTACAAAGGGTACAAATGTACTATGGTGGAGCTATCAAAGCATTTCATTTGAGATTACAAATAACACTCACTCACCAAGTACTTGGCCATCTGGGCTCCGGATCTGATAGTTCAACGATACAATGAGGATATTTAACAAGAATGTCCTAAGAAAACATAACAAAAGCATGATTAAGGTTTTATCTAAAAGCACAATGTGACTATCAATTACAGTAAATGAGGAAACATAATTTTTCATGTTCATTGTAAAGAAATCAAAACCCATTTTCATCAAATTACATCTACTTGCATTGCCTTTGAGTAGGCAAAAATATCTCATAACTTTGCTTTAAGAAACCGAGGTGAGACTATGCCAACCAAATCTATAAAAATTAACTTGGAAAACAATGTATTCAAGGCAAGAAAATAGAACCATTAGGAGCGCATAGTTTAGATAACTTAGAGAAATCACACCTCATCTAGCATGTTGCGATCATTATCGACATATTATAAATTTTGTCTTATGCAAAAAATACCCCTATCACTCAAAAGCAATGCTCCACTTTCAAGAACCTATTAAGTTAAAAGAACTAAAAAATTATATGGGATAAAGTGATAGAGAGAAGTTGCGAATAGATTAATCAAAAGAACACAACAATTAAAAAGCTCAGTTGTTTCCTAGACCATTTCACTAGTTTCAGGATCCTTTGATACATAAGAATTCAAACCAATTGCAAATCTTCCATAGGCAATTGTAAAGGAAAAATGGAAAATGCTTGTTAATAGTGTCATTATGAAGAGTTAGTAAAGAAAATAAAGGATGATATAACAGAATAATAAGGTGGTTGGGCTGGGATTTTATTTCTCCCTCAGCTAACCATATGGTGTGGTTTTTCATATCTCTCATGTGATCTCTGAGTCATGTATTATATAAAGAAGTGTATAGTTCCTATTTCCCTAGGGAAATTATTTAGCACATATGGGTTGAGACAATTTTTCAGGTGGACAAATTAGGTGTCGCCACCAACGCGTTCATAGGGCTACGCCCCTCTACAATGAATTGTAAAACTCCCATTATTAAATGTAGCTAGCTTTAATCCTATCTAATCTTTGCTTTGAATAGCCAAATTTGTCTAAGATCACATAGGGATACTCCACTGAACTTGTGACAAAGTGCTGGTACGTGGTACAAGGGAGGAAAATCACAATGACTAGGGGGAAGGAGAGAAATAAAGAAAGAGATATTACAACCATAAGTAGGATTCAAATCTCACACCTAGTTGCCAAAATCGTTTTGCATTCAATATAAAATAAAGAAACAATTAATCTAGTGGGATCAATGAATCAAAACACAAAGTCTTTAGGTTTATCTACCAAAGATACAAAACACTTACATTCTATGCTTACAAAGTGCATGGAATAGAGAAGTGGAAGAAACATAAGATGCTTATAACAACCATGTTTAATTCATCAATGATGAGAGGAAACCATGCTTACAAAGTTGCACACATTCATACACCATGGAAGGTAGAAACTATATTCCTTGATTGACATTTACACATGTTTTACAAATCAAGGGAAAATAAGAAAGCATGTAGAATAAATGTAGTTTTATTTCATGTATATGAATGACACTAAGTCCAATAACATATCACAATCCACTATTGTTACAAAGTGATAGCTCTTTGAAATATGTAGTTCTTTGAATGGAAAAGCCATCCCAATTTATACAATTTGAATTGTCCTTTCACCTCCCTCATATGAATCTTATTTTCCATATTCCACTTATGACCTTTCATTTTCCATGAGTCAAAAATTTCTCTTATTATTTTAGAAAACACTTTTACATTTACAAAATATGTCGATTACGTGAATAGGACCGAACACAATGATTACCCCAAGCGAAGAATTAGAAAGGAGAGAATCGAAGAGAGGAGAAATAGAGATGGAAGGAAAAGTTCGTACTTGATGAAAAAACCTGATGTTATGAAGAAAACTACTAAATCATGCCTCCTAATGGTGGATCTCGGGAATGAATATATACTCTTGTTTGCGGGGACTAAATTTATCTTACTCTTTCCAGTTTAGTGGAAAATTTCTCTTGAGATCCGAAACGCTTATGGCCATGATGTATTGGGAAATATCCTCTTGAACATAAAATAATGGTTTTGTTCTTTCAACCAAGGATTGTAAGGAATGGCCATGGGTTTTTCATATAGCATTGTATGGTGTTCTAAGTTACTCATGAGCGAAAATTAGATGCCGCAAGCCTTCTTATGAAGGATGAAATAACTTGTTTAAGATATGCAACTATCTTCAAACCATGTGAGGATGATAAAATATAGCTATATAGGTTCTTATGGAGATGGTAGAAACTTTCTGCAAATAGAACTAAAAATAGTTATTTTTGGAAACCATAATTTAGAAGCAACTATTTATGGAAAGTTTTTGGCTCATTACTTTTTCTTGAGGCATTTCTTTCTTGTTCTGAGTTTTCCACATGAGTTTTAGGGTCAATTCCAAGAACTTTCTATTTTTGGAATGTTTCTTGTTTTGCCTTTTCACTTTTCTAACTTTTGACCCACATGCCAAAGTTTTATGTTGGGATATTTTTCACTATTCTTTCTTTTGGAGGGTGTTTTTTTATTTTGGAATCTTACTAAAAATGGAATGTGTGAATGAGTGACACTTTCTATTATGAGAAGCTGAAAAATAACCATGTGATATCAACGAGAAAACTATGAATTGTTTCTAATTTTTATTTAGATGATCTCGTCATGCAATTTTCAAATGAAACTACTTCTGAATTGACAAAAATGAAGGAAGAACACTCTAGGAGCCCAAAACTTCAAATGGATACCATTAAAAATTAGGGATTTCTTTTGATGTTTGGTATTTTGTAGATTCAAATTGTTTGGATGAGGAAGGTTTTCTCCATTTTCACTAAGATTCAATAAAGGGTTCATTAGTTATGAACAATAATTTTTTGTGCCCAGGTTTTTTGAAGCTCTTGATCATGGAAATTTCTTGAAAAACATTAGTTTCTTCATTGTAGCAACATGGAATGATTGAAAAATTACGTTGGATTTGATGGAAAGGTTATGGAAGTAGCAGCAATGGAGGAGAGGATGAGATCCCGACACTTGGAGAAAGTTTGTCTATTCGTGCGGAAGAGTGGAAGCAACTAAATACGAGCTCGACAGGTTAGTAATTTTACAATATTTTGATGAATTGGGGATATGCACACTTTTTTAAACCATTTGAAATAAATTTTTATGGACTTGGTGAAAAAGAAATTCTCCTATACCCATTAGTCCACTTGGCGTGCAAGTGATTTGTCGTTGGGGGTGAGAGAGGGGGCTGAAATTTACACCTTAAGCAACTATCGGGGGCACATGGGTGACAAAGAGATTAAATGGGAGGGTGGGGAGTTTTTGTCCCAACCATCCCAAATATTTTGTGCACATGGGATAAAAAAGTGCTCTCACCCTATCTTGACAAGTGTTGAAGCGTGATTACATGGAGTGGAGGATGGGAAATGAAGCCAGGGAATACCTAACGAGAATGTCTTGAAATCAAGTCATTTGGAGGGTCAGAGAGGCCAAAATAGGGTAGGGGAACATTTTATTTCACTTTTTGCACAAAATATTTGGTGCACTTGTGCAAAAGATTGCACCACTATCCAATTGGTTGGATTTCCAATCCAAAAAAATGACTAATCTGTTAAAGCTTGTGCCCAGAAGAGATACTTGTCGGGACTATAACTAGAGCTCAAAAAGGAGTTATTTTATGAAATTTTATATTATCCCACCTTAAAATGGCCTTCAAAATCCAACGGTGGTGGTCTCATATTTTGATTTTACATGTCCTGAAAAATAGGAATTTTGTTACGGCTTGAAATTTGTGTCTGCTAAAAACTAGTTATAGACGAGGATGTGACTAGGTTTTGTGAAAAATTTGATACCACCATATTTTAGGGATCTTGATTAAATTTTGACAACATATTTTTGACTCCTAACTCCTTCTAGAGCTCCCAAATCACTTCCGAAGTTCGGAGCTTTTTCACACTCTACACATCTGGGCCTCCAAGACCCACTTTTGCAGAGCTTGCTCCAAAACATGTGATAACTTTTAAAACCTTGAAAAAATTATTTCACGGTGTAATTATTTCTTAGGTTCACCTCCATGATATATTTTTTCTTTTGTTCCACTCCAAGGGTGTGCACTAGCTTCAAGAAGATCAGAAAATGACCTTTCCCAAGATTGTCAAAAAGTTTGTTTTGATGGATCTTGTTACAAAGCACTTGAAATAAATTTATACTTGATAAATGACCTATGCATATACTAATATGGCACCTTGAATAGGTCGGAGAGGGGAAAATAATACTTGACTCAAGGATTAGGGTGACACAGAAAGTGTTTGGAAAGGCCTATAACCAAAAGTTGCGACAACTTTGGGTATGTTGTCATGCTTGAAAATTTGAGATTTTCTGTTGCACAATTTCATGACAACATCGACTCTATCTTGTGAACATGTTGTGAATCAAGTGTAGTGAGGACATGACATGAGAATTCCAGAATCTCAATTGTATTTTTGGTCCATCACCTTATCCATTGGGCTTTAGAGTAACCCATGAAGATAGAATACACAACACACAACACACACACACACACACACACACACACACACACACACGCACACACACACACACACAAATGGAATGGAAACCCCAAAATGTGGAAACAACACACAATAGAAAAGGGAAACTCACTGTACATGAGGAGGGATATTTACGGAGAGGTGTGGAAATAATATACACATATCTGAAAATGGGTTGAGAGAATTATATGCCATCATGAAACAATAGATCAAAGTCTGACCTTTGAAGAACAAAAATTGTTATTTGATCAAACCATGATTTTTGATGGCTTTGCATCTCTTGAGAAAAATAAGACACATCAAGATTGTATCTTATTACTCATACTACAAAGAGAACATTCTTGCATCTAATGAAGAATTTGTCACTTTCTCAAAACTCTTATACCTTGATGTTTCCACTTGGTGCCTGCGATCATGAGACAATGATATTTAATAAATTTAAGAATGGGAATATATTTATTTTTTCATGAAAAGACTCATCCTCTTTGAATTGTAACTTCAAATCATCTCCTACATTAGTAAAGTACTCGGAAGGAGTGAGAACAAACTAATTTTCTTCCCATTCAACATCTCTTTTAGATGACCCACTTTGACATGGGGGCCTCAATATACATCATTTATTTTTGCTAAGAATAGTTTGTGAGAAAATATGTTCGGTGGAAAAATCAGTGTCACCACCGACGTTCACGGGGCTATGCCCATTTACGATTAATGGTACAAATCTCATCATTGAAAATAAACTAATCCTAATTCTATCTAAATTTTTGGGTTGCCAATTATCTAGGGATAACATAGGGACACTCCACTGAACCTATGGTAAGGTGCTTGTATGGGGGTACAAGGAGGAAATTACAACGATAATGGGAAAAGAGAGAAATTATGAAAGGGAGATTCTTGTGCGTGAGTAGGAAATTTCACACCCAATGTAAGTAAAGTAGTTCATCATTCAATATAGAGAAAACATAATGAATCTATCTAGTGGGATGGAAAAATTAAGAAACCTAGTTCTCAGATTCATCTATCAAAGATATAAAGCTCTAGCATCATTATGCTTACAAACCGCATGAATGAAAGAAGTGGAAGAAACAAAATATGTTTGTACTAGCTATGGTTAATTTTTCAACAATGAGAGAACTCCATGCATACAAATCTCAAAAAATTCATACATATTAGAAAGTAAAAATTCTATTCCTTGATTTTCACTAACACATGTTGTACTAAGCAAGAGATAATAACAAAGCATGTAAGCGAAATGTAGCGTCGATTCATATATATGGATGACATAAAGTACAACAACAAATTACAATCCACTATTGCTATAGAGTGATAGCTATTCAAAATCTAGTTCATCTTCAATAGTATCTCACCGAGGTCCACTCACGAAGAAGTCAGTTATTTTCATGCAAATGCATAGGAAAATTCCTAATTTTCAAACATGACAATGGACCCCAGTGTCAAAACTTCTTGTTGTACGCCTTTCAAAACACTTTCCAAAGTAATCCTAATCCATGATTCAGTCCTATTTCCCCTTGTATAGGAATTTCAAGGTGTCATCTCGGTGTTCCCATAGGTTTTTTATGGGTATCCTTTCATTTCAAGTGCTTTCAGAATAGGATCCATTAAAGCTACGTTTTTGAAAATCTTGGGAAAGGTCATTTTCCGATCATCTCGATGTTGTTGCACATCCCAAAAGCATAATGAAAGGAAATAATCCATCATGGATGTGTACCTGAGATACAATTACTTATTCAAATCATTTTTGGAATGTTTGACAAGTTTCGAAGCAAAACTAAAATGAGTCTTGGAGGCTTAGGCAATGCACTATGCAAAAATAGCCCCAGAGCTTCAGGAAGTGATTATGGGAGCTCTGGAAAGAGTTAGGAGTCAAAAATATATATATTCAAATATGTAATTAATATCCATAGAATATGGTGAAATCATATTTTTCACAACACCTAGGTGCATCCTATTTACAACCAGTTTTTAGTAGACACATCCTTTAAGACATAACAAAAATACTATTTTTCAGTGTGTTTTAGGAAGAATAAAAGAATGATACCACCACCATTGGATTCAAAAGGACATTTCCTAATGGAATAATAAAAAATATCATGAAAAATATCCTCTGGGAACTCTAGTTATGGTCCCGACAAGTAGCTCTTCAAGGCACAAGACGTCGTGATTAGTCATTTTGGTGTTTAAAATCTAGCCAATAGGAGAGTGGAATTTTTTTACACCAAATATTTTCTATAAAAGGTGCAATAAAATATTCTCCTATGCTATTCAGGCCCCAAGACCCTCCACATGACTACAGTTCAGCACCTTGACTCTAGTTAAGCCCCCTAGGCTTCATTTCCTAGCCCATGCTCCATGAAATAATGTGTTGCCACTTGTACGAGATAAGAAGAGGGCTTTAGTTTGCATCCCATATGCAAAAAATATTTAGGATGGTTGGAAAACAAAACTCCCCAGCCCTCCCATTTAATCTCATGATCACCCATGTGCCCCCGACAACTATTTAAGGTATAAATTTCAGCCCCCTCTCTCACCCCCAATGGAAAATCACATGCTTCCAAGTGGACCAATGGGGATAGGGAACACTTATTTGCACCAAGTGAAGCAAACCTATGGTGTGAGTAGTGCAAAAAATTTCACTTCTTCCCAATCAATCAAAATATTACAAAATTACTAGTTGTCGGAGGTTGTCATTTGCTAAATTCTTCCACTCTTCTTGCATGCACAAACAAACTTTCTCCAACTGTCGGGATATCTTCCTCTCCTCCATTTCTGCTACTTGAAAAACCTTGCCACAAGATTTAAAATAATTTTTCAATTATTCCTAGCTGCTATAGTGAAGAAACAAAGGTTTTTAAAAGAAAGTTCCATGATAAAGAGTTGTTAGAAGCCTTTGGGCACAAAAATGAAGAATTACTCATAACTAATGATCCACTGATCAAATCTTAGTGAAACTTGGAGAAAACCTTTCTCATACAAACACCTTGACACTGAAAAATACCAAAGATTGAAATAAATCCCTTATTTTTAATGGTATCCATTTGCAATTATGTGCCCTAGGGTGTTCTTCCTTCATTTCTCGTCAATCTAAGAAACAATTTAACTTGAAATTTTATACAGAGCATCTAAATTAAAAACCCAGAAAGAATCCAGATTTATCTCATTGATCTAACATAGTGATTTTCAACTTGTAAAAATAGCAAGTTTCATCGAGTTCACACTTTCCATTTTTAGTAAGTTTCTAAAAATGAAAAACTCCTTCCAAATGAAAGATTTGTGAAAACTACACAAGTACGAAACCTAAGCACGTGGGTCAAAATTAAAAAAATTGAGAAAGCAAAAAGCAAAAAAATAAATTTCCAAAAATAGAAAGTTCTTGGAAAAGACCTTAAAACACCTGTGGACAACTTAGGATGTGAAAGAAAGACCTTAGTACTAGCAACGAGCTAAAAAATCAACCTACTGAAATAGTAGCTCCTAAAGCCTAGTTTCAGAAAATAGTAGTTTTAAGTTACGGTTCCAGGAAGTTGCTACTATCTTCATAGTAACTTATATATCTGATTTTTATCAACCTTGCATGGATTCAAGGAATTTTCAAATCTCAAAAAAGTCATTTCATCCTTCACAAGAAGGATTGTGGCATCTAGTTTGTGATCGGGAGCAAGTTGCGACACGGTGCAACTGAATAGGAAAACCCATCGCCATTCAAGAAGATCCTCTGGTTGAAAGACCATAACAATTATACCATGTTAAAGAGAATATTGCTTCAAATTTAAGAGAGATTATTTGGCATAACAAAAAAATATTTTCCTAGTACATCATAGCCACAAGTGTTTTGGATCTTGAAGAGGAATGTGTTGTTGAACCGGAAGAGAAAGATAGATTCGGGACATGCGAAGAAGAGTGTAAATTCATTCTAGATATCCACCATCAAGAGGCATGATTCACTAGGGTTTCTCGTACCATGAGGTTTCTTCATCGGATGTAGCAGCTTTTCCTTCCTTCTCTCTTTCTCCCTCTTTCTTCTCTCTCCTTTCTAACTCTTTATTAGGCATAATCATTGTGTTTTGTCCTATTCACTTAAGTGGCATATTTTGTAAATGTAAAAGTATTTTCTAAAAATTATAAGAGAAATAATTAATTCATGGAAAACGAAAGGTCACAAGTTTAATATGGAAATGTAGAGTCATATGAGGGAGGTGAAAGGAAAAATCAAATTGTATAAATTGGGATGGATTCTACATTCCAAGGATTACAATTTCAAAGAACTATCACTTTGTATAAATAGTGGATTGTGATATGTTGTTGGACGTTTTGTCATCCATATACATGAAATAAAGCTACATTTCTTCTTGTGCCTTGCTTTGTAAAATATTTGTAAATTTCAGTCAAGGATTAGATTTTCTACATTCCAAGATGTATGAATTTGTGCACCTTTGTATGCATGCTTTCCTCTCATCGTTGATGAAATAAACATGGTTGTTATAAGCATATTATTTTTCTTCCACTTCTCTCATTTATGCACTTTGTAAGTGTAGTGATGTAAGCCATTTGTATCTTCATTAGATGAACACGAAGACTTTGCATTTAAATTCATCGATCTTGCTAGTTTAATTGTTACTTTCTTATATATTGAATGTGAAACTATTCTCATTCTTTGGGTGTGAGATTTGCAATATATACTCATGGCGGTAATATTTCTTTCCAAATTTCTCTCCCTATCACTATGATTTTCCTCCCTTGTACCATGCATAAGCACTTTGTCACGGAGTTCGGTGGAGTGTACATGTGTGATCCCTAGTTAATTTTTCCACCCACAATAGCTAGATAGGATTAGGGTTAGTTACATTGATAATAAGAGTTATACCACTCGGTGCAGAGGGGTGTAGCCTCGTGAACATCGGTAGAGACACCTAATTTTTCCACCCAAAAATTTTCTCACAACAACACATTAGGTGCGTATTGGTAAAATTTACTCTTAAATTCTTTACATTAGCTATAATTTGAATTATCTAATTGGTACAATCATAACTACAATGCCATAGGAAAACCACCTATTTATTTTAAGGGAATCTCTTGCAATGAAATTGTAAGATTATCCTATCCACCGCCTATTTAACATACAAGGGAACAAAGAACCAATAAAAAACTAAGGACTAAAGTGTATACCAAAGTATTGAATAGATAAAGTAGAAATTCCTCCACCGTCTCCATAATCACCATCAAGACCAAAATTATTGCAAAATTCAACAAGTGGGTTACCAGCCAATCCTTTCACATAAGTCCTCATAGACTTTGAGGCATTTGACATATCCATAACTGCATCTACCTGTGTATACGATTTCAGGAACCTCCTATAATTTATACAATTTTTAATAGGTAAAAGAGTTAACACAGACACACACCTGAGATCAAGGCCTCTCACAAATCACAATTTAGAAGTTGAACTATTCTTGTTTTTAAGAATTAAAAATCATGTCTACGTGGCATAAAAACTTACTAAATCCTTGTAACATGATCTTTGGCTTGCACTCTTGTCTTTTTCACCTTCTTAGGGTGAAGGAAATCGATGTAGGTCTACACCATTACACCACTTAGAAATTCAAAACTGATATTGCATAATACATAATTAAGGACCAAAATTCCCAACTTATGCCAACCAAAATAGTTTGAAGTCTACACCTTAAATAAGGATTCAAAAGTCCTTTTGTTTAGTCCCACTCTAACTTTCATAGCTATGAAAATCCCGAGTTACCTAAAAAGATAGATAAGAGCCAAGATTAGATTCTTTCCTAAATGCAAAAAATAGTTAAGTTTGAGGCACGTTCATATAGTCTTATATATATACACAAAATACTAACAAGGGATTCTAAAAGTAAGGAATGTAGCTATGATTATAAGGTAAAGTAGTTACCATCAACAATTGGGAAACTAAGTTCTCTTACTACTCTTAAGTTGAGCCAATGTCGTATTTTGCAAGAGCTTCCTACCAATTTTGAAAAACTTTGTTTGTTACAATATATTAACTTACATAGTTTCTCTGGGATTCTTGGGCTTCCTTGCAAATTTGAAAAACTGGCATCGTTAAAAGATCTAAACTTGAGCTATTGCTCTCATTTTCTTTATTTTCCTATAATTCTAGTAATTTGGCATCCTTAACTTGTATAGAGTTATATGGATGTGAGAAGTTGAGTAGTTTCACGCGTACTCAGGAGGGATGATGTCATTTAGTGGGTGTCCGAGAGTTTGAGAGAACTACAAAATATTACAAAAAAAATATTGTATACTAATCAATGTTTCATTGATTGTAAAAAGAACAAAGAATTTTTTAATGGTGTGATTTGTTTGATTAGATTCAATTATAACTATGCATCAATCTTCGAAGATATTCCTTACAAAAAGATCTTGGTTATTACATTTTAAACTATGTTTTTGAAACAATCTTTCTCTATGAAGCATTTGCCTTAACTTGTTCTTTTTGAAGATATTTGAAATATCCTAAAGGAATGATTAGTTCAAGAACAAGACACTACATAGTCCTTTAATAAAATTAAAAACCTAGTCATTAAATGTGAAAAACTACAATAAATTATCAACATTTTGAGCATTAGAGAGGGGAAACACAAATGTAGGTTTCTGAGGTAGCTAAAGTCATGATTTTAATTCCATTCTCCAACAAAACGAGGGCGAGTAACCTCTTCTCAAGGCATGTATCTTGTCATTATAAATTATAATAAAAATATTTTATTCTAATTTTATGTTGTGTTACTCCACTTAATATTTTCAAATATTGCCTATATTTCTGCTTAGAGAATTTTCCAAACCCAAGAATAAGTTATAGTGTGGGAATTTGTAATTCCTATAACATTAAAACTATACTAATAAGGAGGAACTTTATACAAGACTAAATATTGTTTGGGTCGAATAGTAATCCAAAGAAAGTAGGAATACTCTAGCGAGAACCAAGAAATACCATCCTAGAAAGCATCCTAACCACACAAATACTATGGTGGGAGTTTTTCCACTCCTATCCAAGAGTCTTGATTGTGATTATAGTATTGTTTTTTTTTCCTCTAATAATATCTAATGACCAAATCCGTGCCTTGAGAAGAGGCTTCTCGGCTGCTTTTGTTTGAGAAAGGAATTAAAATATTTCACTGCAAGATCATTGCTAAGAGATTCTTCACTACTTATATTAGAATAGGACAATAGTTTTCTAGATGTAGAGTTAGAGAAGATCATTCCGGATGTATTGGATAATGCTTCCATTAGGAAAACAATGCTTGTAATTATGCATCGCCTCTCCATCATGTGTAACACCAAACCTTATTGCGGTGGTTCATGGTGGTCGGTGATCAAAACTTGTGACCATGATGATTTGATAAATAGAAAACATAGAGCCTACGCCAATCTGGTGGAGCTCTAAGAAACATCGAGTAATGAAGGGGAGGGAAAAGGGTTGGATATTAGAGATTCTTTATTTACGAGAGCAAGGAGCTCTAGCTTTGTGAGAAGATCAAATTTATACTTGTTTGTATTAGGGTCGGATAAAAAATATTAGATAGAAAAGGAAAGATTTGTTAGTTTAAACTTTTCTGTATCATAGACATATCAAAAATATAAATTATAGAGGTAAAAGGTTTCTAATTCTTCCCTTTCCTTTCGAAAATTGGTAATGTTAAATTCTTCATAATAGAAACAAGATTTATCGGGCTATTAGGTGTCATATCCTTTAGAGAAGTTCAACCGACTCATTCCTTCACCCTTTGCTCTATGATTTATTTATTTTTATTGCAGACGACGGCTTGATAAAATACAAAACCAAAATGTACTACCTCATTTTTTCATTTTGGGCATATTTTCTTTCCTACTTAATGTGATATGGGACTACAATTTCACGAAATGGGGAATATCTCATAAAAAGGGTTTGGGATAGCATGTTGTCAAAGATCCTTACATTTTAGGTCGGATGGTTTGATGAAGACCAGAATTCTAGTGGAGTAGTTTACTCCAGGGATCACCAAAGAGGATAATGTGGTACTACATTCACCTCACGGTAAGCATTTCTTCATGGTCCTCACATAAAAGAAGATGGATATCTTAATATTATAGATTGAATGCTCTAACACTACACCGAATCAAAAAAAAACTTAATAAACCTTATCTCAGAATCGAGCGAACAACAAACTACAAAAATGAAGAAAAGGATTTCAATGTATTGTATTATTATACTATGTATAAAATGCTAAAGAATATTATTTTATAAAAGAAAATAAGTAATTGCTATAGTTTATTACGTAGCGAATGAATTTGCAAACAGGAGGAAAACTACTTCTATGATTGAGAGAAACTTCCCGTCAGTAGTTTATTAACTAATAAAACAATCTATTTAAAAAACGCCAAAGAGAAGATGAGTGGAGATTCATGGTGGAATTGGCGGTGGAACTTTAGTGTTAGCGGTGGAACTACAGTTTAGTCATGCATTCTTCAATCTCCCCTACATGAGTAATGGGGATGAGTCCTGACTAATTCTTCAAAGCAACAAAACTGGTTGTAGGTAGAGCTTTGGTAAAAATTTCGACAACTTTCTCATTTGTAGGAAAAAGCTGTAATTCCACTTTCCCATCTTGAACTAAGTCTTTGATGAAGAGAAGTTGAAGCTCGGTGTGCTTTGATATAACATGAAAAACTGGATTTTTTTCATTACAATGGTACTACATTATCACATAAATAGTGGTGGGATGTTCCTAAACCAATTACAAATCTTCAAAAGTCTTTCTAATCCATATGGCTTGACAACTAGTTGTTGTTGCTGCAATGTACTCTTTTATGCGGAATAGAGAGCAATGGTTGCCTACTTTTACTACTCCGTGATACAACTCTAGAACCAAGTGAGAAAATATAAACAAATGTTGATTTTCTCTCATCTACTGAACCAACCCAATCGAATCATGTAACCACATAGCTCAAACTTATGTATGGGATAATAATGAGTGCCAAAATTGTGTGTACCACTCACATACCTTATAATTTTTTTTGCAACATGCCAATGAGACTCTTGTGGATCCTACATGAACTGAGAGATGAGGCTCACAAAATACATAATATCAAGTCTCATAGTAGTGAGGTACATGACACTCCAAACCAAACTTACGTGTAAAGTTGCATCTACTTTGGAACACGCGTCTTCCTTGGTTAATTTTTCACCAAGGGCACTAGGAGTGGAAATTGTAGTGCATGACATCATTCTAAACCGCTTTAATAGATCAGCCACATACTTGGTTTGAGAAATGGATATACCTTCATATTTTTTTTGCACCTCAACTCTAAGAAAATAATGCATGAGTCCTAGATCTGACATATCAAATTCTTGTTTCATTTATGCTTGAAATTTCTCCATGAGAGATGGGATATTACTTGTATAAATGAGATCATCAACATAAAGGAAAACAATTAGAATATCATTACCAAGATGTTGGATATAGAGGGTTGGCTCTGAGGAACTTCGAATGAATCCTTTATTTATGAAATAACTATCAATCCTTGCATACCAAGCACTACGTGCTTGCTTGACCCACAAAGAGCCTTTTGTATCTTGTAAACCAAATGTTCTTTTCCTAGAATTTCATAACCAATAGGTTGTTCCACATAGAATTCCTCATCAATAAAACCATTTAGGAAGGATTATTTTGTTAGGTTAATTAATTATGCATAGTCTATATTAATTATTTTAATTAATTATATTAAATAAATAATGTTGTTATATGGGTTTTAAACCATATTTGTCTTATTCCACAATTATAGGATTATTTCTTGCATAGTTGCACTTAATCATTTGTTTGTATTAATTTAATTGTTGCTTCCCAAATGTATTATGGAAGCTATCGTATTTTTGGTTTGTACACATGCAACTTCTCTTTTGTCTACATATGATTGTACAATACCTATAAGTATTGTAGTCCATCTGTTATAACCTAGTTGATTCTAATCAATACAATCTATAGGATTTTTCCTATTCTATAATTGGTACCAGAGCAAATTGAAGCTCTTGGCAAGGTTGGAGAAGGTTGTAGAGGAAGAAGAATTTGTGGAGAAGAAATCTGCAACAACGGAGAGCTAGTGCTGCCTCCAACAACTTCCCACATCTCCCTGCAAACCCACAACCTCCTATGTGTTTTCCAAGTAAACGTAAAGCAATTTTTTTTTCCTTGGTGCCCTCTGCACTAGGAAAATTTGCTACCTAAGCTGATCATTTTTAGTATATTTAAAAAAAAAACATTTCCCCATTAGGGTTTTATCTCTAATATTAGAGAAGTATTTAGTTACTGCTACATTGAGTAGTCTACTATCCAATTTGGAGGACTCTATTTTTTTCTTATGGAGGATCAAGCTCCTACTGAGCTATTCGAGCCGAGTTATTGTTGACTGTTGCATTTGTAAAAGCCGAGTGAGAGTCATTCCTTGCAAACCGAACCAGCGGATTACTCTCAGCGATTGATTCCAAGGCTGAGCCATTGCCAACATGGATCCACGCAGACCCTATATAGAAAATACACAAGTGGATCAATAAAAAAAGATACGGCGATGAATTAGCGAGTTGGAGGCACTTTGTTTGTTTTTATTGGCAAGTTGGGCATTTTCTTTAAAAGACATTGAGTCTTCCTTTACAAGTGTTTTGAGCATGAATCCTATAAAGAATATGTTTTAAGACATTCGACTTTAACGCCATCCCTCCACACATCAACCCCCTGTGAACCTACACACCAAACAAAGGCATCATACCAAAGAGCTTCCTCCCATGCTCAATTATTTCTACCTATGCATGCGGTGGCATACAAAAAACACACCCAGGACTAATAAAGGTGAAAATAATAATCAATGCAATGAAGGAATACAATGAAGAACTCATCCCCTGAGTATAACTTGCAAATAAATCAAAGTGACGGTAAAAAAAAAACAAATCCATGAAGGAAAATAAAACAAAAGTGACAGATAAAAAAAAGAAAAGGTGTTTCTAATACAAACAAGGAGATAAATATTAGTCTCGGATTCATTTTTTGAGCATGGAGAAATCCCTAAACCACCCTTCTCTCACATGCAGCTCCACGTGGACTCCAATTCAACCAAGTCGCATTTTACAAAGGTGAGTCGATTTTACCTTTCATTAAATACAAGTTTGTTCATTTCTACACCAAGTGCTCATAGAGCCTAAGTGGTTAAAAGGAACGACTTAGAAGTGGGAGGTGTGGGGTTTGAATCCCACCCCTAACATGTTTTTTTTTGAGTTTGGCGGAATATTTGTGAACCTGCTAACTTTAGCATAAAATTTAAATTTAGTTATAACTAACTAAATTTAGTAGGGAAATCCCTAATTTAGGGTAAAAAAATTTTGTTCCCCATTCAACCTATTTTTTCATTCTGACAATTTTTACTAAGGAGGCCTATCCAGAAATTGCATTTTCAGCTATATTTTTGCAATTTTTTTAGTGGGTCATTTTGGGCTCTGGAGGCCACGGGGCCCCATGAAACAAAAAAATTCCCGCCATTCAATTTTATCCATATTTTTGTAATTGCATGCTACGATATACTATACTAATTTTCATGTTTCCATAAGTCAACCAAACTTTGTAGCTAATCGAAATTGGTAGAATTGTAATTAAAAACAACAAAAAAATTGGTTAGAACACTCATGAGATCCTAGATCTCATTCGTAGCATTTGGTATATACGGTGCCTCTAGGAAGCACTTAAGGGTAAAGTCGTCCTAACTACTACTAAACTTAATGCCTAATATAGCTGGAATAACGTCGTTTAGGAATCATCCCAATAAATCGACAGGGAGTAATAAGGTCACAATGCACAGACTATGAGCCATCCCATCTGTCTGTGAACGATTGCATGACATAAATCAAGACTGAGAAATTATCCAATTATATAGAAAAGTTACACACACATATGAGGATATTTCTTTGAGTCGGTGTCAATAATCGCACAAAACCCTTTCAATATTGTCTTGGTACCACGTATTGAATTCTTTCACGTACGTTAACGCCTCTTTCACGTACAGCCGAGTATATAGAAAGGGTGAGCTTCTTCCACGTACCACTGGTAGGGTATATCGGAAGGGTGTGTATATAGAAAGGTTTGGTATATCAGACTGATGGTATATAGATTGGGAGACCTTATACCTGGAGTAATAAGAGCCAAACCCTAGAAGTGATCTCTGTAAAATGGGAACCAATGCCCCCAAATTTTTTCTTTCGGATTCACAATTACTCATAAGAAACAACTATGCTGCATGGAAGAAAAAAATCAAGACACAACTTGAGTTTGAAGAGATTTGGCCTCACTTGGAATGGTACTCTAACCATATAAACCTTATATAACACAATATCAAAATTTTCATAAAGCGGTCGAAGGCCAAACTCATCATCTTGTTTGGAGTATCCGATGATGTGTAACCCCACATTCGAGATGAAAAACTTCCAAAGAAGTGCGGGATAAGTAAAGTATAGTATATGAGGCCAAGAACAAGAATATTATCTTGAATTTGTAGAGTCAGTTACACACATTGAAGTTCAAGAAGAATGAAAAAATTGAAGCTTTCTTTTGAAGAGTTGCTGATTTGAGGGCTTCACTTCTAGCCTTGGGATAAGTGGTCTCAGATGATGCTCTCGTTCCCATTATTCTGAGAGCACTCCCTTCTTCATACCATACTTGTGTAACAACACTAAACTTGTCAGATACGATAGTTAGTTTTGACAAATCGGTAAACTTACTGCAATAAGAGGAAGCCATGCACAATAAGGATGACAATAATGATGATGAATAAGAAAGGTAGGCACTTTCTTCACATCAAAAGTCCCAAAATCAAAATTAGTATAAAGGGGATAGACAACGGAAGAAGCAATGTCCAATCTGCAAAAGAGGACATAACCTACAAGATTGTTGGTATAATACTTGCAAGAAAGGTTCATCAAGAAACTTTGGACCTCCACAACAATCTAACAAGAGACATTCTAACTACAATCAAGGGTAGAAAAGGGGAACTGGAAAAGAATACCGCATCAGCAAGGTAATATTTTTGAGCAACAAAAACAATCGGACAATGAAGACTACTTGTTCACTTTGCTTTCGATCAAGTGAACCATCCACGTCATCTAGTGATGTTTGGTATGTTGATTCGGGGCCACTCAACACATGACCAGCCATGAAGACCGGTTTATTTCAATGAGGGACAAGCCATCGAAAAACCATGTTTCATTGGGAGATGATTCTTCATATACAATTCAGGGGATTGGGAACATTTCTCTACCCCTTCGTTCACGCAACTGTAGACTACCAAATGTCCTATATGTCCCCGAGTTGACAAAGAATCTAATTTCAGTCAGTTAACTCCTAGATCACAACCTAAAAAATTGACTTTGATAGTCATTCTAGCAAGAAAACATGTTTGATTTGAGACAAATCAAGAGGCTCAAAAATAGTTATGAAAGCCTCCAATGTGGGATGCATGTTCCAACTTGATTTTGTTCATAGAGATGATCAAGCACTTGTGGCTAAGAACTCTACCTCAACACAATTGTGGCATCGGAGACTTGGTCATGTAAGTTTCAAGTATCTCGAGACACTTCGCTGGCACAATATGGTACATGGGCTACCATCTCTTCAAAAGGATACAGACAAGTGTCCTCACTACCTAGCAGGAAAACAACACAGAGCTTCATTCTAGAAGAGTACATTTCGAGCTCATGGAAAAATTGACCTAGTTCATACCGATCTTTGCGGTTTGATGCAGCCAAGTCATTATGGGTTCTAGTACTTCATGCTTTGTGTTGACGACTATTTGAGAAAAATGTGGATTTTTTTCTTTCGCAAGAAAAGTGAAGCATTTGAAACCTTCAAAAATTTCAAAGTAGCAGTTGAGAATGAAACTGGTCATCACAGTAGAATTCTCCACTCAGATCGAGGGGGGGAATTCACCAATGATGAGTTAAGAGACTACCTACAAACTCACGGGATTCATCAATAAATGCCTCCTCCACACACACTATAGCAGAATGGTGTTGTTGAGGGAAGAAATCGTACTATCATGGAAATGGTGTGATGCATGATCGATGACTCTAGACTTCTAAAGACATTCTGGGTAGAAGAATAAAAGACATCAATGTATTTGTTAAATATAGTGCCCATAGTTTCTTTTGATGGAGTAACACCACAAGAAGCATGGTCAAAGCGGAAACCATCTATTGCACACCTTAAAGTATTCGAGTGCAAAGCAAGCATTCACATACCCAAGCAAAACAGAAATAAACTGGACATGAAGTCACATAAACTTGTCTTCATTGGGTACAGTGAAGAGACTATTGGGTACAGATTAATGGATCCTAAGACTAGAAAAGTCTACACTGACAGAGATGTTGAGTTTTTCAAGAAGAAGGAAGCAAAGAATCCTCCTCCAGACTCATCGATGTATATTTTTCACCGGTTGTAAAAATTGAAGACGAAGTTTCCTCAGAATATGAAAGTGATGATGGGGATGATGGTGTTGATCAGATAGAACCATGACCCACGGGAACAGTTCAACGTATGCCCAAGTGGTGTACTAGCACATTACGAGATGTAATAATGGATGCTCCACCAGATACATCCACCCCTAGACCACAGAATCGTAGTAAAGCAAGAGAAGAAGTTAACTTTGCTTTGATGAGTAGATTTAATGAATCTAATAAGCCCTCTATAGTCCAGGAAGCCCTACAATCAAAAGCTTAGAAAGATGCCATGGATTTTGAATATCAATTAGTGATGAAGAATAACACTTGGTAGCTTATCGATCTTCCACTAGGAAAGAAACCCATTGGATGTAGATGGATATTTAAAAAAAGTACAAAGCAGATGGGACAATGGAAAAGTATAAAGTGAGACTAGTAGAAAAGGGGTATGCACAAAAAGAAGGCATAGACTACGAGGAGACATTTGTTCCCACAGCTAAGATCAAAACAATCAGAATGATCTTTTCTCTAACTACACAATTTGGCTAGAAAGTCCACCAGATGGACATAAAAAGTGCCTTCCTAGAAGGATATTTACAATAAGAAGGTTGCATGACTCAACTTTGAGGGATATAGTACCAGTCAAGAAGCAAAGGTATGCAAACTCGAAATCTCTATATGGCCTTAAACAGGCACCCCGGGCATAATACATCAAGATTGATGAGCATCTCGTACAACATGGATTTGTTAGAAATCGATACGATCCCAATATTTACCTCAAAAAGCAAGGGGGGAGATTGTGCTTGTCATTATCTATGTCAACGATCTAGTCATCACTAGCAATTTAGGGAGGATGATCGATGCAACGAAGAAAGATCTAAATCGATCGTTCGACATGACCGATCTTGGGCTGATCCATTATTGTCTTGGATTGGGAGTATGATATAAAGAGAATCACATTTTTGTCTCTCGATGAAATATACCAAGATAATGTTTAATAAATTCAGGATCATGGATTGCACACCAAATGCTACACCCATGGAGAATAGATTGCGGTTATCTCATTCGAGATCCATCTCCCGAGGTAAGTGCCACTCTCTATCGATAGGCTGATTGGGAGTCTCATTTACCTAACCTACATTAGACCAGATATCAACTTTGCATTAAGTTATTTATCCGGGTTCATATAGGAACCCAAAGTTTGTCATTATAAAGTAGCAAGGCACATTTTGAGATATCTCAAAGGATCAGTGGATCTTGGTCTAGAATACAAGAAGAATGAAAACTTATTCTTGACTGGATATTCGGATTCAGATCATGCAGGAAATATTGATGATAGAAAATCCACTTCTGGATTTGTATTCTTTATGGGATCTGGACCAATATCATGGGGAAGCAAGAAACAACACTTCATTTCTTGCTCTTCCACAGAAGCCGAGTATCATTCTCATAGGAGAAGCTATCTGTGAAGTGATTTGGCTACATCGCATACTAGAAGGACTTGGAATACCACAGACAAACCAACCACCATGTATGTTGACAATGAAGGTGTTCTCAAACTTGTTCACAATCCATTTTTCATGAGAGAACAAAGCACATTGAGGTACAAGTTCATTTCATATGCAAACATGTGTTGAAGTACAACATCCAGCTTTAATATTGTCCAATAGCTGAACAACAGGCATATATCTTCACAAAGTCACTTGCACGTGAAAAGTTTGAGCTATTCGAGAGAGTTCTTCTCCTCATCTCTTGAGACAATGCACAATTAAGGGGGAATGTTAGGTTAATTAATTATGCATAGTCTATATTAATTATTTAATTAATTATATTAAATAAATAATATTGTTATATGGGTTTTAAACCATATTTGTTGTATTCCATAGTTATAGGATTATTTGTTGCATAGTTACAACTTAATCATTTGTTTGTATTAATTTAATTGTTGCTTCCCGAATGTATTATGGAAGCTATTGTATTTTTGATTTTCCCCGTGCAACCTCACTGTTGTCTACATATGACTATACAATACCTATAAGTATTTCAGTCCATCTATTGTAACTCTCGCTTGATTTTGATCAATACATCCATCTGATTTCGTCCTGTTCTACATATTTTACTTCCATCCGATAGATTGGCCACTTGTGTTGTGCAGCATTAGCCAATATAATCTTGACTCTATCAAATCTTACAACTGGAGTGAAAGTCTCTTAATAATCTACTCCAAGAATTTGTGAAATCCCTTGCAAACTAATCTTGCCTTGTTTCTATTCATAGAACCATCGCATAATATTTCACGTTGTAAATCCATTTGACACCAATCAGTTTTTTTATCTTTAGGAATTTGCACTAATCACCATGTATTTTTTTAACAATTGCATGCATATCTTTACTCATATAATCAATCCATACTTGTTCTTTCACGGATTCTTCATACACAGAGGGTTCAACTTGAATGTTACTAAACAAAGCTAGATTGGAAAATAGATTCACATTAGAACTCCTTTGATAAATTTCATTTAAACTTCATTCCTAACATGAAGAACTTAGACTTGATTGTGGACTAGAACTATCACCGAAGAGGAACTTGGTGAACTTGGTGAACCCAGGGCTTGGAATTCCACTTGAGCTTGTGGGGAGAGGAGGAACTTGATGAACTTATTAAATACCCATGATGAGTGGTGTAGTTTGTTGAACTCCTTTTTGCCATTTCCATACTCCATCAAGAACCACATCTGGACTAATAATCCATTTCTTTCTGTCAGGATTATAGAATTTGTATCATTTTGTGAAATCTGAATATCCCACAAAGATAAAAAGTTGATATTTTGCATCCAACTTCTTCCACTTCTTTTCTGAAATATGAACATATGCAGGGCAACCAAATACATGAAAGTGAGCTACTAAGGGCTTGTGTCCACTCCAAGCTTCCTTGGGAGTGATATTCTGAAGTAATTTTGTTGGACTTCAATTCAAAATATAATTTTTGGTGACTACTGCAACTCCCTAATAACAATTAGGAAGGTTTTGGAATGCAAGATACTTCATGTCATCTCCATAAAGGTACGGTTCTTTCTTTCTACAATATCATTTTGTTGTGGGGTATAAGTTGTGGTAAGTTGTCTCTTGATTCCATGAGTATTACAAACATCGGAAAACTCATTGGAAGTGAATTCTCCCCCTCTATCTTTTTGAGTATTTTGATAGAATACCCGCTTTGATTTTCTACCATAGCCTTAAAATTCTTGAAGCATTCAAATGCCTCGGTTTATGCTTAAGAAAATAAACCATTAATAAATGTCGAAACTAATATTCTTACCCAAATATTTCTCTTGCATGTCACCACAAATGTCACTATACACAAGCTCTAGAGGATATTTTTCCCTCCATGATTTGTTCAATGGAAAACTGTCTCGATGTTGTTTTCCAAGGGCACACGCTAAACAAACTTCTTCTTTTTCCCGAATTGCAGGACGTCCTCTCACCATGCCTTTCTTATGAAGAAAAATGTATCCTTGAAAATGATAATGACCATACCATTTCTGCCATAACCATGAATAATATGTGGTTTTCTTGAGGGCATTCATCTTAGTGGAATCCAAAGTGAGATTAAATTATCTATTCTCTATCATACAAGCCTTTGCTACAAGATAATGATTAGCTGATTTATCAAATATTTTACAGAAGTTATCTTCAAACAAAACCTTGTAATTTTTTGCTACAAGCTTCCCAATACTTATACGATTATGTTATAATTTGTGCACATGCAATGTGTCCTGAATAAATTTAGTTTCTCCTTTATTAGTTTTCACTACTAGGGTACCTTTTCCCATTACATCAACCTCTTTATCATCACCAAATTTTACTTGACTCCTTACATATTCATCTAATTTGACAAAGAGATCAGATTTACCTATCATATGATTTGAGCAACCGCTATCCAAGAACCAAACATCCTTTTTGAGGTTTTTTTCCAAATTACAAGTGAAGAATGTAGAGTGTTTTTCTTCTTCAAAATATTCTTTAGTATAGTAGGCTCTTGAATTATTCAAATCAGTTTTTTTCTTTCTACATTAAGATTCATAGTTTCCATACCATTCACAATACTAGCGTTGGATGGTTCTCCGATCCATATAACTTCTTCCTCTTCCTCTTTTGTTTCCTCTTCCTCTTCCTATGCCACATCCTATAGATGTAGAAGACTCCCCTTGATATTTGTTTGATTGAGAAGGGGTTGGATATTTTTCTTCAATTCTTACATTAGAATGGAAGGCTTGAACTAGGTTTACTATAGAATTTTTCATACGCTCCTCATGATATTGCAAAGAACCTATCAACTCTGCAAATTTGAATGTGGTTAGATCTTTTCTATCTTCAATGGCTATGACCACTAAATCAAAATTTGGAGGAAGAGATCATAAAATATTTTTACAATTTTTTCCATTGTGACACTTTCCCCTTGAGTTTTTAGATGGTTCACAATACTTTGAGCCCTAGTAATAAACTCTTGAATAGACTCAACTTCCTTCATACTTCAACTTTCAAAATATCTTTGAAGGATTTGAAATATTACCAACCTTATTTTATCATATGCTTGGTATAAAATTTGTAGGACGACCCATGCGTCTTTTGACTTTGTCATACAAGCTTTATGGGGAAAAAGTTATATATCCAATGTAGATTGGATAGCAAAAATATCTCGATTTTCTTCCTTTTTTCTTCCTTCAATTGAGTTTGCTGATTTTATGTTAAAGCATTCAAAGAATTCTGATCTATAGGTTCCATGTATCCTCCTTCTACTAAATCCTAGATATCTTGGGATAATATTAGGGTCTTCATATTTATACTTCAGTAATCATAGTTGTCTTCGGTAAACAACGGAAGATGGAATGCAAAATTGCCACCATTTTACATTCTGATAATTCTTGGAGAGAACCGTTAACCTGAACCTTTTGCAAAAAAATATTCCTGCAAAATTTCTCTGATACTAATTGAATATTATAGATTGAATGCTCTAACACTATACTGAATAAAAAAAAAAACTTAATAAATCTGCTCTATAACTGAGTGAACAACAAATTGCAAGAATAAAGAAAAAGATTTCAATGTATTGTATTATTCTGCTATGTATACAATGCTGAAGAAGAATTCTTTTATAATAGAAAAGAAGTAATTGCTACAGTTTATTAGGCAAGAGAATGAAGCTGAAAATAGGAGTAAAAATACTTCTATGATTGAGAGAAAATTTGCATTCTACAGTTTATTAACTAACAAAACAATCTAGTTAAAGAAATCTAAAGAGTAGATGAGTGGAGTTTGATGGTGGAATTGGCGGTGGAACTGCAGTTTTAGTCATGCATCCTTCAATATCCAATATTTTGGATGATATTATGGACGGTCTGAATGCACTCCAATGTGATCAACATTCCCTAGTGTCATCCAAAATGTTGGATATCTAGCTCTCACATAAACAGCCTGTGTGTTGATGTTAGAATGGTGTTGAATACACAGACTTTACTTTTTAAGCTCAACTTCTTCCTATAACAGAATTAGTCCATGAATATTTTGTAACATGTGAATAGTTTCATCTACGTTTATATATCACATGTGAGATTAAAGATCTCCCACAGTAATTTCATGGGAGCATCCATGTTTGATATTTGTAGCTATAACGCCCACATTTTTACACACAAAAAAATAGTAAAAATACAAGGATAATTTTTTTTTTGACTTACATTTCTCACTATACAACGTGACAAGGGCTCCAAGAAAAGAAAACTCAAAATTGCATACGACACTTACATAATTCATCGACTCACATAGACACACGATAACACCACATACATGTCAATCCCACACTTTCCCTAATGAACAAATACTAGCAATGACCCAACCACAAGAAAAGGAATCAAAGATTGCAAAACCCACAACACATAATTTCCTTAATTTCAGCTTAGTTATGATTTACATTATAAGGACATTATTGTGTAAGGATAATTTTCTCCTTTTTCCAGCTACATATTCTTAAGTTCATTCCACATTTAATTTATAGTTCGACCATTTTAAGTTGGCTTTTAATCCTTTACGGAAATTTCCATAACTTACATACTTATTTGGCATAATTCAAATTGCATACAAAGTACTTAATTATCTTGTTCTTATGTTAAGGATATGCTTCTCAACCATTTATTCAATGTCTACATTTTTCCCTTACAACTCAAGTGAATCTGACTTGATGTCCAGAAAGCAATATTAGGATATAAGGGGGGGTTGGTTTAGATTCAAGATACCTTTTCCCTATAAACATTATTCGATCACGGTATCTTTGTTTCCCGATTCAACATTCCCAAAACAAGAAATTTTATTTAGATTATATATATATATATTTTGTTCTACTCAAAGTTTGATCTCACCAAGGGGAAACTCATAATCTTTGTAACACATGAAAATGTTTAATTGGGTTAAAAGGGCTCCAAGAGTGGCATTAATCCTGAACCTCAATTATCGTTTTACTCTTACATCGCGTTATGGTCTCACTAATACCATCACTTTATAACAAAAGCATTATGAAAGTACTTGTATGACATCTAGAAGAAGTACATGCTTGGAACCATCATAACTACACATGAACCACAAGTGATTTGTGTTCAAGATAAGATCCCATGTTTCTGCATTTCATGACCTCTATCTATGCCGTCTGGATCCAATAGGGATTTCATTCACTGATGAAGTTAATTTCTAGATCTAATTTTGTAAGACCCGGTAATCCAATAGGATACTAAGGGAGTAATATCTCTACCTACTCCACAGATGGTAAGGTTACACTACTTAGTCGTTCCTTCAACAAGGACTCATAAGGTGACTTCCAAGGCGGTCTTGACCACTCAACACGGTGTCGAGCTGAAGAGAGGACATTCTCCTCACAGTTACCAAAACTAGAAGGAAACCACACTCCGGATGGAGTTAGACCATGTCATTCCTAAAGATGGGATTCACGACAAGGTCGCTAAACATAACGACTATGCCGGTAAACTCCAACTAGGGGTTTTATTTACCTAAACTAGGAGGTTCCATCGAGTGCAAGAGTTTAAGTTCATTCTATGGATTTCAATCTCCTCTATGGTAAGAAGGATCACACCTGAAGACATGTTATGCACGAATATACTAGGGTTGAGTGTTTCGATTAACTTTCTTTATTACATTTACAAGGTAAGAATACAACAGCTGATTAATTAATCATTTATTGAACACTAAATATGCACTACAAGATATTAACTTCAAATTCATTTACCATATATATATCAAACCTTTTTACCATACGTACTATGAATCAAATTGAACCTATGATTAAATACACATTTCCTAGATGTCCCTAAAAACTAGCATCTCATACATATTAGCAAATTTCGAATATAACATTTTCGTAACATGAGACTACATTATACATATATTCATTTTACAATGAACTATATACATTACAATGATAAATAATGAATTACACATCACCTTTTTCGCCATCATTCTTGCATCTTGCAAAACCATGTGAGCATGAAATCAGTGATAAATCACTGGCATGGAATCCACCTGAATCTAACATAATTAATGTCTTTAGTTTCCCATTTACATATAATCATAATTATAATTTGCATTCGAAAGAAAAGGTTTAGAACCATGTATTCATTTCATTTTATTTCACTTCATTTCGTAACCAAGGAGAGAGAGAGAATAAGGGAAGAGAGAGAAACACCATTTTTTCAAAATTTCTATTTCACACAACAAGTTACACTATAGAGTTTCAAATAGTTATTTACATGATTCAAAAGTTTCCACGGTGGATTGGCAACCCGACAAGGGTCCCACAACTTTCCATTTTCACATTTTCTTGCTAGCTACAAAAACGTTCAAATCAGGCTCGGAGGCTAAGAAACCACTTTCAAATGTTGTCTTCCAATGAGCAAACACACCATGGTTAAGTTTCTACGTATCCACTTATATACCAAGAGTTCATAGGAACTGATGGAATTCAGAACTCGCAAATGGTTTACGATTGGTGGCTAGTTTTCTGGCCATCGGTCGTAATTGGCCTAGTTGCAAATGATTAAAAGTTAGCTCGAGGGCTCACAAAACCACCTCCAAAACTAAGGTTCGATGGACGAATGTGAAACAAGAAATTTCCTACAAGTTCCCCTATATATGGAGAATTTCTCAGAGTCGACGGAACTTAGAATCGTGATGAAAAACTTCAAATGACGATGATTTTTTCGAGCTACAGTCATAGTTGAGTCAATTTGACCTAGTCAAACAACGATCAAAGGCCTACAATACCCCTTTTCCAAACTCACTAGGGATGTGTTTTTCCTAAATCAAAGGTTTCAGGCAATTTTCTAGTAAAAATACTAGAGGTTTGCGAAGGTGGTCAAGCATTTCATTGCTCAGGGACCAAACGATGGTTTGAAATGAAAGCCACCTTTTTAGTTTTAACAGCTTCCTTCAAAGAAGAAAATAGAGTAACATGGCTCCTAGAGAGTGGGAAAGAGAGTGCAAATGGTCACACAAGGTTGGGTTAATTCTTGATGTAACTCTCTACATAACAAGGAGCACATACGATGTTTGAATTCTCTTTTACGGGCTCAGAGTGTTGTTTTGTGAGTCTTGGAAAATTGTGTTTTTCTCTTCCTAACTTTAAATGGTAGGAAAAATGATTGTTTGATTTGATGACATCATCTAACTCTCACCAGTACCACTAGATGCGAGCACCTAATTCGGATATTCTAGTATCATCATATAGGGTTATGGTAGTGACCAAAATTAATGTTTAAATTGTAAATCGGTTTCAAACATTACATGGTGTAGTTCTATTTCTTTACACTATTTAAATTTAGTTACATATCTAGTTGTAAGATTATCGATTAGTTTAACATTTCTATAACATTGCAAATGAAGAACCTAAATTACAAAAATTATGAAAGGAAAGGTAACGAAGACCATCCCTGAAAATGATGAGTGAAGCGGGTAAGAGGGTCTCCAGTGGTTTATACTCTCGATCACTTGAGTCTGCCACTCGACCACATGTCTACAATTTCTACTCTCTGCTATGTTGTGGATTCTTGCACCCAATATTAAAGCTCTCAGGCATTTGTAACTACAAGTATCTAACAAAAATCTTATTCCATTTGTTTTGGTGGGTCCATATCAATGCCAAGGCTCTCAATTTGGTACAACTTGAGGGAAATGTTGGAAAACGTTATAGGGATCTGGTTTTAAATTTTCCACATGCACTTGCCCTTGCTCAAAAGTTTCTAAATCCTTTTCAACAACCCATTTCATTCATATCCAACATTCAATGTTGTCCACTAAAACCACGTATTTTCTATAAGACATTTTGTCAAACAATTCATGTGCCTTTCTATGCTTCCACATTTTGATGCATAACAACCAACACATTTGTACCTACAACTTCTAACAAGATCTAACTTCAACGTTCTTAGGTGGATGTCCCTACCCTATTTTAAGATCCACACATAGGCTGGAAGAGAAAAGGATGTGGAATACTCTTTACACCTGTCCACAATATTTGCTTATAATTTTCTACAATCATTTAACAAAACCATTTTATGTGTAACTTTCTACCTTTTCCAAATCCAGGGGGCTTGCATTTCTTTGACTTGTTAGGAAAAAAAACAGCCCACATGCCCTGCCTTTGCACCCAAATTTTATATACCTGTCTACCAGGGCACTTGCAACTACAAAACTGATATAATTCCTTCATACAACCAACATCTTACTCCAAAATGTTTCCTTACGGCTTCATCCAAGGTGCAGGCCTGGAGAATGCCAATAGAGGTTGAGGAATTTGGCTTTAATCCTGCTTATTATGTCTCAAGAAGGTTTAAATGGCCTTTACCATAAACCTATTTCAATCACATTTGACAGTCATTATAATCCTCCTCCATGGCAATGGGTTGTACACAACAAGCAAGAAAAATAATTAATAACATGAAGCTTGCTAAAAAAATAATAATGAACATGAAGCTTTCTGTTTCAACATGATCTTGGCGAATATGCTAGCAAAGGTGAACCAATCATTTAGATAAATGTTGGTCGCATTTGGTGAGACAAAAAAAAAGAGACTTCATGAGAATTCCCATGCCCTTCTCTAAAGCTCCATTTTGGCACATAGACATGGAGTATGTGGAAAATGTAAGTCGATCAAGTTTGAGACCTGTTTGTTGCAGACGTGAACAATGTGATTATCCCATGAGGAAACCATTTCTCCTGCACACTGCCAACCCATCTCATGAGAGGTTTTCTGGTTCTATCATTTGGTCAAACACATTTCACCCCTTCAGCTCCTGGGGACTCGAACTTGACTCTTTCCTGCCAAAACATCTTGCACCTCCTACTGCAGTTGTCTAATTACTGCTAAATTTGCAATGTGAATTAAGTTTTTGTGTGGTCAATTCTTGTGGATCTCAATTAAAGTTTTGTATTATTGTGCAAGGAAGATGACAGGTCTGAAAAGCTGCACCCTCCTGCCACAAGCCACCCTCCTATCATGCATCCTCATTAATATTGTCCAACCGCCAACCCCCCCCCCCCTGTTTTCGCTTATTTTTTTATTTCCTTTTTTTTCTTTATGAAAAAAGAAACATTGAGCACTACAAGAGCATTGTCGGGATAATGATGGATCCCCATCCCAACCATAGAATTAGAACAAATTGAGGAACATATTGTTGGATGGAAGACAAAAAAGAAATAGGATTAACTTCGTGAGGAGTGCGAATAAAGCCATTTTGATTGGAAAGAATATTTTTGAAAGATGATGGTTCACCTGGGGTTGATATAATTTCTGAAAGATGACAGGGTGAGGATCCATGCTAGGAGGGAGAACCCCATGATCCTCAAACATCTGTGGAAAGCCCTTCTGCCCAAATCTTATTTTCTACTTGTAGAAGGGAAAGATTTTATTTGATATAGATCATTCACTTGCACTTGATTGTTATGAGTTCCCATATTGCAGGGTAGGTCATCCACAATTTGTTACGAGTTCCCATATTGCAGGGTAGGTCATACATAATTGTGGGTAGGGTAGGTCAACAAGTTTTTATCCAAAGAAGGGAAAGATTTTACCTGATATATATCATTCACTCGGCTCTTAATTGTTATGACTTCCTGTATTACAGGGAAGGTCCACAATGTCTTCATCTTCCAAGAAACTTTACTAACATCTCACTAGCAATGGCAATGGATGGAGGTGGACCTTTAAAGAAAAGTAAAAGTAGAACTCTGACACCTAGACAACATATCAGGTTACATTACTAGGAATATTACATGTGATAAAGTTATTTGTACAAGTAATTCTTGTATTCCTACCATCACTCTTGCCCCCATTCCACCATATGTTGAGTTAGATCTAACATAGATGTAAAGGAATTTATTTATTAGATGCTAATAAAAATGGTTTTGTGATTGGGTCTGGAAAGAGAGAGAATGTCTGGGAGCAACTTGTTGTGAATCATGTAATGATGTAGAAGAAACAATCCAATCCTATGGTATGAGACTTTATTTAGTTTCATTCGCTCTATTATATTTTCCTCCAATGGAAAAACCCGTAATGCCATCCATTGCTTCTTCATACACACCAAATTACCCCTTCTTTGTCTGTTGGAATTTCTTGCTAGAGTATAACTGACTTGTTTTTACAACATAGAATCAACACTTAGAATCTCTTTCATGCTCAAATTAGACCCGACCTCATTGTTACCATATCTCTATTTCTTTGGAACAATGAAATTTTTTTACCGGAATAAACATAATTATAATAAGTTTTAAACAGAGTACAAAAACAGAAAGCTTGGTATCACAACTATTAAATATAGATTCACTTAACTATTATACTATTGTGAATATTAAATTTAGATACCTAATAAAAAAACCTTGAACCTAAAAACTATTGTGTAGTATCCATTGATTAAAGGATGTCATAATTAGATTTTTGAAACATGACATGACTGCCTTTCCACTGAACATAAAATAAACTTAAACCATTATGCTTTATCCTTACTCAGAGTAGGATGGAAAACTAAATTTTGAGGGAAAGAATAGTCTGTTCACCACATTATAGTCTTCTAGGAAGAGTACTATTTCAACTGAGACTGTAGAGTGTGCCAGATGGACAGGCTATTACATGATGAACATTTGTTCAATTGTCACTTTGTTCATTGATGTGCCAGAATAACTCAAAGGAGGTCCTGACATTCTTGAAGTAGAGTTATGGGTGCCTATTTCAATCCCTGTCCCTTTTAGAGGGCATTTTTCTTTATCCTGTAAATTCATATTATTGAATTAGTTATCTCACTACGTCTTAAGGTTTTTATCAAGATTCGTTAGCTTCTCATTCTTAACAGTGAAGGTTTTTGGGCTTCATTAAGCTAAAGCATAATGGAGCAAGTGTTTAGTTCATAGGGATAGTTTTAATAGCTAATATTCACAAAAGGGATATTTTTTCATTTTCATGCCAAAAATATTGTTATGGGAGATCGTTTATCTCATCTTGTACAGACTGTGTCTGCAGCGGCAATAGCCTTCATGTTGGGATTGATTGTAGCATGGCGTCTTGCAGTTTTTTATAATAGCCATCCAACCCCTAGAAATAGAATGCCACTACGTAAGAAATATTCTTCTTACAACCATTTCCACAAAGGCTATGAAAGCCTAAGGTCAGGGATCCAAATAGCCTCCCAAGTTGTGGGTAACCATAGGGTTATTTCTTCCTTTTCCTCGCAGGACAGGATTCTGGGACTGTTCCGAAAAACTCAGGAGGAACACAAAGATAACATGAAGTAATCTTGGATTGCAGGATAAATTATGGGAGCATCTCAATGCCTGGGTTTCTGAAATTCCACCCTCACCTTTTGGTATGGAGGACATATTCTCTCTCAGGGATACATCACATCCGCAGAACTTTTCAAACCATTATTAATTTTTATGAGCATTATATGAGTGATTGAAGAAGTGGGGACTATGACTAGCGACATTGTCAAAGGCTCTGATGCAGTTGAATCAGTCTTTGACATTTTAGACAAGGAGATAAGCATAAACCCTGATGATCAAAAGGGACAGAAACCTATCAAAATAGAAGGGAATATAGAAGTGAAAAAGGCTTATTTCGCATACCCATCTGGACTAGACATTATGATCTTCAACAATTTAGGCCTCACCATAACAACAAGCAATAGAGTGGCTCTTAAGTGAGAGCGGCTAGGAAAATCCACCATGCAAGGCGTGGAAAAAAATTAGGGGAATGATATTAGAGCTTTCAATTTGAGGAGTATGAGGTAGCATATTGGTTTGGTAGGGTAGGAACCCACCCTGTTTGCAGGAACCATTCGAAACATTTTCTATGGGAAACAAACTGCAACAGAGACAGAGATGTTCGAGGCTACCGAATTTGCTAATGCAGCAAGATGTCCATGCGAGAAGAAAACCCGACATATAACTCATGACACTTGCAAATACATCCGGAATCATCACAAACGACATTGTCAAAGACAAATAACGCAAATCCATGAACAAAAAAATACAAAAAAAAAAGGATTGGCAGATACCTACTCGGCCTCGTTTTCTCACCTAAGATCTGCACCAGTTGCTTTCCATTGTCGTGGTTCATTTCTGAATGCATGCAGAGAATAAAACATGGTTATCTCCTGCCCACTACACGGTTTCCCAGTTCTCATCTACGGCATTCATTTTCCCCCTCTACAAGCCACAACATTATAGTATGTAGTTATTTTAATTAAAAATTGTTATAAAAGGTACCATAATATATGAAGGGTATTAGAGACAAAAATATGAGAAGTGTATTAATTAGAGACAAAAATATATTTTTGTCTCTAATTAATGTCTCAAAACACCCCCTTGTAGTAGTGATGGCCCTTGATGAAAATTTTGCTTGTCTCATTCAAACCCTCGTCTTCGAATTTACCCCGGGCCTTGGGAATGGTTGGCCATTTTTTTCCTAATGAGCCTTACCTTTCCAAGGATAAGATTCATATCCATAGCCTTAGCATTGTTTTTTATTGCTCCTTTGAGGAGACCCGATTTTGATTTTGCAAGAGGTCTATAAATTATGCCCGTGAAACCATTGTGGTGAATCTTATTATAAGAACTTGAAAAATAATCTTGTGTGTGCAAAACAATGGTTTCGTTTTTAAGTTGATATTTCTCTAAACTAATAATCTATTACAAATTGAATTTTCTCTACACTAAAGCTCTACTACAAATTGATTTTCGGCAAGACATAATCAAACATGTATCAAATTTCTCAAGCTCTTCTTCCATGAAAACTCATGGAACTCCGTCCGTCCCCTTACCCCTTTTATAAAGTTAAAAACACTGAATTATTATCAATTCCCTTTAATTATTATTTCGACGGAGGGTTTATTACGTTTAATAATAGATTATCTCTTTTTCCCATTAAATGTGTTTTTCTATAGATAATTGTTTTTAATTACTAGCAATTGTATGTGAAGAGTATGATGGAAATGCTTTGAAAGGGATGGAGTGAAGAATGAAAAAAGAGGAAGTGAAATAGAAGGAAAGGATGAGGGGTGATCAGAAAAGAATTAAATAATAAGATTTATTCTTCTTTCAACAAGTTTGATTTAACATATAAGATTTTGACTACACCAGAGATAAGAATGAAGTATGGACTTACCTTCCCAATAAGGATGCCATCTCGTAGTACTTTTCAAAGACAAATGTATACATACATCAGTATCTAAAATGCCTTAAATATTAAGAGTACCAATATTTCAAGCTTTGTAATATGTTTTAACAAATTTCTTATGTATGTGTCATATTTGAACGTAAATCTCTAAAATATTATCTTTCAACAACTCCAATGATGAGATGAATCGTAGATATAAGAATCAAGCTGTATAATGATTCACCAAAACAAAATCAATCCCTTGAGCATTTCAAATTGTTGTTTGGTGAAAGTAGGCAACTTGACCTCGCTTTTTTTTTCGGTTTGTTGAATGTTGTCCAATATTTCACACTATCCCCAAATTCTTTGAAGCAGACTTCAACAAAGGCTCTTAAATCTTCTCTGTTTGACATCATGCCAATAAAAACTATTAGACATATGATTGGCAATGACGTTGAAGCATAGTTTCATAAATTACCACAACCAATTTTGAGAATACAAAATTTGAACTTTTTTATTAAATATTAGATATTTTATCAAATAGCGTGTCTATTCTATTAGGAAAATACCAAATTTCTGTATTATGCTGAATATAAAGTATTAAGAAATAGTTATCACAATATTTTGATTTTGAGCTGATGAGGCTTTGTGCACCTATAAAATTGCAAGACACCTATACATTTTTCTATGTTACAGTAGCAATAGAAAACACTCATAACACAAACATACATTGTTATAAAGTAAAACTAAGGTGGGTAATACATACCTGTGCTAGCGACAAGTCCTCCTCTGTATCCTCTACACCATTGGATTGGAAAGGAAATCCAAGCATTTTCTCAAAAAAGATGGTGAATATCCTCATTATTTTATAAGAGTATTTGATGATTTTATACAAGTCCTCATGTAGGGTCATGTCAGTATATTTGTACTTTAAATCAAGAATTAAGGGTGTATTGTTCCCATTGCAATTGTGACAAGCATTTTAATTTCCTTGCTTTTTATCTCACTGATTTCTTTGATGTCCTGCAATAGAGTTGTGAACCATGTAACATAGTATTGTTGTCAGAAAGTGTAACAAGTGAAAGATTGGCATTATGAATTTGAAATGTGATAATTCTTAATCCCATCAACCAAGAGCTCAATACTAAACAAGGAAAATACAATTTCTACTCCCAAAAAAAGATATGGAATCAACTTTAAATAAAAATCCAAAAATGGCCCAAACTGTAGGAGAGTATCCAAAGTGAAGAATCCTGCAATAAGTCATCCCTTATGAGTATTCAGACAAGAAGAAGATAATGAATCAATTAGTTCTTCTATAGAGTGTGTGCATGATTAGGGTAGTTGTAATGAAGCCAACAAACAGCCCTCAAATAGCAAGGAATGGTTACATGTTATTACAAATAAAGAAATGATGGTGTCCAAATGTTTGCCACGTGAAGACTGATCACTAAAGAACAAGATGGAATTAAAACAGAAAATATAGAGATGAAGCATGGGAGATGGTAAGCCATCATAATCTGATCATAACATTAACAAGAAGACTTCTAACATGATATAAATCTGCACCAAAAAGGATATGCTTTTGTTGAAGATGTTTTACTATTACTGGTAAACATTGACCTGGATTTTTATGCACCAGATATATAACATCGAGTCCATGATCACCATAAATGCGCTCAATGCACCTCAAATTCATAGCTACAGTGGTTTACCATCAACACATTAATCATCATATTTTTAACCAATTACACTAATTATCAAAGTGACTATAATAATTGTAAAACCTCAAAATGAAACTACCTGTCAAGTGGTTTTCAATTTGGATATGACCAGTTCCATTATTTGTATTGTTATGCATCTTTTCCAGCAGCTCATGTATACACTTAATGGTAGCTCTTGTGGTTTCTATCTCATTAGTGCTCAAAATAATCTCACCCCAATTTTCCTTTGAAAACTTATTGATTTATGACCTCTGTCATTTTCTCCTTTCCCATGTTGTGCTCGACCAGTCTTTGTGGCCATTTATAATTGGTTCCTAGCTTGTAAATGCCTTAAGGATCTGTATTTCAGTCTCTCATTCTTTGTTCATCAAAAACTCGGGTTTCCCCCATGTTCTTTGTTCTCCACGGTCAGGATTTTTATTCCTTATCATTTCTTCCCTAAGTACTTGAAGAAGAATGAATTGATGCACCCTGAAGAATGTATTTGAGCCCTGTAACATTTCTAAAATTTATGTCCTTGAAGAAAATTTCATTCCTAGGCTCAAATGGTCATTTTTCTGTATTTTATGGTTTGACGGTGCTTCTCCCAATCAAATTTACGTCCTTGTATCTACAAGGATGTGGCACATTTTGGTTAGATGTGGCTCAAATTTAGGTACTTAGAAAATTCATGGAAATCCTTAACTCAAAATATGTCCACGTGGAGGCACGTCACTCATTTGAAGATCTCGCTTTTGGGTTTTGCCTTAGAGTAGTGCAAGGAGGACACGTGGAGGCCTATGTTGCTTGGCCTGGACTTAGACAAATTTTCATGCAATTGCAGTAGTTTGGCGGAGTAGGACATGTGGCGAGCTCGCGCTCATTCAGGGTCTCCACTTTGGGTACCATCTTAAAGTTGCACCATGAAGACACGTGGAGGAACCACACATGTTCGGGACCGGCCCTTGAGTTTCATTTTAAAGAAGCACCAGGCTGACACGTGGAGGCATCCCCTTGCTTTACATTTTATTTAGACATTTTAATGGCCAAAAGGAGATTACCTCAGAGCATGACACGTGGCACCTTCTACTAAGCTTTAAGCAGTCAAATAGACTTTGTTGGAATAGGACACGTGGTGAGACCGTGCTCCTTCAAGGTATCAAATTTTGGGACCACCTCAAGGTGCACCATGGTGACATGTGGTAGTTTGAAAATTCAAAGAGGCGGGTGGTGGACCATCCGAAGGAACTTAGATTTTTACCTCCTTAAGGATTATAATTTCAAAATGGCCTGCAAGCCCGATGATGGAAAAGGTCAATGTTGCAACCCGGTCAACGGCGGAGGTACGAGCTCTCGATGGAAATTTCGAAAAACTTCCATTTGAGAAAAAAGATTCAAAAGTAAAAAAGGAAGTGTGGCCCCGCTCCAATCATATTTTGACACATGTCAAGCTCGTTTCCCGAGGGCAGAGCTACGGGAAAATTTGGAAAATTTTCCGTTTTCCAAAAAGAGAGTAAAATGGAAGAATTTGAGCACGGTTCCGCTCTAATCTTATTTGGACATGTGTCAAGCTTGTTTCCCAAGGTAGAGGTGTGGAGAAAAATGGAATTTTTTTCCAATTTTCCAAAAAGCTGTAAAAATTCAAAGGAAGCCCCGGGGTCTATTCTAAAGTTTGAATCTACCACATGGACGGCCCAAATTTGAAGTAAGGATCAATGGCACTGCTGTGAGTCTAAATCTGATTTTCCCCCCATTTCTCTAAAACACATCTAGAAGTGTGAGTCTCCATGATTTCTTGGTCTTTTCCACATGCCAAGCAGAGATAAGGAAGTTAATGTTTATATCCGAAGTTTGGTGGGAAGATTTGAAGGCATCTTTTTCCATTAAAATGGTCCACTTTTGTGCTCGATCACATTTTCTCGTTTTTCTTCTCCCGAGCTCACAAGGGGGAAATTTGACAGATTAGGGGCAGAAGTGGTTGGAAAATTGAAGGAAAAGTGATGTACCGTGAGCAAGAATTTGAATGCGGGAGACATTCGATGAAATCCACCCCCTCAAGCACCTGGAGACTTCTTACAGATTTGATTATGAGAATCATGAAAGAATCATGGCGAGCACTGGTACATTAAACCTTTTTGTCTTTTAGGAGGAAGGGGTTCTATTGTGAATGCTATAAATGGCACAAATTTTTTGTGCAAAAGGGTTGGGAGATTAGAACTTGGAGGTTAGAGTGCTAGAGGTCAAAGAAAATTCTCAAGAGAAAAATTTAACTAATCATGTCTTTTGAGAGTCCATCTCGAGAAACTAGGTTATCTCTTTTTATATTAATCTTTACTGTGTCAAGGTGGTTGAAAGTGTATATCCATTGACAAACTCTCGAGACTGTTCTAGAAACTTTCCCCTACTAATAGACTTAGTCAAGACATGATTTCAACACAAGGTTTAATAAGACCTTGAGAAGATTTCCTGTTAGAATAAGGCCTTGTGATGAGTCATGTTTGATCAAATATACTGATGCATTTGATAAAAAAGGCTGCATACTATTTAAGAGACAAAAAGCCCATAAATTTGAGGTAGGCTTTCACCATGACTTTGCAAATAGAGAACAATATCAAGGCAATTAGGAAGCCTCCAAAGAGGGAAGGTGTAAATTTGGTTAACCAAGAAAAACCCCAAACAAGAAAGACTGCTGATTTGGAAGAAGTTGTAAAGACTTTGGTAGGGGATGTCAAAGAGATCTCCTACAAGCTAGCCGAGGCTGAGAAAGGAATTTCTCATAGATCACAAGGTCAACAAAAGCAACAAAGCCAAGATAGATTTACAAATCATCAAAGAACTAATGACAAAGGAAAGGGACCTGTTTGATTTGGAAATAAGTAGCCGCTGCAAGGCAAAGAAAATAGAATGGTGGCTGATCCTTTGGCTGCCAGAGTTGCTGTGGTGGAAGAGATAGATGTCATTAATTGGTGTGACAAATGTTTTATGCATAATGTTCCTTGGGAAGAAGATCAACAAGAAGGGGAAGAAGCTGATGATAGTGATGATGATGCCTACATGATGGAGACCCCGAAAGTTCACTAAGGGAAGCAACTTCAAATGAGGTAATAGGCATTAGGACTGATGTTGTTTTTTGGGATTGCATCCACCGGGTACCTCTTCTTCCTCCCTCTCATACTTTAGAAGTAGACACTATACAAGCTTTTGAATTTCCCACTAATGATTTTGAATACTTGAGGGCATTAATGATTGAAAAGTATGATGGAGTTCCTTCAGAAGAAGATAGGTAGCTACTAATGAATGTTGTAGTTTCCCAAGAAAAGGAGCACAATACTAGAAGTAAAGCTGCCAAGGGGCCATAAGCCAAGTCAAAATTTCCATTGCTTGCCAAAGAAACCCCAAAGAAAAATGCATCTAGCAGAGAGCTTGTTTCCCCAAGCAAAACTTGTGTCCCTCCCCATGCCCAAACTAAAAAGAATCCCATTCCATCTAATGAATTTTCCAATCTTTCTCCTAGTGTTGCTTTACCCAAATCTGTTCCATATGACATTGCCCAAGTTTTGAGTCAAATCAAAATTCATGTCCCAATTGTTGAGTTTCTTAGGATCCCTGAGCACAAGAAGAGGGCTTTTGAATATTTAGGATTCAAAGGGGAAAAGATAATACAAGGCAGAGATGTGAACAAGGTTGAGACTCCCCATCTTAAGTACAGAGTTGGAAAAGCCACAAGTATTGAAAGATCCGGGGAACCACTAGAGGTTTATTTAGGAACTTATTTGGTTAAATCCCAGTTGAATGTGGATCCATTCTTCACTACCCTGGTTATCAAAGACAAGCTTCTACATAACTATATGTTTGATTCTAGAGCTTGATGTAATGTCATGCCACTTGAGGTCATGAATGAATTAGCTATCGTAGTAACAACATCATATGGGAAGTGCACTACCATGGATTCTAGAGAGGTGCCAGTGGTGGGATGTGTCAAAATATGGTTATGTAAATTACATCTTATCTTGAAAGGAACTTAAAGGTTGATGTGGTGATTGTTGACCGCCTACCAAGTGGGGATTGTTGTTGTCAAGAAAGTGGGCAACAAGTGTTGGTGGTAGTGTGCAAATGGACATGTCTTATGCCACTATCCCCATTGAAGGCAACTTGATGAAATTATATGGAGAGAAGAAGATGTTATACCTGATTGAAGACCAAAACAATGCATCTTATGAGGTTTTGCAAGCGAGATGCTTTGATATTAACAAATTTGTGAGTTTTGTGGATTTTAGGGGTATGAAAGTGTTGAAAAAAGTATGCTATTTTTTTTTTTGGAATTTAGTCTTTGATTCAGCCTTGAAAAATGTTATAGAATTTGACTTAAACATAATGGAGGAGCTTCAGAGAAAATGGATGGTTTACAAAATGAACAAAGGAGAAAAAGAGGTGTATTTCAAGTTGATGAAAGCATATCAGAGCCTCTTGGCATGGTGATATCCATGATGGTAGGTGCTTGAATATTTTCTTTCATTATTTTCTTTGAATCAGTGGCAATATCATTTAGTATGCAGGTATAGCTTGTCATTTGTTTCTTGTCCTTTTGTGTTTTTGCTCGCTCGTCCTCTGGGACCTGCTTTTGCCGGTTTCTCTATCTTTTTTTGAAGATAGCTCTGTTTCTCTACTTTGCAAGATTAATTAGTTTCCCAATGGATATTTTTGGCACTTGGTCTACTTTTGTTCTTATGGCTCTCACAGGGAGTGTCCATCCCCGAGTCGAGCCTATGTTGGTGATCAAAATGATCTCGTCCAAATTTACCTTTGAAAAATTATTGATTTACGGCCTCTTTCATTTTCTCCTTCCCGTGGTGTGCCTAGTCAGTCTTTGTGGCCATTTTAAATTTGTTTTTGGGTTGTAAATCCCTTAAGGGTTTGTATTTTGAGTCTCTCGTTCTCTGTTCATCAAAACTCAGGTTTCCCCATGTTTTCTGTTCTCCATAGTCAGGATTTGTCTTCCTTATCATTTCTACCCTAAGTACTTGAAGAAAATGAATGGATGTATCCATGAAGAACGTATTTGAGCCCTGTAACATTTCTAAACTTTATTTCCTTGAACAAAATTTCTTTCCCTAGTTCAAATGGTCATTTTTCTGTATTTTACGGTTTGACGGTGTTTCTCTAGATCAAATTTGTATCCTTGTATCTACAGGGGATGTGGCACCTTTTGGTTGGACACGGCTCAACTGGGTACTTAGAAAAATTCATGGAAAGCCTTAACTCAAAATATGTCCATGTGGAGGCATGGCACTCATTTGAAGATTTGCTTTTGCGTTTTACCTTAGATTAGCATCAGGAAAACACGTGGAGGCTTTCGTTAATTGGCTCGGACTTAGACAAATTTTCATGTAGTTGGAGCAATTTGGCATAATAGGACATGTGGTGAGCTCTTGCTCATTCAAGGTCTCTACTTTGGGTACCATCTTGAATTTTCGCCATGGATACAAGTGGAGAAACCATGCATGTTCGGGACCGCCCATGAGTTTTATTTTAAAGAAGCACCAGGATTACATGTGGAGGCCTCTGCTTGCTTTGCATTTTACTTAGAATTTTCAATGGCCAAAAGGAGCATGACACGTGGTGCCTTTCACTGAGCTTTAAGCATTCAAAAATGCTTTGTCAGAATAAGAAACGTGGTGAGCCCGCGCTCGTTGAAGGTATCAAATTTTTTGGACTACCTCAAGGTGCACCTTGGTGACAAGTGGTAGTTTGAAAAGTCAAAGAGGTGGGGACACAAACCATTGGAAGAAACTTGCATTTTTGCCTCCTTAAGGATTAAATTTTTGAAATGGCCCACAACCCAACAGTGGAGGTGCGAGCTCTCGGGGGAAATTTAGATAAATTTCCTTTTGAGAAAAATGAGTCAAAAGTAAAAATAGAAGCGCAGCCCTACTCCAATCACATTTGGACATGTGTCAGGGTCATTTTCTGAGGGTAGAGCTATGGGGAAAATTTGAAAATTTTCCCTTTTCAAAAAAGAGAGTAAAATGGCGTAGAATTTGAGCATGATTCCGTTCTAATCATATTTGGACACGTGTCAAGCTCATTTCCCAAGGGTGGAGGTGTGAAGCAAAATGGAATTTTTTTCCATTTTTTCAAAAAGTTGTAAAAAGTCAAAGAAATCCCTTGGGTCTATTCTAAAGTTTGAATCTACCATGTGGATAGCCCAAATTTGAAGCAAAGATCAATGGTAGCTATGAGTCTAAATCTGATTATCCCCGCATTCTCTTAAACATGTCTAAAAGTGCAAGTCTCCATGATTTCTTGGTCTTTTCTACACACCAAGTAGAGAAGGAAGTTAATGTTATATCTGAAGTTTGGTGGGAAGATCTGGAAGATGTCGTTTGCCATTAAAATGGTCTGACTTTCGTGCCGGATCAGATTTTCCTTTTTTATTCTCTTGAGCACACAAGGGGCAAGATTTGATAGATTAGGGGTGGAAGTGGTTGCAAAATTGAAGGAAAAGTGATCTACCAAAGCAAGGAGTTGAATGCAGGAGACATTGGATGAAATCTACCCCCTTGAGCACCCGGAGACTTCGTGCATTGATTATGAGAATCTTGAAAGAATCATGGCAAGCACTAGTGCATTAAATGTTTTTGTCTTTTAAGAGAAAGGGGATGAGTTTTGAATGCTATAAATGGCACAAATTTTTCATGCAAAACGGTTTAGAGGTCGGAAGTTGGAGGTTAGAGTGCTGACGCCTAAGAAAATTCCCAAGAGGAAAATTTGACTAAGCCTATCTTTTGGCGGTTCATCCGAGAACCTCGGTTGTCTCTTTTTGTATTAATGTTTTTTTGTGTCAAGGTGGTTGCAAGTTTACAACCATTGACAAGCTCTGAGACTGCTTTCTAGAAACTTTCCACCGTTAATAGATTTAATCAAATTTGTGTTTTTCTCGTGTTGTCTTGAGAAAAATGTGTTTGTTTTATTTCTTGATGTATGAAAGTAGTTTTTATTATTTCTATTGCAATGTTGTATTAAAATCTGATTCAATCACACAGCCTCAATCCTTGTGATAGTTTAGTTGCATGTGCATTTCCATTTCTTAGGAGAGCTTTCATTTGGGATTGGAATAAACTATTTAAAATCACTTTTCTCTCATCCATTGACAGAGATTTTCTCGTAAGCCTTTGGGTGTATTGTAAGCGTGATTTGGCTTAGATCTTGATGCTTTGTTGGGTTTTCTAACTCGAGCCTTCATGATAGAATCTCATAGATTGTATGAAAGAGTGCTAATCTAGTCCTCGATTGAAGCACATATTCTGGTTTAAGAAACAATTTAGCATGTTATGTGGCATTCTATTGGTATGACTTTCCATTTTGTAAGGTTCCTCAAGGATTTGGTGAATCTAGTTTCACCCTGCCCCACCTCCCACCAAAAATTCATTTAACAACAACCAATCCTACCCATACTACCCCTATTTGTCATGTGTGTACACAAATGCACAATCCTCATCACTTAAACATGCAGAAGCAAGTAGGGTCTCAAATGTCTTTAGTAACCTTTGCCTTGTTGTGAAAGTATCTCCATGATCTGGAAGTGACAACTCGTGAGAGTCAGATCTTGTGTGTTGATCATATTTTCCCAAGGTCTTCTCTATAAAATTGATTCAAAAGAAAGATACATGTATCTCCTTTCATATAACAGGTTTCAAAATAGGTTCTCTTACCTAGGTTGAAAGGCACAACCTAAAATAGCTAGGATCAAATCACATCCTTTTAAGGTACTACCCACTCCCTTCAAATCCTAAGTGCCAACAAGTCAGATAGATTGCTTCCTTGGCTACAAAATGACATACATGATTATCTATCTGCCTCTGAGTATCCTGTCAAAATCCATGATGTTGCTTAGTATTTGAAGGAGATTAAATTTGGGTACCAACGCTATCAACATATCCAACTCAAATATGAGAATTCGAATGCAGTCATTGGTAAATACAAAATACTTAAATAGTATTACATCAAAATCTTGTGATGTTGCATGGATATTCACTTTCTGCACATGGAGCCATGTTTTTTTATGATTACATGGTAAACGGAAGTCTGTGGGACATCTTACACGGTGAGTAAAATGATTATGTTATGAAAAAAATGGATCTGTACATTGTAGATTCATATTTTGAAATAGAAGAATCCAATCTAAGCTAGACTGGGGCACTCGGCTAAAGATTGGTCATGGCACTGCAGAAGGATTATCATATCTTCATCATGACTATAACCCACACATTGTTCACATGGATGTAAACACTTCTAACATTCAAGGCTAAAAACCCAATTTTTCCTTTAATAGCCCATATTTTATTCATATTAATTCATTACAACTCAATGTCATGTTTCAATATATATTATAGATAGAAGTATTACATTATTTGGGGATTGATCCATCCTCCATAGGCATCTTCCAAAGTTTGAGGCAATCAAAGTGCTATATGGTAACAAGTGGTTCAATACCTGCAAAATTTATAACTATTATCCTTATCTTGGAGAACAATCTCAGATTTATTTTACCCTAATATTGTCAATTGTTGCAATTAATGAATGACAAAATCTCCTTTCAAGTGACCTAAAAGAAAGTTCATTACCATGGAGGATGAGTTCATTGATGAGATTATTGTAGTATTCCAATCCCTTGGGATTGATGGCACCCTTTCCATCTGCAGAAAACATCCAGAAAGTTAGACAAGAAGTATTACAGACCAGAGCTTTTTTCTCTGTCATCAAAGAATACTTTCTTACCAGGTATTAGTCGAGACCATGAGATGGAAGATCTGTATGCATCTAGCCCCATTTTAAACATCGACGGACATCCTTCTAAAAATTTTTATGGACAACCATTTGCAAAATCAGGATGACACGGCAATAGGAAGAAAATAACAATGAGTAATTGATTTCCCTTTACCATGTTAGTCTTTGGCGAGGACAAATTCGACAATTAAAATTTGAGGAATTTCTTAATAATATATTTATAAAATATTGAAGTAAAATGGAAAACATTTTGGCATACTTTATCTCAAAATTGAGGGGCTTTGGATTGTCTTTCATGTGTTAATTGGAGCTGCATCGACTGTAAGCATATCCCCCATAACCAAACACTTGACAATAACATACTTATTTTCTCCTTTATCACTTTTTGCATAAGAAAATGCATAAGCATCCTCCATTTCATTCCAACCCTCAATTCCAACTTCTTCATCACCGACTGAAAAACCCACAAAATTTCTTAATTCTCGTTTTCTATTAAAAATTTATCCGAAAACCTTATGAATTTAAAGCCTGTAACGACCTCCAAATTCCCAAAAAGATAGATAAAATAAATTTTGTTACCTAATGATACCATTGCTTCCACTTGAGATTTGTAAATTGAGCAACAGGGGAAGAAGCATGAATATTGTATTAAACTCAATCAATCTCATACACACATAAGTTGCAGTATATATATATATATATATATATATATATATATATATATATATATATATATATATATATATTACACAAATGATACAAACAAAATAGAAGTTGCAACAATGCAACAACAAATTTAAAATACATTAGCTTCCAAATATTACATCTAGGAAGCACAACAATAATATTGTTAAAACAATATAACAACATCCCTAATGTTTACATAAAACAAATATGGTTAATAAAACTAAATAAAAACATTATTTAATTAATAACATTAATTAAATAATGAAATATGAAATGCATAATTAATATATGGTTAATTAATATTTAACCTAACATTCCCCGTTAATTGTGCATTGTTTCAAGGGATGAGGAGAGGAATTCTCTGAACAACTTGAACTTGTCACGAGCAAGTGACTTTGTGAAGATATCTCTGCTCGTTGTTCAACCGCTCGACAAAATTGAAGTGGATGTTTTACTTCAACACATGCTTGCGTATGAAATGACTTGTACCTCAATGTGCTTTGTTCTTTCATGAAACACTGGATTGTGAACAAGTTTGAGAACACCTTCATTTTCAAAATACATGGTGGTTGGTTTGTCCTATGGTATTCCAAGTCCTTTTGGTATGCGATGTAGCCAAATCACTTCATAGATAGTTTCTCTTGCATAACAATACTCGACTGTGGAAGAATTAGAAAGGAAGTGTTGCTTCTTGATTCCCCATGATATTGGTCTAGATCCCATAAATAATACATATCCGTAAGTGGATTTTTTATCATCAATGTTACCTGCATGATCTGAATCTGAATATCTAGTTAAGAAGAAGTTGTCATTCTTCTTGTATTCTAGACCAAGATCCACTGATCCTTTGAGATATCTCAAAATGTGCCTTGCTACTTTCCAATGACAAAATTTGGGTTCCTGCATGAACTTGGATAGATAGCTTACTACAAAGCTAATATTTGGTCTAGTGTAGGTTAGGTAAATGAGACTCCCAATCAACTACTCGATAGAGAGTGGCACTTACCTTAGGAGATGGATCTAAATGAGATAACTATAATCTGTTCTCCATGGGTGTAGCAATTGGTGTGCAATCCATCATCCTGAATTTCTCGAGCATATTCTTGGTATATTTCATACGAGAAACAAAAATATGATTCTCTTTCTGCCATACTTCTAATCCAAGACAATAATGCATCAGCCCAAGATCGGTCATGTCAAACGATTGATTAAGATCTTTCTTCATTACATCGATCATCCTCATTGAATTTCTTGTGATGACTAGATCATCGACATAGACAATGAAAATGAAAATCTCCCCCCTTGCATTTTGAGGTAAAGACTGGGATCGTATGGATTTCTACCAAATCCATGTTGTACAATATGCTCATCAATCTTGATGTACCATACACGCATGCATGTTTGAGGCCATACAGAGATTTCATGAGTCTCGCATACCTTTGCTTCTTGACTAGGTACTACATATCCCTCAGGTTGAGTCATATAGACTTCTTTCTGTAAATATTTGTTTAGGAAGACACTTTTTATGTCCATGTGGTGGACTTTCTAGCCAAACTATGCAGCTAGAGAAAAGATCATGTTGATTTTTTTGATCTTAGCTGTGGGAGAAAATGTCTTCTCATAGTCAATGCCTTATTTTTGTGTGTACCCCTTTTTCTACAAGTCTTGATTTGTACTTGTCCACTTGTCCCATCTCGCTTTGTACTTTTTTTTTTGAATATCCATCTACATCCAATGGGTTTCTTCCTGGTGGAAGATCGACAAGATGCCAAGTTATATTTTTCATTACTGACTGATATGTAAAGTCCAGGACATCTTTCCAAGCTTTTGACTATAGGGATTCCTAGACTATAGAGGGCTCATCAGATTCAATAACTCTACTCATCAAAGCAAAGTTAACTTCTTCTCTTGCTTTACTTGTGAGTCCTTGGTCTAGGGGTGGATGTAATCGGTGGAGCATCCATTCTTGCATCTCGTAATGTGCTAGTACACCACTTGGGCATATGCTGAACTATTCCTGTTCAATGTGGTTCTATCTGATCAACACCATCATCCCCATCCTCACTTTCATCATAAGTGGGAACATCAGCTTCAGTTTTTACAACTGGTGAAGAATCTACATCAGGTGAATCGGAGGAGGAGTCTCTACTTCCTTCTTCTCAAAAAACTCAACATCTCTGCTGGTGTAGAATTTTCTGGTCTTAGGATCCATCAATCTATGCCCAAGAGTCTCTTTGCTATACCCAATGAAGATGAGTTTCTATGACTTCATGTATAGTTTCTTTCTTTTCTTCTTTGGTATGTGCATGCTTTCTTTGCACCCGAATACTCTAAGGTGTGCAATAGATGGTTTTCGCTTTGACCATGCTTCTTGTGGTGTTACTCTGTCAAGAGCAACCGTTGGCACTCTATTCAACAAATACATTGTTGTCTTTACTGCTCCTACCCAAAATGTCTTTGTAAGTCCAAATTCATCAATCATGCATCACACCATTTCTATGATAGTACGATTTCTTGTCTCAATAACACCATTCTCGCTCTGTGTGTGTGGAGGAGGCATTTGTCGATGAATCCTGTGAGTTTGTAGGTAGTCTCTTAACTCAACATTGGTGAATTCTCCCCGCGATCTGAGTGGAGAATTTTGATGTGACGACCGGTTTCATTCTCAACTAGTACTTTGAACTTTTTGAAGGTTTGAAATGCTTCAATTTTCTTGTGAAGACAAAAAATCCACATTTGTCTCAAATAGTAAATCAAACACAAAGCATGAAGTACTGGAAACCAAAATGACTTGGCCGCATCGGACCGTAAAGATCTGTATGAACTAGGTCAAGTTTTCCATGAGCTCAAAATGTACTCCTCTGAACAAAGCTCTATGTTATTTTCCTACTAGGTAATGAGGACACTTGTCTCAGTATCCTTCAAGAGATGATAGCCCATGTACCATATTGCAATGACTAAGTGTCTCGAGATACTTGAAACTTACATGACCAATTCTCTTATGCCACAATTGTGTTGAGGTAGAGTTCTTAGCCACAAGTGCTTGATCGTCTCTGTGAACAAAATCAAGTTAGAACACGTGTCCCACATTGGAGGCTTTCGCAACTATTTTCGAGCCTCTTGATTTGTCTCGAATCAAAAATGTTTTCTTGCCAGATTGACTATCAAATTCAATATTTAGGTTGTGATCTAGGAGTTTCCTGACTGAAAGTAGATTATTTGTCTACCTAGGGAAATATAGGACATCTGATAGTCTGCAGTTGCATGAACCAAGGGGTAGAGAAATGTTTCCAATCCCCTGAACTGAGTATGAAGAATCATCACCCAATGAAACATGGTTTTTGATGGTGTGTCCCTCATTGAAATAAACCAGTCTCTGTGGTCGGTCATGTGTCGAGTGGCCCCCAAATCAACATACCAAACATCACTAGATAACGTGGATGGTTCACTTAATCGAAAGCGGTGAATAAGTAGTCTTCATTTTCTAACTGTTCTTGTTGCTCAGCAATATTTCTTTGCTGATGGGGTCTTATTTTCCAGTTCCCCTTTTTCTACCCATGATTTTTGTTAGAATGTCCCTTGTAAGATTGTTGTTGTTGAGGTCTAGAGTTGCTAGATGAACCTTTCTTGTAAGTATTATACCAACAATATTTTAGGTCATGTCCTCTTTTCTGATTGGACATTGCTTCTTCCATTGTCTGTCCCCTTGATACTGATTTTGATTTTGAGAATTTTGATAGGAATTAGGTTTTCATTTACCTTTTCCCTTTAATTTTTGATGTGAATAAAGTGCCCGCACCTCTTCATCATCCTTATTGTGCATGGCTTCCTCTTGTTACGATAGGTTTACCAACTTGTCAAAACTAACTCGCCGTATCCGACACGTTTAGTGTTGTGAAAAAATATGGTAAGAAGAGGGGACTGCTCTCGGAACATCATCTGTGACCACTTCTCCCAGGGATAGAAGTGAAGCCCTCAATTCTGTAACTCTTCTTAGAAAGCTTCTAGTTTTTAATTCTCGCTTAAATTTTAATTTGTGTAACTAGCTCTATAAATTCAAAGATAAAATTCTTGTTCTTGGCCTCATATACTATGCTCAACTTATCCCACATTTCTTTGGCTATTTTGGCATCTCAAATGTGGGGTTGCACATCATCAGACACTCTAAATAAGATGATGAGTTTGGCCTTCTGGTTTGCTTTATTAAACTGCCGATGTTGTGTTGTATCAGTAGTTGATCTAGTCAGAGTACTGTTCACAGAGGGCCGATCTCTTCAAACTCAAGCTGTGTCTTAATTTTTGTCTTCCACATAGCATAGTTGGTTCCTTTGAGTAATTGTGAATCCAGAAGAAAAAATTTGGGGACATTGGTGCCCATTTTGTAAAGATCACGATGTGGTTTGGCTCTTATCACTCTAGGTATAAGGTCTATCATCATATACCGTCAGATCTAATATACCGAATATTTCTATATATGCACCCTTCCAATATACCTGGTGGTACATGGAATAATCTCACCCTTTCTATATACCCGGTGGTACATGAAAGAGGCATTAACATATGTGAAAGAATTCAATACGTGGTACCAAGATAGTCCCGAAAGAGGTATGTGCGATTATTGACACGGATCACGTAAATATCCTCATACACGCTCGTAACTTTGCTATATACTTGGATAATTTCTCAGTCTAGATTTATGTCGTGCAATCATTCACAGACGGATGGGATGGCTCATAATGTGTGCACTTTGTGACCTTATTACTACATTTGTCGATTTATAGGGATGATGCACTGATAACGTTGTTACTACTATATTAGGCATTAATTGTAGTAGTAGTCATGATGAATTTACTGTAAGCTCTTCCCGCAGGCACCATATATACCGAACACTATGAATGAGATCTAGGATCTCGTGAGTGTTACTGAAACCATTTTTTTATGTTTTTAATTACAATTAGTGAGTTTCGATCGATTACAAAGTTTGCAGTTGACTTATGGCAACCTACAAATTAGTACAATATATTGCAGCATGTAATTACATTAAAAAATTTAGGTAAATTGTTTTTTTGTTTTGCATGCCCTGGTGGCCGCTGGAGCCCAAAATGACCCACTATGCCAAAAAATTGCAAAAATATAGTTGAAAATGCAATTTTGAGAATGAAAAAATGTCCGAATGAAAAAATAAATTTGAATGGGGAAAAAAATTACCCTAAATTAGGGATTTCCCCGCTAAATTTAGTTAGTTATAAATAAATTTGAATTTTCCGCTAAAGTTAGCGGCTATGCCAAATTCAAAAATGAGTTGGGGGTAGGATTCGAACCTCACACCTCCCACTTCTAAGTTAGTTGGTCTATCCACCTTGGTCGCTTGTACAATTGTGAGATTAAATGTACAAACTTGTATATAAAGAAGATAAATTTGACTCACCTTTTAAAGTGGCGACTTGGCAGAGGATAGGGCTCCATGTGGCTGCGATCTGAGGTTGATTTAGGGTTTTCCAAACTTAGAAAATGGATCTAAAGCATTCTTTCTCTCCTTCGTTGCTATATTTTTTTGTATTATTTTCCTCCTCATTTTGAAAGTCACTGCCAATGTTTTATTTGTTATCTCCTTATTTGATTTGAAATGCCTTTTGCATGCTAGACCACCTTGTATTGTTTGTGCAGGCAGTGCATGTGGAGGGAGGAGGACAGCTTGTGTCTTGCAGGAACAGGTGCACAGGGACAAAGTGTTGGAGGTCGCCGCTATATATATATATATATATATATATATATATATATATATATATATATATATATATATTGTTTTGCGAGGAAGTCTGAGTTAAATGGAGGGCTGATTCAACTTCAAACAAAGCTCATAACAGGGACGGATTTGAAGGCCCTTTGTGGCATACTTGTAAAGGAAAAATACCCAATAGTGCCTCCAACCTACTAATACAACGCGGTATCTCTCTCTTTTTATTAATCCACTTGTGTATTTATGTAGGGATCTTAATATGAGAGTCTCGGCCTTTGATGAAGAATAGCTTGGTTAGAACAACCAAAGGACCCACCGCAATGGTAGAGCCAAATCATGGGCTTGGTGGGAAGCTCTCAAAACTATCATGTGGGAGATATGCCATCAAAAACCCCTCCAATTTGGATACTATAGATAATTTATCTGTAACTAAACAATTTAAAGACAAAACCCCTGATGGGTGAATTTTTTTAAAATTCTACACTTGTAGGAAATTTTGCACAGTGTTGGGTGCACTGGTGCAAAAACAAATTGCATTCCAAACACCTAGAATGGAAGAGGGGGTTGTGGAGATGCAGGGATGTCTGGGAAGTTGCTGGAGGCAACACAGGCTCTCCTGGAAAGCAAATTCTTCTCCAAGACTCTTCTCTTCCTCTGTAACCTCTCTTCAATGCTTCTTTGCTTCACGTGCTACATTCTCACTCTGGTACCAAATGTAAATTGAGCAATAGGGGTGGAAGCCTAAATATTGTATTAAACTCAATCAATCTCATACACGAAGCAAGCTGCAATATATATATATATATATATGTATGTGTATGTGTGTGTGTGTGTGTGTGTGTGTGTATGTATGTATGTATGTATATGTATTGCAGACAGTAGGGATACAAATAAAAGAGAAGTTGCAACAATGTAAAAATAAATTTAAAATACATTAGCTTCCAAATATTACATCCGGAAGCACAACAATAATATTGTTAGACCAATATAACAACATCCCTAATGTTTACTATTATCCAAAATTCACCCCAAGGTAAATTTTGATAACATGCATAAAATTCTTTAGTCCCAAGCAATTATATTGATTCAAGGCAAAGTATCGGTTGTTGGGTCCCCTCATTTTTTTCTAACTCCCGGCCAAGAAAGAAAGAGCAAGCTCGAGAAAATGCAAAAAGGTTGCGAGAAAGGCAAGTAGATTGATCCAGAAAATCATGAAAATTGGCTAAGTCTGCTCAAGGGAGCAATTGCGACATTTGGGACAAAAAGCGCGGATCGCCAAAAAGCCTCCAGTGGCCCACTAAGCATTTGGGACAATCGGGCTAGAAGTACGCGGCGGGCGCGAAAGGCCGATCCGGCAAAAAAGGAAAAAAATTGGGTAATCGCTGAGAGAGACAATGTGGGACAAAAGTACGCGAGGGACGCGTGGGACGCAAAGTGCGAAATGGGTGAAGGTTCGTCCAGGACAGCCGGGACAAAAGTACGCGAGGGACGCGTGGGACGCGAAAGCGCGAAATGGGCGAAGGTTCGTCCGGGACAACCGGGACAAAAGTACGCGAGGGACGCGTGGGACGCGAAAGCGCGGATCGCCCGAAGGAAGAGTTTTTCGTCCGGGACAGCCGGGACAAAAGTACGCGAGGGATGCGTGGGACGCGAAAGCGCGAAATAGGCGAAGACAGAAGAGGAAAAGTCAACGTTTGACCTGCGAAACTTCAAACGGCCATAACTTTTGACTCCGAGCTCCGATTTTCACAAAATTGGACTTTCTGGAATGAGCACGACATCCTCTACGCCACAGAAACTGGATTTATTATTTTTAATGAGGGGAGATATATTTAATTAAGAGAAACATATTCGGCTCCAGTCAGTTAATGTTCATTCCCGTCAAATGACAGAAAACGCCTGCTAGACCCAAAATAGCTGCCCGCACTCAGAAGGCCATAACTTTTGCATTTCTCAACGAAATTGCACAAAATTGGTACCGTTGGAATCGTGGTTCCAACCCAATGCATAAAAATCAAGAAATTCTGGATTTGATCAGAAATTGATTGAGTTTTTAAGAAAACGTGGCCGGGTTCAGAACAGTGTTTTATTTGGTAGCTGGGAGTGCAATTAAGAGGCATGGTCATCATTCTTTCTCTGCTGCAGCACATGGGACAGTATGGGGAGCCTTTTGCAAGTAATGTATAACCATTTCACTCAATTTAATGCCTCTTATAGGTGGTTGAAGGATAGATTTCGGGATTTCCATTTTCCCTTCTCTTTTCCTTCTCTTTTTCTATAAATTGGAGTGTTGGGCTCATTGTAGGGGGAGAGTTTTTGGGTAGCAAAGCTCGCCAAAATTGGTTTGTGGCTGCAGTGTTGCAGGCCCTTGTAGTGGACTCCTTGCATGGTGATCCGTGCCTTTATCTTGTAATAGATTGAATCATGCATACCAGAAGCAATAAAATACAAGTTTGTGGATGTATCTTCCCCTGCTTTGTGTTTTCTTGCATTCTTCTTGCCCCTTTTATCTTTCTACAAGAATATTGTGTCTATTATTATGTTCTTGCGAGAATTCATTATCATTGTGTGTGCTTGGAATATTCTTTGTGAATACATTTTGCTAGATTACGAGAGAACTATCATCACCTCTTCTAGTGTGCACTTTGCCTCTGTATTTCACACATTTGGAGATTACTCTCACACCCTCCTTTTCTACGGTGTATCACCGCTTTAGTGTAGGCTTTCATTTTATGTATTCTCTCTCCCCTGGTCCTTGGAAATTTAGATTAGAGCAGCTTAGCTTACCTGCATTAGAGTAGATTGTGGCGGTGGAGTAGTTTAGGAGCAAGAACCCTTCTTCCTGGAGGTCTGTCTCAAGTAGCAAGTCCCACAACTTGGAGATAGTACCCATGTTATCCAATCACACTTTGGATGCTTAGAGTGATCAAACTAGAAATCGATCAACATCCGAAGGGTCTTTGTGATTCACTGATAACATTTACATAAACCAAATATGGTTTTTTTTTGATTGAGGGTGTTTGAAAGGACCCACATCCTTGTACACATGAGGATTTTTCGAGAGGATCCACAACTCCGGTTATAATGAAGGGGACCAATTATTAGGAACCCAATTGAAGCAACCATGAAACCGAGTGAAGATGCGGCGGCCGTCGACAACGACACGGCATGAGTGGGACAACTTAGAATAGCCACCGGCGTTGGCGGCGAGAGCAAACCACCGGGATCGATAGCAAGTGGAGCAGCCACAAGTGTCGGCGGCGAGAGGAGTAGCCACGATTGCAGCGAGAGGAGCAGCAACAGTGAGCGGAGAAGCCACCATCGTCGGCAGCGAGAGGAGAAGGAGCCACCAAAGCATTGACAATGAGAGGAGCAGACCACCAAATCGCTAGAACACTAGTTTCAGCACGAGTAGAGATGCCGCCTCTGGCGGCGAAACCACCTCGAGGAGGATCGTGCCTCACGAGGATTTGAAATCGGGTGGGCAAGCACACAACCATGTGTCTTAACCGCACCACTCCCACCCCATCGGCCATAAAATAAATATGGTTAATAAAACCAAATAATAACATATTTAATTAAAAATATTAATTAATTAATGAAATATGAAATGCATAATTAATATATGGTTAATTAATAATTAACCTAACAAGATCCAGATCCAGTATGAATGAGGAACAACATAAAAAGATTGGGGAAAATATCTCCACTGTTAAAAGTGAAAAATAAAGGAAAGGAAAAGAATTTACCCAAATGTAGCAAAAAGGGCCAAAAAGAAAGGGTACTTTCTCAAAGGAACCAGGGCTAATTTTTACAAAACTTTATTCCCAACCCCAAACAACACCGTCATTGTCACAGCGATCAACACTTCAATGTCCATTCTCTTTACATCCACTTTCACACCATCCACTTCTCTGATGGCCCTTCACTCCGAGACATTAGCGATCGGTCCCTTGCGGCTTTGATGACCTGCTCTCTCCTCCCACCATGGCGTCCCCAAACCCCACTTGAATTCAAGCCCCAAGGACGTCGCAGAGACCCCTGGATTCCTCTCTCCATGCAACCGATAATTAATTCAACTGAGCGGTGGTAGCCCGATTCTTGATGGCCTCCCTGGAGGCAGGAGACATGGGAGTGGTGGTAAAAGTGGAGAATAAATCACATGCAGACATGCACTGCTCGAACATGTAGCGAGGAAAAAGAAACTATCCAGAAAAATCTATAAAAATGCCAAAAAAATTTTATCCCTTGGATTTCAATGCATCCGGGAGGAGGAATGAAGTGCGTCCAATTTCTGACTATTGTCGAGTCCATGGAGGTCTATGTTCACTACAAGAATGCCTTTGGCATAATTACATTGAATGCATTGTACAAGTTAGACTTTGGAGGGTTCCTACACTAGACAAAGCAACGATATCATTGACATAATAGTTTTATATTTAAATGCACATGAGGATGATAGAGGGCCCTATGTACATTTTCCCTAGCTCACAAACTTTTTTGATGTATCCTCCCATGTAAGGGACTGTCGTTTATCTCATTGTCAATTGCTTGTCTTTATATTATTCATGTCCAGAGATGTAGAGGCCATAAAGGAGCTAGTGAGCTAAAATCCTGCCACTATTGCTTGACGTCATTGATAGAGAGAAAAATATCTTTATTGTACGTATTTCTGTTTAAATTCTACATAAGAATGGGTAAATTTGTTTCTTTATGTTTCCGGTACCATTCTTCAATAAACTATCATGGGTCACCGAGAAATAATTAAGCTTTTTATAGATACATATATTAGCCGATGCCAAAAAAAAATTAATGGTTTAAAGTCAAACATCTTAGGATGTAGAATTTGGTAATATTTGTCAAACTTTTTAATATTGTCCTACAAATTTTATTATTTTCCTACTATTTAGTTATTTACGTTTCTAAATAGCATTTCTTGAAAATCTGGTTGCAGCAAATGATTCTTGCTGGAATAGACACATCTTTAGTTACCTTAGAACAAGTATTGTCATTATTGTTATGTCATCCAAATAAATTGAAAAACGTACAAGAAAAACTAGATTCAAAAATTGGATAGAACATAGTGGTGGAGGAGTCAGACATCGGGAATCTCAAATACCTACAAGCAATACTGAAAGAGACACTCTGACTTTACCTAGTAGGACCTCTTCTCGTACCACATCAATCTATGAAAGCTTGCACTATTGGCGGATTTCATATTCCTACATTAACAATGCTCATGATTAATACTTGGAAAATTCATAAAGATGAAAACATTGTGAGTAAGCCATTGCAATTCATCCTTGAAAGTTTGATGGAAGTAGGAGGAGAGAGAGAGGAATAGGAAACATATATAACATGGAGAATGAGTGTGAAATGGTTCCATTTGGGGAAGGAAGATGAGGGTGTCCTTGAGTTTCTTTCGAAACGAATATGTAGAAATTAGGCACATAAAATAACAACTAACAGAAATAAAATAAGGAATTACAGATAAAACAAATTATTGCAAACTCAAATAATCACTTCTATGAATATATTTCTTCTTTTATGTCAAAGCTTCGGCTCAATACAATCTCTATGAATGTGTTATATCAAAACACTTACAATTGCCTCTAATAAATAGATGGCTTCATGTAACAATAAAACACTCAACTCTTAAAAATAGAACTAAAATGCACGTGCTTTTGTGCAATAAAAAACTTTTGATTTATTTTCTTTATTAGTTTTTCCTAAAAGTAGGAATCTAAAAGCTAACTATCTAAAAATTAAAAGCATGTAAAAAACAAAGTGCTTTTTTACTTTTATAGGGTAAAATTAAAAACAAATTCTAACACTTCCCCTTAATTTTGACCTTCAAAATTTTATTCTTCTAGAGCTAAGTGTGCACTTCCAGATCTAACATATTTTGATCACAAACTCCTAAACAACTTCTCAAATACTCAAAAACTTCATTTCTCAAAGCTTTCATAAAGATATCAACAAACTGATCTTTGGATCTACAAAATTCAAGACAAATTTCTTTATTGTTAACCAAATCCCGATTAAATGATACCTCGTGTCTATGTGCTTTCTCCTCTTGTGAAAAACATGATTTTTGGACAATGTTATTGTTAAATTGTTATCACAAAAATCTATGTAGCATCCTCTTGATTCTGCCTCAAATCTTTCAACACTCTTCTCATCCAAACAACTTGACATGTTGCTCCTATTGTTGCTACATACTCTACTTCTATTGAAGATAGTGTGACTATGGGATGCTTCTTCGATGCCCATGAAACTACACCTATTCCAAAGTGAAAAACATAGCCGGATGTGCTTTTTTTGTCATCTATACTTCCGACACTGTCACTGTCTATATAACCTATGATTTTGAACTCATCTGATGTTGAATACAAAATTCCATGATTCTTAGTTCCACATACATACCTCAAAATCCTTTTCCAGTTTTCCAATGTGAATCTTTTGGAGATTCCATGAACCTTGAGATGATTCTCACACCATACATAATATCTGGCCTTATGGCCATCAAATACATGAGACTTCCAACTAGCCTTTTGAATAATGTTAGATCTACAAATGATCCGTTGTCATTTTTACTTAACTTCAAGCCTACTGCAGTAAGTGTTGGCGGTGGCTTGCAATTTATCATGTTAAATATATTTAAAACATCATTAGCATACATTGCTTGTGAAATAAAAACTACAGCTTCTGATTTTTGAATTTCAATGCCCAACAAATAGTGCATGAGGCCTAGATCTATCATCTCAAATTTCATAGCTTATTTAAATGAATCTATAGATGTTAGGATTGTGGAGTTGAATTGCTTCACAATTAATGTGATTTACACCTTGCTGGTTTACATAGTAATTGACACCGATCGTAGGAGGTAACCAACACCGCTTAGCATCAAGGTAATCGGCGCTAGTTAGGGTAATCGGTACCGGTCGGGAGTGGTAAATCACATCGGTTACTGTATGCGTGAAATTTTATATTTAACTCACGGGAATCAGATCTAAATTTGTTATAAAGTTAATCTAAAGGTTGTAAATGCATTGCTAAGGTGCCCTAAATTTTTATAATCTTATATAAGCTACAAAAATAGTGTTAGAACATAAAGATAGAGGAAGAATGTTAATTCTCCTTTGTTGAAGATGAAGAATAATAAAAATAAGAAAAATGTTGTATGAAGATAGAGCTTGATAGAGATAAGTTAGATAGACGGAAATAGTAGGTATATATGAATGGTGAGAAGGTTGTTATGTCTTCTTCTCGTATTTCCTTTTATCATCTTGTATAAATGTAATGGCTTGCATAATATGCAAAAAAACATAGTCTTTCATCTTGTATATCCACAGGTTGTTGTGGATCTTGTATCGTAGATCTATAGGTTGTTGTGAGATCTTGTATTATAGATCCATGAGATCATATTGTATTGTTGATCCATAGGAATCTAGTATTGTAGCTTGTTGGAGAGCTTGTGGATATAGATAGTATCTAGATATTGTAGAGGAGGTTGTATTCTTGTTTGAAGTGGCAGATGCAGTGAGATGGAGGAGAGACTTAATTCTTGGTGCACATATATGGTTTTACATTGGTAGACCCATGTGAGATATCTTTTTCATATTCACATGAGAACTTGGTTACACAAAGGGGAGATGTAGTAGTTACTAGTATGTGTGACTTGGTAGTGTTTTGAGGAATAGTTATAGTGCACTCATGGAGATCCCTTTAGAGATCTAAAGGAAAACAGATACTCTTGTAGAGATATATGTGCTCTTATGTAGAAGAGTTGGTTTGTAATATATTGTTATTATATATATTAGATCTCTACATTTAGTTGACGTAGCCCACATTGGGTGAACCAATGTGCATTTTGTGTTATGTGTGTGTGTACTTCATTTTGATTTTGATTATTCTAGCTTATACTTCCACTATTGTAGATTTTGGGGAATTGTTTAGATCTTCTTGCATGATATTGTTTGTTATTGAATCATAGCACTATTCTACATCTGAATTCCTAACAATTGGTATCGAGCTTGGTTATTTCAAGCAAGGTTTTGCTTCAAGATATATTTTAGTGGTTTACTAACAGGTGTATGAGAGCACGGTTTTTTTTTCCTGATGTAAAAATTGTAGGAAGAGATTTAAATCTCAAGTGGAAGATAGTAATGTGAGGTTACTTGAGAATACAATGACTAGACGCGTCGGTTAGGTGGCAACCGATATCGGCAGGGTGACCATAGTTAGCTACGGGGTGAATGTGGTCGGCTATAGGTTAACTATGGTCGATTCTGAGGTAATCTGTGGTTGATTACTAAAACCCCTCTTTTAACTAGAAAATCACATATCTACATAAATAAGAAGATGCATGTAATGTATCTTATTTTCTGAGGTGTCCTTGGTTCTTTAATGCACAAGCATGTTGGTCAAATTATAGATCTAGGTTATAGAGGTATGGTTTTATATTGGTATTATAGTGGAACTTGTATGTTTTGCTTACACATACATGGTTTGAGATTGCAGATATGATTATGAGATAGAGGATAAGTTATGTATCCTTGGTGCGCTTAGATGCAAAGGCTTCATAGAGAGGAAGTAGCAAAGAAAAATGTTGGGGCATCCATCGAGAGAAGCATGTTCTTCGATTGAAAATACGGTGGAGTTTCTTGCACTGGTAAGGTGATGTATCTCATCTTGGTGTAGTTTTATTGCATGTTGTATTGTTGTTAAGTTTATGTGCAAGATTTGGGTACTTCTTGAAATGACTAACTCAACACAACTATCATCTTTGGTCAGAGTAGGCACCTAGTTTATGCCAATTTTTGGTGTTTTGTTTGTTCCACCAATAGTGACGTCGGTTAGGGAACCAACATCGGTCACAAAGGGTAATCGTGACTGGTCAAAAACCGTGGTCAAGCGTTTACAACAACGAGTTTGCATAGGGTTTCTTACGGTAGAAAGGGGAACAGATCGTTCAAATTCATGTTTTGAGGATCGGGCTTCTTACACAGTGTGTACGGGTAGAAACAAAGTGGAGATCACTTCAATGTTTGGATCAAAAAGAGGACAGAGATGGCTCAGTTAGTCCAGTGAGAATTTGAGTCAGGTGTCTCTATATGATTCATGTTTTATTTCTTTCATTTGGAGCAAATGATATTATGTTTGGATTGTGTGCACAACTAAAATTTGCACCATGGATATTTGGTGAGCTTGAATTTTATTTCCAGGATATGTTGAAATGTAGAGGACAAGGATATCATGTCTAAGGATGGGATTCTCAATGAAAAGTCATGTTTCGACATAGTTGCAGGTAACTAAAGATGTTGAGTACACAAGATGAAAATAATTTGATTCATCTACTTTACAAGAGGTCCAAACTTATGTGATGCAGAAGTATTCTTTTATAAGAAGGGAATCAGTTTATATTTTTTTCATCTATTTTATTTCTCACCAACATATATTGATTTTGAGATTGGGGATTAGAATCGGTGCAATGGAGTTCAGGTTAAGTGGGAGCAAGCCATGGTTGTTGGCATTGTAGGTTAGACATATATGAACATGCAGAGTGAGAGGAGTATGCTACATTTTTGTGTGGCATGAGGAAAAAGTTTCTTTAGAGGACAGTCACGATTTTGTAGGTATTTTGAGTTTATTACATGATGATGTCACTTCTAGTTTTATTTATAGTGCCTGGATATCCCTAATTGATTCCAGTTGATGGTTGTTTAGTTGGGTTAAGAAGAGAGAGAAATTTTATTGACATTAAAGGGTAAAGAAGTAAAATTTGTTTATTATAGGTTACAGTGTGATAACAATGTATATTTACATCTTATTTATGTTGCCCTTGTTTGCTTTCATCTTAGATGGTTGTGTAGTAGGTTGATGACATTTTTATAGTATTTGCACTAATTATTAGTAGCATGGTTAGCAGGGTTTTTTTGTTGACATTGATGAGTACAGGGATTCATATATGGCTTTGGAGTTAGACGGTGTGAGACGTGGAGCTTCGGACAGCCTAATGATATGGATGAATGTATATGATAAGTTTATACATGTGGATAGATTCCATTTTATGAGTCTATGATGATGCATATATATTTTTTCACATGGATGCCTATGAACATGGTTTAGATGCCTTGAGCATGAGTAGGGGTGTTTGTATTTCCTCTTGTTACTATGCTACTCCTTGATAGATATGTTATCTATGGATAATTGTCTTGGGCATGCTAGTTGTTTATGCGGGTTGGATTTACAAAATGTAGTATTTGAATTCTTTGAGTTGTGCAAGTATTGTGGAGTAATTAAGCACAAGTTGCATAAAGAACTAATTTAGGTTGTCTTGACCCAGATCTTGTTTTGCTTACTGAGATATTCCAATTTTGACTTTTCTTTGGTCAGTTACATTGGTGGTTGCATGGAGACATAGATATATGGTTGGAGAACATGGTTGGTGGTTATGGTTCCAATAGAAGCTGAGTATTTCAGTTTGAGTGGGAGATCTTGTAGGTGCGTTAGTGATGGTGGCTTAGTTGCATGAGAGGCTTGCTTGTTATGATCCATTGGAAGCTTGATGTATAGATAACTCAGTTATCATGGATCGTAGTAGCTTCATGGAGGTCTATGGAAATTCATGGGTTTGTTATCTTCTTGGTTTTAGAAGATGTTTTAATCTTCTTGATTTAATTTGAGAGAATTGTTGATATAAATAATAGATGGTGTTTTGCGATATGTAGAGGTCGATGATGTTATATTACGTGTTCAACAATTTATATCCAAGTGGGAGATTGTTAGGATTGTTAAGCTTAATTACTTCATAGTTAGCATTATTTACACCTTGTTGGTTTACTCAATAATTGGTTCCGATTAGAGCGTAACCAATGCCGGTCAAAGATTAGGGTAACCAACATTGGTAAGGGAAACCACATCAGATTACCTATGCGTGAAAGTTTATATTTCACTCACGGGAATTAGATCGAACTTTGTTATAAATTTGATCTAAAGGTGGTAAATGCATAGCTAAGGTGTCCTAAGTTTGTCTAAGCTCATATAAGCTAGAAAAATAGGTTAGAATGTAAAGATAGAGGAAGAATGACAATTCTCCTTGGTTGGAGATGAAGAAAAAGAAAAAGAAGAAAAATGTTACATGAAAACAAAGCTTTAATTGAGAGAAGTTTGGACGAAGGAAATAACAGTACATCCGAATGGTGAGAAGGTAGTTCTTCTTCTCTATTTCCTTTGTATTATCTTGTCTAAATGTAATGGCTTGCATAGTATACAAAGCACATAGTATTTCATCTTGTAGATCCACATGTTTTTGTGAGATCTTGTATTGTAGATCCACATGTTGTTGTGAGATCTTGTATTGTAGATCCATGAGATCATATTGTATTTTTGATCCATAGGAATCTAGTATTGTAGATTTTGGGAGATTATGGATACAAATAGTATCTAGATATTGTAGAGGAGGTTGTCTTCTTGTTTGTAGTCGAAGATGGAGTGAGATGCATGAGAGACTTACTTCTTCGTGCACATATATGTTTGCACATTTGTAGACCCATGTGAGAGGTCTTGTTTGTAGATTCATAGGAGAGCTTGGTTACATAGTGGGAGATGGAGTAGTTCTTGGTATGTGCGATCTTGTGGTGTTTATAGGCATTGATGTAGTGCACTCATGTAGATCCCTTTAGAGATATGGAGAAGAGGATATACTCTTAGAGAGATGCATTGTACTCTTGTATTGAGGAGTTGGTTTGTACTCTTGATTTATTTTATATATGAGATATCTATCTTTTGTGGACGTAGCCCACATTGGGTGAACCATGGTACATGTTGTATTATGTGTGTGTACTTTTTTTTGATTTGATTGTTCTAGTTTATAATTCCATTGTTGAAGACTTTGGGGAATTGTTTAGATCTTGTGTGCATGATTTTTTTTGTTATTGAATCATAGCACTGTTCCATAGTCCCAAATTCCCAATAGTACATAGATTTCCAATCATGCTTAAATCATCCACATATAAACAAAAAATCAAAATTTTACCTTGCTCATTGATCTTAATGTATAAGGTAGGCTCATTGTTTCTCCTACTGAAACCATTATGTATCAAATAAGAATCAATCCTATTGTACCAAGCTCTAGGTGCTTGCTTGAGACCATAGAGCATTTTTTTCAACCTGTATACCTTTCCTTCATGACCTTCAATCTCATAACCTTCCCTGCTACACAATTTGTGTGTGTCTTCTTCCATGTCAGAGCTATGGCTCAATAAAATCTCTTTGTGTGTTAAAACTTATATTTGTGTCCTTTATATTGAGGTCGTTCATCTAACAATAAAACATCTTAATAATAGAACTATCATTAAAAATAGTTCATGCTTTTTTATATGAATAGAAAAGCTTTTTGATTTATTTTGTTTCCTAAAAAATAGAGACACCTATTTAAAACTAAACTATTCGTATAAAATCAACTTGTTTTTGCATTTCCTAAAAATAGCAAATGCATACATGGGAGAAATTATCTATTTCCAACACTCCTCTTAATTTTGACATTTGATTTTTATTATTCTAGAACAAATTGTGCACTTCCAATTCGACATATTCTTTGATCTTCGAACAAGCTTTAGGTACTTGTTTCAAAACATAGAGCGATTTTCTCATCATGTATACCTTTCCTTCGTGACCTTCAATCTCATAACCTTGCTCTCACACCAATTTTTAGAAATTAGGGACATAAAATAACAACTAATAGAAATAAAATAAAGAATTGAAAATAAAATGTTATTGTAAACTCGGATCAACATTTTTGTGCATATATTTCTTCTTCTATGTCGAGCTTCGACTCAATACATCATTTCGAATGCCTTATATCAAAATACTTACAATTGCATCTAATAAATAGATTGCTTCATGTAACAATAAAACACTCAACTCTTAAAAATATAACAAAAAATAACATGTTTTTGTGCAATACAAAACTTTTGATTTATTGTCTTTATTAGTTTTTCCTAAAAGTAGCAATCTAAAAGTGAACTATCTAAAAATTAAAAACATGTAAAAAAACAAACTGATTTTTGCTTTTCTTGGGGAAAAATAAAAATAAAATTTTCTAACAAAATACAATGAATATAACTCTTGCAAGGTTGTTGTAGGGGTTTAATTTCTCTATTCTAGATTGACAAGTGATCAAAACAAATGAAGGAGTTTGTCTAAAGATGCACATGGTAATACATTTGAAGTTTATCATCAATTCTCATCTTCCCCATTGTCTATACAAAAATTTTATTCGATATTTATGCCAAATGCGTTGCTGGAGAGAGTAACCATATCTTCAATATATTCATATTTAATTTCAAAATTTTCACCACACATAAACCAAATTTCTTTATGCCTCCTCCCCTATAAGGTTCTTCTATTGAGCTCATCGGTGGCTTCTTGTTATTATGATATTCATGACGTCCCAAAGACGTAGAGGTCATTACTAAGATGGTGAGCTTGATAGGAAATAAGAATAATGGAACAACTTCCTACGCTAATCTTTGAGGAGAGATATTATGCAAAACTTTCAACATAGTAAAACGATTCTGAAATATCAGCAACATATTCATAACAAAGAATAAACACCAGATATACATGGGGAAAATCCTTTCGGATAAAAAACTCCACACTCCAAAAGCCCACTCAATGTATTTCAAATCTAATAACAAGATTACATACACTTGTAGAGCAAGTTTCTTACAGGAGTATCACCAGAAACAATTCTAGGAGGATTAAAACTCACCACACTAATTGCTTCTCCAAGCCTTCAATTTATAGACCTCCGGTTATACAAGAAACCATCTATGGTTTACAAGACCATGTGCCAAACCTCTCATGAGGTGGATAGAATTAAAGAGCAAGATTTCGGTCTAAAACTAGGCTCCACGTCCACAATATTCTCCTCTATTTTTTACCCTTACAGATGTCATAAAATATGTCATAATATCTCTAAAAATAGTCCTTCCATGATATACTATCATATGGGAATCTTTTTACAACTCCTATTTCTATTTTTAGAGCCTAGACAATGTGAAATGGTTGTAGGAAAATCTTAAATGAATAAACCAAACAAGGTTGAGACACCTCATTTCCAACAATCTCCCACTTGTTGAATACCTTGCAAGGGCCAAGGGAAAGATACCATCATGGATCAACTTCTAGGGGCCGAGAGGCCCATAGATTCGAACACCACCTGAATTTTGCTATGCTCACGGGCTTAGTTAATGCATCTGCAACATTCGCAACTGTCTCTACCTTTTCCAACTTCACCCTTCCATCCTCGACCATATCTCTCACAAAGTGATACTGAACATCAATGTGTTTGGTCTTGGCATGAAAAGTCAGGTTCTTTGCAAGGCAGATTGCACTCATCAGTCACAGTATATTATAACTGCACCTTGTTTTAATCCAATATCTAAACACAAATGCTTTAGCCAAATGGCTTCTTTACAGGCATGAGTAGCTTCCATGTACTCTACCTTAGTAGTGGACAAAGCAACCACATCTTGTCGCTTTCTCATCCAACTAATTACACCACCATTAAGAGTAAACACATATGCACTGGTGGATCTTCTGCTATCGACATCACCAGCCCAATCTGAATCCACAAAACCATGAATACGTAGGGAATGTTGATCTCCTCTTCCATGAAAACATATAGAGTACTCTGATGTACCCCACAAATATCTGAAGACCCTCTTAACTACATCCCAATGCACTCTTCCAGGATTAGACATAAAACAAGAAAGAACTCCCACTACTTGGGCAATGTCTAGTCTTATACAGACCATAGCATACATTAAGCTTCCAACTACACTCTGGTAAGGCACTCTGCTCATTTCTTCCATCTTTGATGGGGATGATGGACATTGTGAAATGGAGAGCTTCATTCCCAAAGTAACAAGAACACAAAGTGGTTTATAGTCCTGCATGTTGAACTTTTGCAAAACAAAATAGACATACTTACTCTGGCCAAGCCATAGCTTTGTTCTCACGATATCTTCTAATCTCCATCCCAAGTATGTGTTTTACTGCACCAAGATCTTTCATTTCAAATTTCGTAGAGAGCTGAGATTTCAATTCTGCAATCAAACATTTTCCTTTCCCAATAAACAACATGTCATCAACATATAAAGTAATTACCAGAAAAACAATCACCATCGGCTTTAAAATATAGACAAATGGATCGATTTAGACCGCACAAACCCCAAACTCAAAACATATGAATCAAACTTCTGGTACCACATCCTAGGACTTTGTTTAAGGCCATATAGGGATTTCTTTAACTTACAAACCATATTGCTTTTACCTTTCACCATGTAGTGCTCTGGCTATGTCATATAGATTTCTTCCTCTAAATCACCATGAAGGAAAGTAGTTTTCACATCCATTTGTTCAACCTCTAGGTCATAAGCTACTGCAATAGATAATAAAAACCGAATGGATGTCATTTTAGCAACAAGAGATAATATCTCACCATAATCAATACCCTCAACTTGAGAGTAACCCTTTAACAAACCGTGCCTTATACTTTTCAACATTTCCATATGAACCAATATTTTTATTAAACACCCATTTACATCCAACGGTTTCCGACCTTCAGAAATGGTACAAGGTCCCATATATCATTTTTTTTAGGTCTTCCATTTCTTCATCCATGGCTATTTTCCAGGACTTTGCATCATTCATACCCAAAGCCTCTTGTACAAATCTCGGTTCATCAATGTTAGTACTCAAAGAAAATATACACTTCTAATCATCAGGAGAATACCCATACCTTTGTGGTTGCCTTTGCCTTGTAGACTTTCAAACAAGTTATGGTGGAGATTCTTCCACTTTTTCCTCTTCTTCTTCCTCTTCAAGATTCAAAGCTTGGTGAGCTCTCCTACACTTCTTGTCTATTTTGGGGTCTTGATTCAACTTTCTTAGGTGTATAAGGAAGTTGAACCACATCCATTTTTTTCATTTTCTTTATGTTGTTTTGGCTGAAAATTAACAGGGAAAGATTTAATCTCTCTAAAAATAACAGTTCTAGAGTATATAACCTTTTGTACAACAGGATCCCAAAGCTTGTATCCTTTCACACCATAGCCATATCCGATGAAGATACATTTGATAGCCTTAGAATCCAACTTTGTTCTCTTCTTCTTAGGCACATATGCATATGCCTCATAGCAAAAAACTCTCAGATGTCTAATTGAAGGCTTTTTCCCTGACCACGCCTCCATTGGCATTTTATCAACAAGTGCTGATGTAGGAGATCTATTTATCAAATAGCAAGTAGTGGTAATAGCTTCAGCCCAAAACCTATTTTCTAGACCATCTCCAATAAGCATGCTCCTAGCATTCTCCATCAATGTTCTATTCATTCTTTCGCAACTCCATTCTACTCTGGAGAATATGAATTTGTCTTTTGTCTTTTAATCCCACAATCTATCAAAGTCTGTAGAACAATAATCACCACCATTATCAGATCTCAAACACTTAATTTTCTTCCCAGTTTGAGTTTCAACCATAGCCTTAAATTCCTTGAAATGACTAAAAACTTCAGATTTACTCTTTAAAAAATATACCCATGTTCTCCTACTAAAATCATCAATGAAAGTAACATAATAAACTAATTTAGAAATAGAAGAAACCTTAACAGGACCAAATACATCCGAATGGATTAGATCCAAGATACATGAAGACTTATGAGTAGACGAGTAAAACTGAACACAATTTTGTTTGCCATAAATACAATGTTCACAGAAATCAAACTCCAGATTGTAATAATTCAACCCCTCAACGAGGTTCTTATTTTTTAGGGCTTTTAAACCCTTCTCTCCAATGTGACCAAGCCTTTGGTGCCATAGCATGGTCTTCTCTGCAGGTAATTTTGATTTAGTAGACAGAGCACCCTTGGGTACCCAAAAGCCACAACCATCCACAGAGGGGGAAACCCTCTCCTTTTTCAGCGAAATAGTTATTGGCTTAGTTTTATCTGAAGTGCTATTGCACTCAACCGTGCATGCATCAAGTTGGTACAATGTAACCAATCTACTTCCTCTTGTTATCACCATAGCACCTCTCACCATTTTCACACCTGCTTCAGAAAACTATACATGCACACCTGCATCTATTAGCTTGCTAATTATGAGATAATAAATTTCTTGCTAGTCCTAGGATATATAAGACACCATCAAATCTTCTAATTCTACCATAAGAAAATTTCACTGAATACTACCACAACCAACAGCTTTCAAGGAAAGAATTATCACCCAAATACACCTTACCACCATCATAGTTTTCATACTTGCTAAACTAGTTTTTGTTAGGGGTCATGTGGAAAGATGCACCTGAGTCTATCAACCATGCATTATCACCTACATGAGTGGCCAAAGCTGTAATAAAGGCATCTCCATTTTCCTTTTTGGACTCGGAATCGAATCAAGCTTCTTCTTTTCTTTTCCTTTTTCTTTTATTCTTTGTATTCCCTTCGGAAGTGTCTAGATTTGCCACAGTTCGAATATCGCTTCGGACTTACCGGTGGATTTTGATCTCCCTTATTCTTGGAATGGCCACCCTTCTTCTCCTCTCTCTCGCATCGTTATTTTGTTCTTCCTTGAACTCTCAAAGCCTCTTTGGCATTCGAGAGAGGCCTTCCTTCTCATCTCTTCGAGAGTATAGAACCAACAACATCCTCCATCTTCGAATGACCGAAGTGCTCCCAATGGCCATGACTAGGTTGTACCATGAGTCCGTAGTGAAACCAACATCATTTGGCACCTTTCTTCTTCATCCATCTTAACCCCAATCGAGTTCAACTAAGTCACCAACATATTGAATGTTTCTAGATGCTCGATATTTTTCCACCTTCTTCCATTCTCAAGGAAAACAACTTCTTCCTCAAGAAAATCTTATTTACTAGAGACTTAGCTTGGTATATCTCACCCAGATTTTTCCAAAGCTTCTCCAAGTGGATTCTTCATGGACATTTATCAAGATCAAATCTGCAAGACATAGTCTAATAAGACCTTTAGCTTTTCTATCCATTACATCATATTGTGCAGCCAAAACTGGATCCGTAGGCCTATGGACCTTCTCATCCACCGCATCCCATAGGTCTCGATCAACCAACAGATCTTCCATCTTCAACTTCCACATTTCAAAGTTTTTGCCAGAAAATTTCTCTTTACGTCAATCCTCCCAGATGTGCTCGCCATTTGAAAAATATCTGCAACTAGATAACAAAGTATTCTCTAGCACAAGCTCCCACTCAAACCTAGATTAGCAAAAAAAACCCAACAACCCACAACTAAAACCAAAGGTGATCAGTCTCTGATACCACTTGATAGGAAATTAAGAGTAGCGGAACAACTTCCTACGCTAATATTTGAGGAGAGATATTATGCAAAACTTTCAACATAGTAAAATAGTTATAGAAATATCAGCAACATATTCATAACAAAACACAAACACCAGATATACGTGGGGAAAATCCTTTCGGATAAAAACCCCACACTCCAAAAGCCCACTCAATGTATTTCAAATCTAATAACAAGATTACATACACTTGCAGAGCAAGTTTCTTATAGGAGTATCACCAGAAACAATTCTAAGAGGATTAAAACTCACCACACCAATTGTTTCTCTAGGCCTTCAATTTATAGACATCCAGATTATACAAGAAACCATTTATGGTTTACAAAACCATGTGCCAAACCTCTCATGAGGTGGATAGCATTAAAGCGCAAGATTTTAGTCTAAAATTAAGCTCCCACGTCCACAATATTCTCCTCTATTTTTACCCTTACAGGATGTCATAAAATTTATCATAATATCTCTAAAAATAGTCCTTCCATGATATACTATCATATGGGAATCTTTTGACAACTCCTATTTCTCTTTTTAGAGCCTAGACAATGCGAAACGGTTGTAGGAAAAAATGAATAAACCAAACAAGGTTGAGACACCCCATTTCCAATAGAGCTAAAAACCTAACACCATTGCTCATCGCCATTGATAGAGATAAAATCGATCTTTTTGTATGCATTTACTTTTTAAATTACAAAGAAGAATGGATAAATATAAACAAAAATTCTCTAGTTTTCCCGAATTTTTAGTTGAAATTAGAAAAATGTTAGCTAATATACACAAGGATTTGGAAATTTTTAGGAGTCGCCAAATATGAGTCGTCATTGTGCAATGAAGTTTAAAGAAAAACAAGATGGTTAAAAAAATGTAGGTTTTATTGCATAGTTTCACAGAGAGATCGAACTCGCTTGAATCAAGGACTTTTCGCATAGTGCGATGAAGGCGTAGTTGTTGAAATGCGTGTGATTTACCGGTATTAGTGCTTCAAATTCCAAGGAAGCAGTGATTATTGGTGTTCCATGAAATTTAGATTTGAGCTTCCGGAAAATCGATCCTTGACGTCTTTCGTGCCAAAACTTGAATGATAAAAAATGTAAAATAGTTTGGCTCCATTTTTTTGCTACTATTTTGCCTCTTCTACTCGGCATTACACCCACCCTTGCTTGCATGCCTTCCTAAATAAAGCTTGGGCAACACTGGAACACTGTCACCGACTCCATTGCAAGTGGGAAATATTGTTCAACAATGATGAAAAAGATTCGATTGCAAGGAGAAATGGACGGTCTTGATGCATTGACTGACATTGACTGGGTGCATATTTAGTGAAGGGTAGCCTCTTCCATATTCAAAGGTGGAGGTAGACATACGGGTACATATTGAGTGAAGGGTAGCCTCTTCCATATTCGGTGGGAGGAAACCTCAATTATGGCATGACATGTGGGCCACGACACACTGTATTTCACCCGATTTTTACTATGCCAAGTTCGCAAAACAAGTAATGGCATTTTTAAAAATTATTATTCTTTTACGTTTAATTATTTTTGTGCGCGTTTTTGTTGGAGGTTTTCTGCTTTTCTTATCTAACAAATTAAAAGTTGTCGATTTCAAAATGTTGAAATAGTAATTTTACATTTCTTTTAGTTGTGTAAGGGTCAATTGTTGGCACCTAGAAGTGAAAGACAAGTTAATTGTGTGGACTGAGTGACCCTATTGTATGTCTCCATTAATATTGTGTTTCAAAACTACATCTTGTTGGAATCTCCCGATTTTTAATTTGACCCCTTTAACTACGAATTCCATTCATGTGAGAGATGAAAGTGGCATGGAGATGAGAATGTGATAAGAATGTGCAACAAAAGTTATTTGATAACATGATAGTTATTTTAATTTGCAATAAATAAAAGCACTCAAATTATAAACAACTATTGACATTGGTATTATTGATTGACTACTCATTACCTTCTACTATATCTCCAAAATATGTTACCTTGTTGCCTTGCATACCACACCCATTTTCTCCTTCTAACCATTGAAAAAAAAAAAAAAAAAGGATTTGGTTATAGAATAAAGACTTTAACATTATTTCCTCGAGTTAGTTCTCCCGACCTACGACTCGTCCTCCCTCTAACCCTTCTTCATTCACCTTGTTCCTTTGTCTTTATTTCGTTCTTCAATATCACTATTTCGAGGTACCCACTTCAACGTTTACATCATACACTTCTTCTACAAATTCTAGTTATTAAATAATTTATGTTGAAAAGACTCATAAGTATATGCAAGCCTCCCAATAAATAAATAATTTGCTGCGCTTAGTAATGTAAAATGTGTAAGTCTACAAAATAATTTTAAATCTTTAAAAAAATGTGTCATGTTTAAAAAACGAAATAATCATGTGAATGCATTTCAAAAGTGTAGAATGCAAAAAACTACATTATGTAAAATACATTAATTATCATTCGAAAAAACACATGATTAATCAGCCATGTACTGAAGACGAAAGAATCATGTCAAATCACTTCACCATTTAGAAAAAATATACGTATCAAATCCAAAACACGTGAAAAAAACAAGCAAATTCTGCACAATATTTGAGGTATTTCTTTACGTATAAAGGAATCATCCTAAGTATTTCTTTTCAATTATAGATAAAGAGAGGAAAGGACACGAGAGTCCAACACAATGGAAAGTTACATGTAAAAGTTGTAATTTTATCTTGTTATTATTTAAATAAAATAAAGCATTATTTTTAATATATTGCGTTATATTATTACAAATAGTGTTTATAGGAAGAATGCTTTGGCTCTGGGTCTATTCATCCATGCTATATTTTTCTTCTGTTTTAGTGTTCCTTTTGGACTCTCATTTCACACATATCGGGTATTCAAAGCATGCATACATTGATCTCTAGGATTTTCACTACCTTTTGGGTGGATTGCCTTTTTCTTTTCTTTTTTTTTTTTGCAACTTTGGTTGCACTCAACAATGAAAATGGAGTGAAGCATTTAAGGAAGATTTTCCCCAAGGTTTATGATGGGGTAATGAAACCGACTCAACCCCTAATGTTTTTTAAAATATAGGTGTTGTGTTACCTATCATAAAATAGAATGAAAGTTATAATATTATAGCTTATTATGTTGCTCTCATTCCTTCTCAAGATTCCCTAAGGTCCTAGATTATGATCCATTAAGAACCTCTTGGTATCCAAGTCATTCACATAAGGAATCTCATGAATGTTTTTGGCTTTTAATTTAAAGAACCCTCACAAATCTAGGCCTTTTTGAGTAAATATTGTTGTTGGTTTCTATGTAATGCTCTTCGTTTCCTCTCACCATGGATTTTTTGAGACTTTTTAATGTCTCACATAAAATCAACATTAAAATCACTTTTAGGTCAAACTAACCTCTCTTCCCATCCCTCCCTAGTCCTTTATTTTAGATATTGTTTTTTATTATTAGTAAATAATATTTTTGGAGGGACCATACCCCGGATTACAAATAATATCAAATGCCAAAAAGAGCATGAAGAACAAAGTAGTTTTTTGATGAATCGGAACCACAACCCAACTACAAGTCTAATAGCTAGATAATACAAAAGATACATAGGTGGTTTTTTTATCCATGGGGACCACACCCCAACAAAAGGGCTAAACTGCCAGATAGTGTAAAACATAGCAAAGGTAGAGACAAACTACCAAGATGAAGCAAAAAAATAACCAAATAGTACTTACAAAACAACTACATAACCAACACGAAAACAACATAAAAGATGAAAGAACAAGGAGGACAAAATCCTCCTAGCCAAGACATTCTTTGAAAAAACCTTTTTCACATCCTCTAACGCCTTAAACAAGGTCGGGGCTAGAAGCGTTTTAAGATCTTTGCTGCTAGAGGAGATCACCTTCTTCATAGTCTTGCCCCCTTTCCATAATTCCTTTGAAAGGTCACTCACATCACATATTTTCTTAACCTGAGTATGCAAAAATTCAAGAAAGGCTTTCTGTATAGTGAGATGATATAATTACTTGGAAACAATTTTGTCAAAAGTGGCTTCCCATGTCTTTTGCTTCTTAAGTAATTCTTCCAATTTGGTCTAAATACTCTCCATCTTAGGTTGTTTTCCCTTGGGGTTGAACTGAGGAAGAGGAACATCTAGGGTCTAACGATATTCAACAAATTATTAACAACATCATGCTCTTTGTTTTGATCAAAGATTCTAAGGACCCTTATTGTTGGTGGAGAGGGCTGTTGTAGTGCCCACTTCCCTTCGACACCTTTTTTATTATTGTTTTAGATATTATCGACTGCACTTATGAATATATTATAGCTTTTTGATTTAGCATGTTAGTAGATATCAGAGATACTGAACTATTGTTGATTCGATTCACATATGATGCATATGGACCATTAGAGACATTTGATGTTGATATTGATATACTGTTGACATGGTTATTTATCTGTATTTCTAACATGTGATATATTTAGTCATATTGAGTAGACCTTTGATAATTGGATTAATGTTGTGATCATTTTGACATGGATGAAATGTGGAATAGAAATGTGCTAGAAATTGTAAGTGATATCGCATTTGCATAGATGATATTAATTCATAAATAGTTGAGTTTAGATTTATATCACATATTTTGGCATGGATGTTTTAATGCAACCATGAGGGCGAAGGAGGTATTATCTGTTTTGCAGGTATATTATATTCACAACAACATCGGGGGATCGGACACCACCACATAGGAATTCGAGAAGAATTCACCTAGGGCCACCATAGAAACATGTAATTGTGTGTGTGTTATAATACTTGATTAGGGGAAAATTGTGACCAAGGGGTCATGTGTTGTTTTGTTTTAATTTCTTTTTTTATTAATGTTCGCATGTGTTCTTTTAAGTGATGGAATTTATTTGTTTTATTATTTAGATTTTTGGATATATGTTTATCCCTTTATTATTCATGGGTTGTAGTGTCTTAATTATAGTAATTTAAATTTGTCCTAAACTAATTAAAGATGTGACCAAAAAGGAGTTCATTTATTAGACTTGATTTACTCTTGGATTTTGTGTTGAGTGTTGTTTGTTTGAGTCTTGAGTGTAGTACACTCTACCCTTCATGGGAAAATTGAATTTGGCCTTAGAGGCCAAATTTGGAAGCTTGTGGGACAAGTCAATTCTTAAATGCCTATGCCAACCCTACCTATGGGTTGGGGGTCAAATTTAGGCCCTATTAGGTGTTTTGGGAAGATAAAAAGGTGAAATGTTAATTGCACTTTCTTTCAAATATTTAATTTTGTCCTTTGGGGGTGTGGGCTTAGATGGAGTGTGTAAGTTTCTTGTCATTCCTTCAACCACATATTAATTGTGCATTGGAATATGAGGTTGACCAAGTGATGTGGAGTGGAGAGGAAATGAGGTGGCATCCTACTTGGAGCCACATCATCCCCCTCTCTCCTTTCTCTATTTATTGAATTCATTTTGCTTGTTTGGGGGTTACTTGATCATTTTAGTCTCTTGAATTTTTGGAGAGTGGGAGATTTTTTTGGAAAGCTTGTGGATTGTTGGAGCTTTGTGGATGCTTGCTTGGTTTTTGGAGGAGCTTGGAACTTCATACTTGGAACAAGCTCTACCATGGAGAGGTAGGAGCTTCACCTTAGTTTAAATTATGTTCTTTTTATTTTTGTTCATATGTTTGTGTTGTGTGTTGTTTTTCCTTTGGAATGTTGTTGGGTATGGGTAGATTGCCTAAGTTTGGAGTGGGAGGAGACTATGGGGAGTTTTCTTGTAGGGAGGCATAAGAGTTTACTTTCTTGTGGAGGGAGTTTGGGTTGGGTGCCCCACCTAGTATGAGGAATGCTTGCATTTCTTCTTGTTTCTTGTTATGAGGGAGGCATAAGAGTATATGGAGGTATAAGGGGTACTTGAGGGAGGCATAAGAGTTTGTAGGGGATTTTAGATATGCATTGGAGGCTTTTAGGTGGGTACCCATTCCCATTGGGAGGCATAAGTGGCCTCCTCATAGGTCTTGCTCTTTTGGATTTCTTGATAAGCCTTGTTATATTATGCTTTGTTGATTTTTTTTTGAGTTGTTGTGTTTGAATGTGAATGGAATGGATGTGAAACTATTTGTTAAGTATTGTGGAAGCTTTTAGTTTCCATGAGTTGAAATCTTCTCCCATTGTAATGTGGTTGGGGCTCGGGGCTAATGGAGAGGATGGCTTCTCCTCTCCATTGGATATCTTGGTTGGGTGGAGAGCGTTGCCTCTCCCCCTATTTTGTTGTGAATCAAACAAATTCTTGGAGGAGCTATCTTGTTGGTGTTTGGAGCTTGGAGTCTTGTTGGTGACCATGTGAAACTTCCTTAGTATTTTTACCCACTTAGAGTGGAAGAAATTGTAATAATGTATTTCATTCTTGTATTTACATTTTGTATGACTTCCCACATCAAGTGGAGAACATTGTATTGATCTTGTGAAGAAACATATTGCATTTCATTGTGGCTATGGAAGTGTATTATATATTGAAAAGAAAGAAGAAAGATTTGTGTGAATTAGTTTTGAAATGGAAAAGAAAGCTTACTTTCATTGTAGAGTTGTTTTATTGTTAATATGTAATAAGGAAAAAGAAATGACCAAAATGGATATATAGTGCAAAAGTTTAGTTGGAAGTTACTTGTGGAAATGAGAGTTGCATTCAAAAGTTGTGAAGTTGTAAATGAGAAAGAAGGAAAAATAGAAATAGTAAGAAGTTGAACTTGTATACAAAATAACATTGTATGGAAAATAAAGTTATTGTGGCTATTTAGAATGTATGCATATTATAGTGAAATAAAAAAGAGAACAAGTTAGATTATGTTCTATTTAGAGACATTGATTTTATAGAAAAGAAATCACAAAGTAATGAAATAGATTTAAATTCCTTTTCTCTTGTAATGAAAGAAAGAATATAGTTAAGTAAATGATAATCATTCTTGTAAGTAGATGGATTTTTATTAGAGTTGAAAACACTTTAAAATGAATAGATTTAACTAAGAAATGAATAAGAGAGTAATAAATCTCAAATATGGAACTTGAAATGAACAAAAACAAACTTAGAATGCATTTATAAACCTTTTTGTAACTTTAATTTTTGTGAAAATATCGGCATTAAGGTTTTGTTTCTCGAAATGAACCGCCACCTTGTGTAGAGCAATGGTTCTGCAACCGCCACTCAAGCTATGGTGGCGGTCTCAAAACTGCTATTCCGTAGGGTGGCGGTCATGTGTTTGTTGCCCAAGTAAGGCGGTGGTTTCTGGCACAACCTCGCATTTATGCGGGGTGGCGGTCCGTGGTTTTTCACCCAGGTAGGGTGGTGGTCCTAGGACCACCGGTCTGCTCTAGGAGGTGATCCTGTTACTTATGATAGAATTTTGTGGATCCATGCCTGTGTGTGAAATTTTATCAGTTTGTACTAGATTCTAAGTTGTAAACATTAACCTATAATTACCAGCAAGCAAAACAATGAGAAATAATATGGATTGGAACAATAAAATGTGCAATGGTGGTTCTAAAACTAATCCCTTTCATTATAACAATGGGGTAGGGTTTGCCCCAAATTTAAAACCCAATACACAAATAATCTTGAAATAAAAACCAGATTGGTGGAGGAAATCCCTCCCAATCCTTGAATGAAATAGATTACATAAATAAAACTAAAACTAAAACTAAACTAAGCCTAGACTAAATCTTCATGTAGAATCCTCCATGGCTCTTCCTCTTTTGCTTCCATGGCTTCCTCCTCTCCAACCTGCAAATTTAACAAAAGAAAATAGACCAAATGAGAAGAATAGAATGAGAAAAGGTTTTAATAGACTTTCATAAGGATTTTAGGGCTAAACTTGGAACCCTAGGATCTAGTGGCCAAGATGGATTTGATCCAAGGGTGGAGGATTGACCCTACCTTTATTAAGAAGAAATATATTTTAAATGTTTTAATTGAAATCCTTAGGGGTATGTGTAGATGGGTGAGTGGGGCCATTTAATTGCCTAGGGGTGTAATGTCCCTTTAGAACCCTTAGTGTGTGTAGGAATTTAATAAAAGGACTTTAAAACTATTAAGATAATGAATTTAATAAACTAACATAAGGTTAACCTTGTTGGGATTGAACATTAATTGAAGAGAAGAGAATATCTAATTAAGTGAATTAAACCTTGTTACATTCCTTTTGTATGATTGGTTAATGGACCCTAGAGATAATTTTGAAAACATGTAACTTCTAACTAGACCTAGTTCTTCAATCGTAAAGCTGAGTTAAGTAGTGTAAGTTAAGTTAATGAACCCTAAAGGTTAAGCACCCTTGTAACCTTCCTGTAACTTAAACAAAAAAAAAAATTCAGTCACATTTTTGGGTTAAGTGTTAGGTTGAAGCGAGTTCCTAGAGCCTCATTTTTGCAGTGCCACAAATTTGCTTGAGCATTTTAGATTTGGTTGAGTGGGGGAATGGGGTGGAGGAGGAAGGGTGGTTGGCCACCATTTCATGGCATAGAGATGAATCATCATAATGACACGTACATGTCGAAGTGGCGGGGTTCTCCTATGGGTGTGCACTTTATCGATAGTATTTTTAAGGGATTGAAGTATATAGTAGGCCAAACTAACCGTAAGAGCACTATGAAAATGATTCAAAATAACCAAATGATGGAGTGACAGGGGTGGAGAATCGACTTTCCAGAGTCACATCTCAAACAACGAGGCGAGCCACTTCGTAAATGCGTGGATCGGGTGGAGAAATAGATGATTCCGGCCCTTTTGATTTTTTATTTTACCTATTATTAAGCTCATTTGGTGGGTTATTTATTTTGGACAAGAACATTTTATTCAATTCAACCCAATAAATAATTCTATGTTGAGGCCATCTTAACCAAAGATTTAAACGAGACTATCCACATACAAGTCCTCTATGAGTGATTTTTTAAAATGGTTGTTTACTTCAGCCTACACAACACTTGTTTCACGTGTAAGGTGCCTAACCAAATAATCTAGGATTGCCAACTTATGGCTTAGCCAAGTTTTGCCAATGAAAATGTAATAAAGAACAAACCAAGGAATTCATCCAACAATTAGACACGAACCATTCTTACTAATGAAAATATGTTCAAAGGGAATAAAACAGGTTTGGTATGGTTTGGTATTGGGAATATAACAGGTTTGATAACATTTAGGTTTCTTTTTTCCCATGCCAACCACAAATGCTTACCCCTAAACATTTGTAGAACAAGGAAATATCTAAGCAATTAATAAGGTATGAAGTTAGGACATCTAATCTTCCTTATCTATGTTCTGTTATCAAACGCAGGGGTGGAGACGAGTCACCGCGGGGAGTGAATGGGACATAAATCCATTCCTTAAGATGATTTTATTAAACCAATGAAGCGATCACATTTTTCTAAAAAAATGTCTTCTTTAGATGATATTTTGGGATGATACGATAGACGAGGGAGCTTAACAAAGATGAAATGACTTCATGAATTTCATGTACTGGAATGTTATAGGTCAAGCACAATGTCCTCGGAAAAAAATTTCGCGTGCACTACATGTCATAAACATGGAAATTTGTGTTTTATGTTTTTACAAGTTAAAATTAAATATTTTCTTCTGAAGTAGCATTAAAGTTCATTTTTCCTGATTTCCAACTTCCACACTTCTCACATTGATAGCCAAGATGGTGTTAGTATCTCCATATCTCGTAATTTTACCTCCTTTATTGTTTTCTTAGGAGAAAATCAATACCATCAGGGCATATGAGTCCTATAAATTTCTATGATTTTACTCCTGGTATTGTCAATAGCTATGCTTCTAATAATGGTCCTGAAAGACAACCTTTATAGAAATGGTTTTCCATAAACTTATTTCTTTCTTTTTGGCTACGTTGTGAGGAGTTTTCTTTCTTTTCGCTAAGTTGTGGAGATTTTAACATAAATGAAAATTATAAAGATAAAGAAGAGTGGTCAAACAACATGTTTGTGTGTTGAGAGCATGAAAATTGAATATTATATCAAAGATAAATACAGTTTACTGGACCCACTTCTTTGACAGCAGAAATGTAATCTCCAAATATGTTTTACGTGGTCCAATTTTAAACTTGGAGGATTAAATTTTTAAAATCTTGGAGAAAGGAAATGTTTCATATATTAAGGCCATATTTATTATCAAATAAATAATGCTTAACAAGCATATGCTGCTCTTAGACGGATGGAAAGTTGCACTTGGGCGTCCAGGTTGTTCCCTCAATCCACAGAGTGAATGCTGCTCTTTCCCCCATCTGGGATGAAGAAGAGAAAGCTCATTGCATTGTTGTCCCAGCATCAGTGATTGAGAAGGCCAAGTCCAGTTTTCTTTTGCGCTCATTGGAGCTTTTGCGAGTACCGACCCAATATTGATGCAGTCCGTAAATGGTGCGGGCGGAAATGGTGTTGTTGGGTAGATATCATCGCTCTTCCCAATAGCGCCCTTCTTTTCAATTTTCGAAGGAAGAAGAGATGGTTAAGGTCCTCAACGTAGCCCCTTGGATGTTTGGAAGAGCTACCCGCATCTGAAGCGATGGAAGCCAGGGGTTTCTCTTCAAGATCAAAGAGTTGCCCATTTGGATCTCCTGCCGGCTCTTCCAGTGGAATTTTGGGAGGACGAAGTCCTACTTGGCATAGCCGCATCAATGGGAGAGTTAATCTCCATGGAACCTACAACAAAGGCCAGAAGCAGGCTTATAAGAGCATGGTTATGTGTTAGCATGGAGGTGGGGGCTGTTCTCCCTAAGAACATCATATTGTCTTCCCCCACTGGCCGATTCATGCAAAACATAATTCCTGATGACCACGGCTTTGTCATCATCCCCAAATCTTGGAAAGGTTAACTTTCACGCCAAACTGTGCACATGTTCAATGGGGGCAGAGGAAGGAATAGGCAGGAGAAACAAAAGTGAGGAGGAGCGGAAGCTACAAGTCATCATCGACGAGATCCCTTGCCCTCTGTACAATGGTGACTGCAACAAAGGTGAGTCTGACCCATCCAAACTGGTGGCCGAAGCGCTGCGAGGAGATGCACCCCCCCTTGCCCATGTAGGATAGACTGAAACGGCGGAGAAGGAGCGGGAAAATCCAAAAAAAACTGTTCATGCGCCAAACAAGGATGATAGCGAATCCTCTGAATGGGAAACTGGCTCCGAGGAAGAGGAAAGTGCGGCAGATTTTGCGCCTGAAATGATGGATGAGAACCGACAGAGTATCATTAACAAAGATCCTAACCAACTACTTTTAAATGCTAACGTGAATAGTGGCGAAAGGATGAAGGTCTATCTAGGTGAAAAGACGGCATTGTTAACTTTGGAGGCGCGGGATTCACCCAAGTTAAAAGGTAATTTAGAAGTGGTTTTAGATGTGGAAGACGAAAACAATGCGGAGTGGTGCACTGTTAGTAGAAAATCATATCGTGGTTTCCGTGGGGGGGTGCGCGCCGATGCACTTAAGATGGATGCAACAATTTTCATCTGCGTTGTTTTTGCTTTGTTGTTGTTTACTCGCTGAGTATTGCGGGTTTTGGTGTTGGTATTGGTAGGATATCTTCCTACTTGCGTCCTCATTGATTTTGATCTTTTGTTCTTTTGCTCACTTTGGCACATCCGGCTTCTGAGCCTCTTCTGTACAAGGGTATAGTCCCTTTCATAAAAACTATTTGCCAATAATAAAAAAAAAAAAACAAGCATATTATGAATTCGAACTTGAATATAGATAGATAAATATATTTTATATTGAAAGTGATGTTGATAAAAGGTGATTTTAACCAAATGAATATTTGAACTTTCATTATATGATATAAATATTAATTTAACTATAATTTTCAATTTTAAAACAAAGGAAAACATAAACATTGCAATTTTTAATATGCGAGTACTACAATATCCATAAATTTTTTTCCTTTCATTATGTGATACAAATATCATTTTCCCCATAATTTTAACTTTTTTAAGAAGAAAAATACAACACAATTCAATATAAGACTAAAAAACAAATTCATAACACCAATTAACATTATAATTCATTTTTATAAGATTGAAATTGAGTATTCAATAATTACAACTATTATAGATATCTTAAATACATCTATCTAAAATACGCTAAGAGATATCAATCATGAGGAACCTATCTAGTATAAATACACAAAAAGGTAAGGATTATAAATAAATAAAATATAATAAATGTATCTATATGAAATACATCAATAGATATCAATTTCAACATTTTAAGGTTTGACTTTTTACATCTCTTTAATCAATAACTTCATTAAATTCTCTATCAATTTCCCATTGATTCGTGGAAAATGGAATCATTTAGCTACGCAAACATGTCGATCTAAAAATGTTTATTAAGTAAAAATACCCAAACATTACTATATGGCTAAGATATTACTATTTTTATTGATTTCTCCAAGGAAATAGTAATAAAATTATTAAAGTGAAAGTCTAATAGAATTCAAATTTATGAGCGAACTATCACATCATAGTCAAATGAACGTCAAATTTAATTCCAATAATAAAATCGAAAAACACACTCCATTAATTGTGTCTTCCATTGTAGAACACCTCTCGTAAGTAACTAGGCAAAATGTTATTTTTACTTGACCATGGTGTATCAATCATACAATGTTATACTATTTTCCAGTTATACACATTTTATAACTTGGAGCAACACACTCTAGTCACATATTTGTTTATTGTGACTTTCATTTCAATTTTGAATGGTTTCACCATTGATGGGGGCATGAACATTAGTATCTTGATTCCATTTGGCATGTTCTTGGATGATCGAAGCAAAGTAAAAATACTTTGCACAGGTGAATCTTGCTCTATTTGTTGCATCATGGGGCTTACATTCACTGCATTTCCACACCCAAAGTCTGCTTCATAAAATCCCAAATTCCTCCAATCCCCTAAGATAGCTACATTTTCATGCTTCATATTCACATCCAATGTAGATGGTTTCATCAAGATTCTTGATATGAAATTCTCATTTAAAGAGAAAATTGTTTTCTTGATAATAATTAGAGCACGCAAAAGTGATCCACTTAATAGGTCTTTGACATTATCTATTGCACTGTAATACCAACAACATTACCATAGTATCCCTTTGGAAGAGGGGGGTCAAATGATGTCTTCATGTCGACTGCAAACATGAGTTTCACATACTCACTATGTGGAATTTGGAAAGACTTTGTCCTTGCTAGCCAAACCAGTGCTGCTAGAATTTCAAATGTAGAGAAATTTTCTTTAAATTCTTCCATCATGCATCGTTTGATACAATTTATTGTCTCAAAGTTAATTACAATAGATGCTTGAACAATCTTCTCAAATTTAAGAGGACGAGGTATGACTTCAATATGAGAAAACTGGAGGTACATAAGGTCTCCAAGGCTTCACCATTTCTCTATTCCATATTGGTTCTAGTGATGGCTTAAATGCTCCCCTGGAAATCTCACTCATGCCTTTAAGAAACTGGCCCAATCCTTTTCCATCACATATACTATGGTAGAAACTTATTCCCACAACAAATCCCCCACATTTAAAACTAGTTACCTACGTAAAAGACACATACAACATAGAAAACAAAAGTTTGATGTTAATAAAAAAATGTATGACACTATTGCAAGAGACATTGTTTGAAATTGTTCAACATATATGGAAAATAACAAAGATGAATAAGAATATGAACTAAAAAAGATATATTAAATACATCTATCTAGAAAATATTAAGATATATTAATCAAAGTTCTTTATCTTATATTTTTGCATACCACAATTGATGGGTGATAAATGGTGTCAATCTTACTACATAATTGTGTAAGCCTCAAAACAATGTCCAACAAAAATAGATTCCAAACTCCACCATTATATTATATTTTCAATCAAATTCTCCGAGAAGTGAAAACTTCTAATTAATAGGAAACTATTGTTAGTAAGCAAACTTAATTATTAAAAACTCACCTAAATTATTGTTTTCCATACACATACAAATATCAATCATTAAAACATTTTATAATACCAAAATTTTGAAGTTTTTAATCATATATCAAAAATTTCAACGATGGATTGTACTCATCCAAATCTACGAGAAAGTCACCTGAACACTTAGAAGATGGAGGTCCTCAATTTTCGTATCCACTGGTACTGTAAAAATAGTTGTTGAAGCGATGGATTGTACTCATCCAAATCTTGTAAGACTGAAAGGTCGTTGTCCGCCATGGCTTCCACAAAGACAGCACCCTCCCCACTGCACTCCACTTCAAGATCCCCATTTTCTTTATTTCTGAGCCTTCCAGCAAAAGGGGAATAATATACCAAAACCTTGGAGAGAGCCTCTCGAATTGTTTTTGCAGGATGTGCAGAAACACTTGAAACCCCGTCGTAGACTAACAATACACTGACATAACATCTGAGTATGTTGTCGAGGCTGGAGAGCTGGAGAATTGCTTTGGGCGATGGAAGGCACGGCGCCACCTTCACTCTCTCAATGATATTTACATGTAACTTGTCCATTTGTATTTGGACTCCACACTCCTCTTCTCTTCTCCAAAACTGAAACTGCAGAAATAGTTTGAAAACTGAACTGCAGGGTAATTCCTTATGTAGAGAATAGCAAGAACATACGTCCAAAATTAGATACCATAATTCACGTGTTTTAGATTTGACAGAGTTTGGGTTTATGTTTTTAATGGTTATGTATTCTTCCCAGATTTTTTATTATTATATAAATATTTGTGGATTAAACACATTTCAATGATTATTGTTTTTAAAATCAACTCACAAAATAAAGTATTCAGATTTTTTGTTTTACATTACTGTAATCACATGCCGTCACATGCTTTCCACATGTATTCGATATTGAAGAATCTATTCATTATAAAATGACACATAATATATGATTTTGAATACTACTCTTTCTGTTTAGAATTAAGTATTCGGATTGTTGAAAGTATTGAATTATGTTAACGGTTAGTAGCTCAATGGTGTTGTCAAATAGCTAGTTTCAAAGAGGTATTGGTGACTCATAACTTATTACACAATACCAATCCATTTTGAAAACTAAATTAGCAATCACACATGTAATGTATGATGTGAATGCTGAAGGGAAGTTTAAGATGAGGTTGATTTTCAGGTATTAAAATAGAAAAGGAGGAAGAGGGTTGTAGAAGACGAGGCTAGAGGAATATGAAATAATTGGGAGAGGATAATGTTGAGGGGAACCAATTAATGGGAGTTATCTTTCTTACGAGGAGAAACAAATATATTGTGTATTTAATGCCAATTTTCAAGAGAAAGGGGATTCGGTGTGCGGGAAATGTTGAAATATACTTTGGATATATCTTAAAAAGGAAGGTGTAGTCGGTAAATACTTGTAAGGAAAAGGTATATTTTTGGCTCAATCTTGAAGACTACATATGGTAAAATATTGCAATTTTGCATTGAAGGTTCATAATGTTGTCGATTTGATGATCATGTGCAATTGTTGTTTTTGTTTAAATTTGAAGAATGCGAAGAAGGTTCACCCTCATAAATATTTGTATTGAGCTATGGAGTAGATGTGGGACATGATGAAAGAAGTAATGAGTAACATGAGACATCGAAATAGAGAGCAATATCGACCTTATGAATAGCAGTGTATTGTGTTAATTGAAAACCATATGGAGGGGCAAACTAGTAAGAGTTAATAACTTGCCATTAATATCTATAACACCATAAAATCATCTGTACACACTGGAATTCAATGAAAAATTTTGGAAGGGAAAATTGAAAAGGGGGCGTTGCTATTAATTTATTTTATCTTTTAAAGTGTTAATTTTTTTTTTCGACAACATTTAATATGTTCGCTAAGATGAAAAACATGAATGGGAAGTTGGAAATAAAAACTAAGGGAATTGTATTCTTGCATAGTGCACACCTATTCCAAAACTCATATTGTCTACATCCAAATAATTTTTTTAATGTGTTCCACTATATCATCTCATTCATGGTTGCAATATTTAGGAGAATGCAAATTTTTCTTAAAGGGGTGCAAATATAAAAGAGGGAAAATGTAGAAGGTGACAAGCTTAAAATCATTGCATATTAGGTTTCTTATATCATAGGTTCCATTTACATTTGCATTTAGGTTTTATTTGCAGATATTAAGATAGTGAATAGGGTTTCCCCTCATCAACAATAATATTGATGTATGGAACACGTGTGCGCCATGATGAAACGACTAGATATGAAAATGGGAGTGAGCTTAAAAATAACATTGTACTACATCTGTATTAAGCCATATCGAGGGATCACTTACTCATTGCCATTAATGTGTAGGTAAGTTGTAAGGCACTAACAACTAGCACGAACACTAATTTTTCTTGGAAAAAACATTGGGTAAATGGGATTTCCTATTATTTTGTTTGTTATACAAACATAAGGTTTGACATCGTGCAAATAGTGTTACAAGACTTCACATCAACAACATCTAGAAAAATTCATATATCCTTTATGCTTTGATGTAATGCCTGTTTTTAGCTAATAAGATATTGATTAAAGGTTCTCAACAATAAATTTCCACTTGATATATGCAAAAGAATGGACATGATGAATTAAGTATTGAGTAACATGAGCCAACCATATCAAAAAAAAGTAGCGGGCTTGAGAATAACATTGTATTGTATCTTTGTTAAGCAAAATGGAGGGTCCAATTTTTCAATGCAATAAAATTTTCCATCAGTTTAAGGGCACTAACATTTGGTCCAAACATGAATTTTTTTATAATAATATGAAAAAAATATGGGGAAATGAGATTTTTCAATACACACACACACACACACACAGAGATATATATATATATATATACACACACACATATATATATGTATGTATGTATGTATGTATGTATGTATGTATATATATATATATATATATATATCATTTGAAAATTTTTGCATTTGATGTCACTTAATTTTTTACATAAGATGAAGTCATCAATGCAATGTTGAGAAAAAAAATAAGGGAATTAAATACATGCATGTCCGACATCTATTCCATGGCTCTGATTGTTCACTACCAAAAATTTTTGCTATCTATGTTGTATTTCATTGTCTTAATTTCATTTGCATTATTTACATGAATACAATTTACCCTTTAAAAAGATAAATTAAAGAATAGGAAAAATACACCACAATATTAACTTCTTGTAACCTTTTAATCGAGTTCTTATATGATTCTCATATGCTACATTTTTAATACTGAGCTTAATACAATTTAGAGCTATACACTTTCATTTTATGCTCTTGTATATAATAACATGATCTTATATATGAGAGGTCGACGTGTTATGAAAATTGAAGGAAAAAAACACAAATAATGTCCAACGTGTTTTAATATATAAAACATTAGTGTGAAAATCAATATATTTCAAACATTTTCGACGCTTCCACAATGGGTAGTTTGACCGGTAATATTTCCAACAAGGGTTAATTTAGATGGCTCGTGATGTGGTTGGAGACATGTTTGTTTCATACGATGAAATATTGGATCTTTTGAGAGAAATCCCATGTCTTTTATACGATACCATTAGTTTTTCCATGATAATATTTCTCATTATTTCATTTGGTGAGATTATTTACTGTAAAACCTATTAGTGCGGAACATGTGACGAAACCAAGAAATAAATAGACCATAGAAATACTTGTCAAGATTCATTTTTTCCTATAAAATGTGTTGTCTAAAAATCAAGGTCTAGTATATCTTACACAACACTTTATAATATAAATGATGATGTTCTCACTACAACTAAAAAAATTATTACCAGGATATAATATATTTTATATTTTAATGAAATTTAAGTAATTTACCATGAGGTCCTTGATCCGTGTTTGACTCGAATGCAATTTTTAAAACCTCTGTGCACATTGTCGGTACATGCACTAAAATTAAATGTTGATGTTGATGTGGTCCTATTTAAATGTATGACTCGAAGGATGAAAGGGATCTAGTGAAGAAGTGAAAATGGATGAAGAGAAACAATGGTAGAGGAACAGGGGTGCAAAAAAATGCATTTAAGGGTGGAGAAGTGTAGGGGAAAGGAAAGAGGAATGGAGGAGGAAACATGAGAATATATTGTCTAAGAATTGGACGACATGTTTGTCATTCGCAAGGAGGAAACCCATGTTCTAGAAGACGTAGATGAAACTGTTGAGGGATATATCTTGGAATGTTGGATGTAATCCCCACTGTGAAGAACTTCGTAGGAGCCATTATCGAGTTATGAGGTAAGCTAATTGTAGGAAGTAGAGGTATAGATATGTGTTGTTAGATGGCACCTTCCAATGATTCTTCATATTTTTTTATATTAGATAAACAATTTGGTTTTAAGGAGATAAAAAACCCATAAGTACAAGTGGATAAGAGATATTACAATGAAGAACAAAACAAATATCCTCTACGAGTGGCTAAGAGAAACTAATAGAGAAAAGACACTAAATGAAACAAACCTCATCTTTGAGGATCCCTCCCAAATGATCTTAAATGAATTTTAGGGGATCAATTAAACTTGTTTTTTTCTTTTTCTTCCCCACAGTAGTCCAACCATCATCATTATTAGGGTTTAAATTTTCATTATTAACTGGAATGATGATTTCTAAAATTTCCTTGCCAAAACTAAGTTGAGTTAATAGAGGATAAATGAAATCTAACTTAGCATCAAGGGATGATTCTTTCCTAATCCGATTAGGAGAAGGAGAGAACTTCACAATTTTCGAGAAGGATCAGTTTTTGCTTAGAAACATCCTCTAAAACGTAATGCATCAAGTAAATATTAATAAAATGGAAGAAATTATTTCTTGTAGGTGAGATGGAGATGGGTGGAAGATGGGCTGACAGGGCACATGGGTAGGTTACCGACCAATCAGTCCTGTCATTTCTCTAGCTTCAAAAAAATAGTTTGATTTTATTTGAGATTCGGAGGCCAAATCCACGCTGAAACCCACTGCATGTTGCAAATTTAGCAGTAATCAATTAAATGCAGCAAGGGCCTCTCTCAGAACTGGGGCGATGTTACAATGTTTGACCGGGTGAAAGAATGAGATAGGTTTTCAAGGAATATGTTGTGGCATTTCTCAGAAGGCATGGTTTCCCTTGCAATATAGTGACATTGTTTCATGTATGCAACAAACAGATCTCCATCCTGATCAGTTTACATTTACCCATGCACTCTCAACCTTATGTTAAATACGAGTTCTAGTAGACATGGATGCAAACGTGGTTTTTTGGAGAGGATAGATTGTAGGATTTGCACAAAATGGGTTTGTTAAAAAGGCTTGGAAAATTTCAGGAAAATAATATTCGTAGGTGTAAATCCAGCCTGCATCAAAATGGAAGATTTGAAAATAGGTTATGAAGCATATTGATTCGACGGGAGTTTCTGAGTTGTGTGTTTTGTTGATATCTAGGAAAAGAAAGTTCTACCTTTCAAATTGGTATTTTGTTGCTCTTTATTTTCTCTATTACCCTACATTTCACCTGAGTATCTTCCTTTCAGTTTCTTCGTGCCACTTCTTCAACCATGGATCCTATTAGAGGGTATTTTTTAAGAAATTGATATGTTGGAAAAATCCTCAGATAGTCATGGCCGTTCATCAATCTGCTCTTAAAATTTACCATGGATCACTTCTGAATGCTTAGCTCGGGTTCTCTATTCAAAACCAGTTCTACTTTGTCTTTTTGTCTCTATTTCTTCTCACATTATGGCCACCACTTTTCATGCACAGGAGATTTTAAGATTTTATTTTCTTCTTCTTAGGAATAGATTAAGCCCCAACTCTAATTTTCTAAGGAGGGTTTGAGTCACCATTTTGCTAAGGTTTTCATTTAAGAATTCTATAGATGTTCGACAAGATTTTTTTTCTTGACTTAGATTTACATCCAACTCACACCAAGGAAAGTACAAGAAGAAACATCAGATGAAGATGGAACAAAATTGAAAGATAGAGGATCATTGTTGAAGGTTGTATTTGCAATGCCTTGGTGGTTGATGCACTAAGAACCATCTAAAAAAGTGGGGCACAACTCTAGCCAAGAGATTGATTTTTTTAAGAAAGATGCATATCTCTTCATGTAGCTTCATTTATGAATAGAAGAGATACAAAAAGATAAATCACATATAGTTTATTTCTTAGTTCTTGCAAAGGTATTAAATCAATTGGATCAAGACACTTCCTGAAACATTTAATTTAAAAACATTGTTCCCTCAATGGATTTTTCAAGGACCAAGGAGTTCATCGCCATTAGAGTAGAGCTTGGAAAATACTTCACTCAGACCAAAAGAAATAGGACCCTGGGAGATCATTTCTAGAAAAATGAAAGATTTCAAGTGAATGAAAAATAGTGGAATTGGGGATGCATGCAAGCTGCTTGACAAGATATCCATTTGAGATGCGGAAACAAGTCCCACAATTTCAACCGAATTCATTCCACCAAGCATGGTTCATCTCTCCTCATATCTCATAATTTTCTGTTCTTTATTTTTCTTTTGCAAATGAAATAAAATTTTAAACTGAAGGATTTTTGTATATTTGATTGTATTATATAAGCTTGTTTTAAAACAATAAAATGTTATAACGTAACTTACAGGATCCAACATTCCTTGGTAGATAATGGACTTAAACCCTCACTTCGTGATGATCACAAGCAAACGTCCCAACCAAACCAGTTTACTATAGTACCTGTTTGTATTCACAGGTTGAAGTTGAGTTTCCCTATGAATATGTTGACCGCTCCCTTCTTAAAATAGATAAATCACGATTTTTGGAGACGTGTAAAATAACCTTCATAACTCTGGAAGGGAGTTGTTAAGCTTCCTTCATATACCTTATTATGTGAGGAGTCACTTCAATCCATGAATCGACATCGAATAATCATCTGTGATATAAATGTGACACCCTTATAGAAGCCATTTTATACCATTTTGGATGTTGTAGGAAGTTGATAAAATTGAAAAGTTGGGTTTCGTATCAACCCACCATTTGGACCCTGAACAACGAAATACTTTCCCACCTTCGCAAACCACTAGTATATTTACTAGAAAATTTCTTGGGACCTTCAGTTTGGGTAAAAACACTCTTCTTGATAGTTTTGAAAAGACATTTTGTAGGCCTACGAACTAGTTTGACAACAAAATCTAACACTCAAAAAAATGCAAGAGCTAGAAAATGAGGATTAAAAAAAAAAATGTAAAAACAAATTACACAATAAAATCATACATATTAATTTAATAAAATTCATTAAATCAAATTTTTCTTTTGATCTATTTGACAACATCCATGTAAGCATTGTCACTTGAAGTAATTTCGACCATGGTTGCTCAGAAAACCAGTTTCCATTTGAAAACCGTTTGCTAGTTCTTAGTTCCGTCGACTCTGGTGAATTCTCCATATATGCGGGAACTTGTAGGAATTTATTGTTACATGTTCATAGGTCGAATTTTCATTTTGGACATGGTTTTCTAAGCCCTTAAGCTAACCTTTGATCATTTTCAACTAGGCTAATTATGACCAATGGCCTCGGAAAACTTGTTGTCAATCGTAAACTGTTCTCGATTCGAATTCCGTCGATTGTTGTGAATCATTGGTGTATAGGAGGACATGTAGAAAATTCAATGTGGTATGTTTTCTCATCAAAAGATAATGTTTGAAAGTGGTTTCTTAGCCTCTGAGCCTAAATTTAAAGTTTTTACAACTAATAGGAAAACGTAAAAAGAAAGTTGTAGGACCCCTGTCGGTTTGCCAAACCACCATGGAAACTTGTTGACACTTGTAAATAACTATTTGAAACTCTATCGTGTGACTTGTTGTGTGAAATTGAACTTTTGGCAAAATAGTGTTTCTCTCTCTTCCATATTTCTTTCTCTATCCTTGGTTAAAAAAAAATGAAATTTGAAGTGAAATGAAATAAATATGTGTCTCTAACCCTCTCCTTTCGAATGCAAAGTATTATTAGTATGTAAATGGAAACAAAAACCTTAATTATGTTAGATCTAGGTGGATTTCATGTTAGCGATTTATCGCTGATTTCATGCTCACATGGTTTTGCAGGATGCAAGAAAGATGACGAAAAGGCGTGGTGTAATTCATTGTTTATTATTGCAATTTATATAGGTCATTGTAGAATGTATATATGTATAATGTATTTCCATGTTACGAAAAATTTATATATGAAATTTGGTAATATGTATGAGATGTTAGTTTTAGGGATACCTTGGGAAATGGGCATTTAATCATAGGTGTAATTTTAATTCATATTTACGTATGGTAAAAGGTTATATGTGTGTGTGTGTGTGTGTGTTAAATAAAAATCTAGAGGATTTTTCAACATTTGCGAAAGTATGAAAATGTAATGCCCGTTAAAACAACCCTCTTGAGACCCAAGAACAACCTAGGATTAGTTAGGAAAACTTGTAGAATAATTTTTATTAAAAGAATCTACAGTAGGGTTACAAGACAATAGTTGTCACTAACGAGTTCGGGAAAAAAATAATCCACTAGAATATCTTTTTCTTTTATTAATAATTATTAGAGGTCATAAGGTCAAAAATCTAGGGTTGGAAGGTTCAATTAGGTTCGAGAGTAATTCCTCACCATACCCACTCTCTAATAAGATTAAAAATTTAACTTCATTTTTCTAAACCTTAACACATTCAAAAATTCCCTAAATCATTCCCATTGGATAGGAAATTTCCTCACGTTTCCATTGATATAGAAAAGTCCTCCTAACTCCTCATATTTGTCAAATTATGGGCTGGTGGGCCTTCGGGTGAAAATTTTCCCCAAAAGCGAGCTGCATGGGCCGGGAAGAAAATTTTTCCCAGGGTGGGTCTATGGGCCGTGTGGAGAAATATTTCCCAGAGGATTATTCAGGTCGGTAGGGTGGTGGGATAATTTTGGAAAATTTCCCCATGCAGGGGTGAAAAGCCAACCTTGCGCCGCGCTCCCACAATTCTTCAGGACACGTGGCACCTCCTAAGCCATGCGGGGAAAGCGGGGCGGCGGCGATAAAAAAATTTTGTGCCCCGAAGAAGGAAAAGGGGTAAAATTCACTGAAGCCTCCATCAATGCCTTGCAATGCCACATGGCGAGATCCCGATTAGTGGCGGGCTAGTAGGGCGGTAAGGAAAATTTAGAAAATTTTCCCAAAATTTTCGAAAACACAAAAGGTAAAAAGGAACTGCTCCTCTGCCAATGCCTCCTGATGCCACATGCCAACTCCTAATTGGGTGGGTCTTTGGCGAGGCGATGGAGAAAAGTTAGAAAATTTTCCCAATTTTTTTGAGGCACTAGGTTAAAAAATATCCACCTCTCCACGATGCCTCGTAGTGCCATGTGGCAGCCTCGATTGGCTATAGGCGATTGGGAAAATTTAGAAAAATTTCACAAATTTTTTTGATACGCTAAGCTTAAAATAGGGTCCGCCCCTCTCGCAAACACCTCGTGGCGCCATGTGGAAGCTCTTGATTGGGCTGCATGGGTGGTGGGAAAATTAGGAAAATTTTCCTAAGTGCTAAGGGGAAAATTCATACCCAGCGGGTCTGCACAAATGTAATTTTTTTTTCCCGAATTTTTTAATTAACGTCAATGAAGAAAAACTTTAGAAGGCGATAACAATTGATGGAGACCTTGGATTTTAGCAAACAAGGACTTTCTGGAAAGCTTTATATGTCCTCTTTACTCAAGATCCATTAAATTGTTATTTTGATAAGGTTTAAGGAGTCAATTTCATGAAAATGATCTATAGGCTTTTATAATGTAAACTGGTAAAAGTTAACGATAAAATTTGTTCAATGTGATCTTCTTCCTCTCTCAACATGTCAAATAGGCATGAAGAATTTTTATTAGGTGGTTTTTGCATAAGTTTGTGAGGTAGATCTTTTTGATTGAGTTCCAATTTGAAATTTTACAACTTTGACAGCAAAGCGATTGTGAAGGCTTTGAACTCGGTTTTGCCAAGTTTTGAAAGATTTCTTTTAATTTTTTTTGTCTAATTGAACTCATTTATATCCTGGCATGTTCAATTTTAATGTTTCATTATTATTTCTTGATTGCAGGTTTGGTCTGTTCATTTATGATAAAAGTTACAGAGTTTAACGTGAAGCAAAAATGGAAACAACAAAATTAGCTCAATGGTTTTTATTTTACTTGCCTAACAATTGAATTAATTTCGTCTTTATTTTCAAAAAGGTTTCATTCCTTCAATCAAATGATAAATACAAGAATGTAACTTTTATTCTTTTCAAATCATGCACTTCACAAAACAGAGTACTACATTTCCTTCATATGCAATTTTTTTCTTTCCAATGAAATTTCAATTACATTTAAAAGATCAGATTCAATACCACAATGTAATTTGAGAAAGGTAATACATCATTTATTGATTCCAAAAGACAACTTTGTAACATCCTTCTTTTATTCTTCGAATGCAATTTCTTTCACATTATTTCAAAACAAAAACGAGTTTATCTCTTTTACATTTCACTTTACAACTTTCATGATCAACACAACATCTTTCTATTACAAAACATTTACAAGTTCATCCACTTCAAGTGGGAGAGGTTACAATAAAATTTATCTCAACAAGGGACTGTCCAACTGTCTTTCTTTTTCTTGCTCTAGAGTAGCAACATGCATATTTCTCATTCTTCTAATTTGATCACAACAAGAGTAGGGGAAAGGAAATTCTCTCCACCCTACCAAGACATCTAATGAATAGGATAAGTCATCCTTCTTCATTGGCCCCTTAGCCCCAACCACAATGCAATAAAATATGTGATCCAAGTCATGGCAACAACAGAGGCTTCCACAAACACACAATAAAACACAGTCCAAATAGAATGTAGTTTACAACTACATTAAATCATGACAAAATTACGAGGCTTCATCCAAAGAAGCCAAAGGAGCAAGAAAAATGGGGGATGTTGCTTATGCCTCCCAAAGGGGAAATGGGTATCACCACTTGAGAACAGAACAAACACACACAATACACACACACACACACACACACACACACACACACACACAAATCCCTAACACGGCCTTATGCCTTCCCCAGTAACCCTTATTCCTCACATTTCCTTATGCCTCCCCAACCTCTTATGGCACCCCATAACGAGTAAAGAAATGCAACCTATTTATTTGTAAGGTGGAACCCAAATCCCAACTCCCCCACCCTTATGCCTCCCCAAAACACACTTGTGTCTCCCACAAAATAAGCCCATAGTTTTCTCCTACACCATTCCTAGGCCATCTACCCAACATCCAAAAACACGCCAAAACATTCACACATTAACATTTACATTTATAAAAGAAGAGCATTTCAAGATCCAAGCTCCTACCTCTCCATGATGGAGTTGTTCTAAGTTCCAAAACAAAAAGCTTTATCCCAATGCAAGCAATCCAAATCAGCCAAGCATAAGCATGCAACAATCTTCCAAAAACTTCTTCAAATCAAGAGCTCAAAACAACAAGTAATATGCCCAAGAATGAAGTCTCCAAAATGAATCAACCCCAAAACTAGGAAAGAAATTCAAATTTAATAGAAGAGGAAAGGGAAGAGGATGAGGTGGGTCCATGTAGGATGTCACATCACACATCTTCAATCCCAACCCAAAATTCAACTTCATTCTCCAATGCATGATAAATAGGTGGGTGAAAAATATGACAATTTACTTACACACTCAAACCAAACCCACACCGCAAAGGACTGAAATTAAATCATGTAAGAAAAGTGCAATTAAAACCTATAATTTGTCTTCTCAAAAAGTATTATAAAAGTCTAATCTCAACTTTCCAATGGTAGATATGGTTGGTAATTAAATTTTAGAGGTATGGGACAAGTTTAACTTGTCCCACAAGCCTCCAAAATCAGTCTCTAAGGAGAATTTTGAATTTTCAAGAAGGTGGAGTGTTTCACACTCAAAAGTTAACTTACACATCTCTTACAACACTTTAATTCAAGGCCAACAACTCTATTAATTACTTTCTTATGACATATTTGATTTATTTATTTTAACAATATGATTACTCACAATATTTACACACCATTTAATAATTAATGAAAGGGTAAAAGCACCACAAAATAAACACATGCAAACATAAACAAAGGGACCAAAATAAAATAAATACATAAAACCCCTTGGTCACATTTAAAGGTGATCCCCCTCATGGGAATCCCTAACACACACAAACAAATACTAGTTGCCATGGTGACCTTGTTGAATTCATCTAGAATTCCAATGTGGTTGGTATCCAATCCCGAATGTTTGTTGTGATATTTTAACCTGCAAAACACAAATACCTCCTTCGGCCTCATGGCCATATCAAACGTCCAAAATAATATAAATATAATTCCCTAAATCATCTAGATATATGAATCACAACAACATCAAAGCAATCTAACAATATCATTTATAGTTTTTTCAACAACGATATCATCAACCAATAATTTCCCTTTTCTAGGTCTACTCACAATATCCAAATATCACATGTCCGAACAACATCCATAATATAATCATGTCAAACAGGTATATCATCATCAATATCCAAAATGCCTCTAATAAACATCATGCGTCATGATCGAATCAAGTCAACAATAATCCATGATCTAGCATCTAACATCATATTATAATAAATTCCATAATATAATCAGCAGGTATCATGATTAGTATAAAAAAGGTGTTAAAGGGAAGTGGGCACTACGAGAAAAGGTTTATAATTGAAGTTATGTAATATGTTAGATGCTTTAGGGTTTAAGGAAATGTTCCTTTACACAGTGTTATTTTGATCCTCAATTTTTTTATTGTAAAAGTTGGATATGTATTTTAAATGAATTTGGAATTAAAATATTGTAGTGCATTTCCATGTTCAATAGATGATTAATTAACTAGTGTGTTGTATTCTTACCTTGTAAATGTAATAAAGAGATATAAATGAAACACTCAACCCTAGTTTAGGACTCATGCATAACTACCTTTCATGCATGAATCCTTTTAATGTGGAAAAATAAAACCTTAGGATAAACTTAAACCTATATACTCGATATCATCCTTCTCGCATGATCTTTCTTAGCCCAAAAGAATTTGAAACCGTAAAATGAAATTTAACTTTTGTACTCGATGGAACCTCCTCGCTTAGGTAAATCAGGCTTGTAGTTTCAGTTATCATCATGGTCGATATGTTTAGCATTATCGTCATGAACCCGATGGTTAGGAATGACCTGGAAAAACTTTATCTGGAGTAAGTAGAACTAACACCTCCTTAATATCCTAGTCATCTACCAAGTCTTATGAAGTTAGATCTAGGAATTTTCTTCATCATCAAATCAATTCCTTGTGGGATCTAGATGACACAAATGGAGCTAGTGAAATAGTTGTCCTATGACTTAAATTGTTTTTAATGATCTCTTTAGTTCCTCGCGGACAAAAGTGTTACCTTGGTTACCAACAACATTACACCTTGGTCTTTCATGAATTTTGTTTAGCATAAATATGTCCTCTCACGTTAAACTCATGTATAGTTAGGGCATAGATCCTTAGGTGCAATTGAAATTTAACCAAACATTAGCTAATTAAGGGGTTAACCGGGTGGAAGTTTGTACATAACTCTTAGAAAATGCAATTATATTTAAAATAAGTTGACTTAAGAGAAGTGTAGAAACTTAAAAAGGGGAGGTCTCATTACCAAATTCTCCCAATTTCCTTTGTACCCTAGCGAGTGGCCCAAAAAAAAAAAAATCCAATCAAAGGTAGTAGGTAATATTCCTATGATTCTTCCCATGGTGGCATTTAAATAACACAATCGGATGTCTTGATTTTTTCATGTGTTTAATATTGCAGTGTATAAGAGAAAAGAAATGGGATGTCTCGTGTTAGGTTACACTCCTTGTAGTAGCGAATCCATTAGTGAAAATTATGTTTTATTTTGTTTACAATTGTTATAAAACAATGCTAATAATGAGACCATAGTGTGATGTAAGAGTAAAGCATATAAGAGTAAAACGAGATTTGAGGTTAGGAATAATGTCACTCTTGGAGTCCTTATAACTCAATTAAACATTTCCATGTGTTAGAAAGAATATGAATTTCCCTTGGTGAGATCAAACTTCGAGAAAAAAAAAGATATATATAAATCTAAATAAAATTTCTTAATGTGGAAATGTTGAATGGATTCAACAATTTATTGAACTATATTAACTATGGCGAGGAAATAAATATACCGTGATCAAAGAATTTTTATGGGAAAAAGGTATCTTGAATCTAAATCTTCCTTAAATCCTAAGATTTCTTTCTGACATGGCGTCAGATTCACTTGTGTAGAAAGGGTAAAATTTAAACATTGAATAAACATTTGGGAAGCATAATCTTAACATAAGAATGAGAGAATTAGGTACTTTGTATGTAATTTGAAATATGGAAAATAATTATGTAAGTTATGGAGATTGTCGTAAGGGATAAGGATCCAACTTAAATGGTTGAACTGTAAGTTGAATGTGAAATGAATTTAAGAACCTATAGGTGGAAAAAGGATAAAATTATCCTTGCATAATAATGTTCTTGGAATGTTAATCATAACTAAGATGTAATCATGGTAATGATGTGTTGTGGGTTTGCCAATCCTTGGGTCCCTTTTCTTGTGGTTGGGTCATTGCTAGTATTTATTCATTGGGGAAAGTGTGGCATCGACATGTATATGGTGTTGTCATGTGTCTATGTGAGTCGATGACTTATGTAAGTGTCTTATGCATTGTTGAGTTTCTTTACTTGGAGCCCTTGTGGTGTTGTGTAGTGAGAAATGTAAGTAAAAAATAAAATAAAATTATCTTGGTATTTTTATTGTTGTATTTGTGTGTGTAAAATGTGGGCATTACATTTGGTATCAAAGCAAAGGTTCATGCTCTCGAACCTCTTGTGGTGGTGCATATTAGAAGAGTAATGATAATTTTGCATGGTGGTGGTGAATATTGGAAGAGTAATGTGATATAAGTGTGATGTGAAAAATGTTGTAATTGTGATATTATGAACACACATGTTGTGCATGTCACTTAGTGCATAATTTTGTCATGTTGATGTGTTGGAGATGAGATTATTCTTCCTCCTTTTTGTGGATTCAATGAGGAATTCATGTGTGATGTACCACCTTGTTGTGTGTGAAAGGAATGTTATTGTTGATTACAGAGTGTTGGAGCATTTTTGCATTTTTTGATATGTAGGTGTGTTGATATGTTGTATGACAAGATTGGTGTATAGTGAATTGGATTGTATCGTGATGTTGTCACCGTATTGTGATGAATTGTGTGCATCACCATGTTGTATTGCAATTGACTATATGTTGTAATGTTAGACATTGTGTTCCACATATGTATAAATTGTGTAATATGTGATGTTCATGTCGTGAATTAGGGGCATATGATGATAGTATGACCCCTATTGTGTAGTACTTGCACTTTGAGTGCATTATGTGGAAATATGATGTATTGTAACCCATAAATGTAATGATTATGTTATACCCTGTATATGTACCATGTGTAATACGCTATGGTTAATGTGTGTGAACCACCATTGTGTTAGTGATGTAGTTATGTGTTATGTTGTGAACCCTACACTAACCGACCCTAAGGGAAATTAGAAAAAGGTGTATGTTTGGAGTGAGGAAATGTGTATTGTTGACTAGTCACTTGAGCTAAGTACGAGATAGGAAGTGGAGTCTTACATAGGCTGAAAACCCACTTTTATTCATTTGGTATGTATGGAAATTTCTCAACGGGTGTCATGTATATTGTGTTTTGCGGACACCTTAGGCTCAGTAGATGGCAAATTGTACTCCTTTCTCTCTCCCTATATGGTTATCATATGGATTCAACCTAAGTGTAGTTATGACTATGTTGAGCCTTGTGGAAGCGGTGGTAGCATAATTTAGATAGACATGATGATAGTTGTATTATTTGATATGTTATTTTATGAGCCAAGGCTCGATGTTCAAGTGCTAGAAACTCGTTGAGTACCCCTTTGGTGGCTGTATAAGGCCACATAGTTATTGTGATGTGCTATTTCAATATACGTATTTTATTTGTAAATTGAACACTTTCCCTTTTATTTCTAGAATAAGTAGTTTTCTTGATTGATATGTTCTTATATTTTGGGTATTTTATTAGGTTGTTGCACTAACATGCATATTTTTTCACTAACTATGGTTATTTGGCCATTTGTTTTGCTTAGATTTAAATATTATTTTCAAGTTTAAAAATAATTAGCCTATCCCAAGGCTTGGGATTGTTGCCACTTGGCATTTGAAATGGATTGTTATGATGGTTTGAATGTCATAATGTGTTGGAATAAGGTCATGGGATTCACCATGGAGTGGTGGAACCTATGAACTGCTTCATTGTATAGATAGGGGTACGTCCCAAGGAGTTACACATAATTAGCAGATTATTGAACCACGTGTTATTCAGTCTCTTGGTTTAGAGTTATCTAAACTCTATGCGCCTAGGGCCATAGGGTGACCGACCTCTTTTGGGGAGTGAAAAGAAAATTTTATCTTTATTTTATTTCTTTAGGGAGACATAAGAGACTTGAGGGAGGCATAAGAGACTTGTGTGGGTGTGATTGATGCTTTGGGAGGTATATGGAGTTGTTATGTGATTCTTGGGAGGTATATGTATTTGTTTTGTGATGATTTGGGAGGTATATGGATTTGTTCTATGATTCTTGGGAGGTATATATAATTGTTTTGTGATTCTTGGGAGGTGTATGTGGTTGTTTTTGAGGTATATGGAGATTTTTCTATGATTATTTGAGAGGCATATGGAGTTGTACTGTGATGCTTTGGGAGGTATATGGAGTTGTTTTGTGATGTGTGGAGTTGGTGTTATGAGTTATGTGTACTCTTGTGAGTCTTGTTAGACATTGTGATGTTTGAGGCTTGACATTTCCCTCGGTTGATATATACTATTGGATTTTTCTTGAACTATGTTGGTACAGTCATGGTATTTGGGTCATGTTATACTAGTTGTATTTGTATCAATGTCATGATTCACTGTTTGTTAGTCACATGTGTGTGTTAGATTTATGCCTATGACATAATTGTTGCAAACTCTTCGTTATGTGGACTACTTGTTGTCTTTTCATGGTGGAATTAAAGGTCTTGTGATGGAATTAAAATTCTTGTGAATTAAAAGTCTTTTAATATATATTTTCTATATATGAAAATATATAGCAAGATGTCTCGTGGGTCTTTTTTGTTTTTTGAGTTTTGTGTGACATATTGATGTTAGTTACAATTTGGCCACCCATGAACATAAGATAATTGAAATTATAAACCATGATTATTAAGAGTTTGAGATTAAGAAGTACTGTAAAGGAAAATATTAACTAAGTAATAAGGTAAACTAGAACTACCAATCTTCACATAACATTAAAATTTAACATATTGCCAAAATTAGTTTGCTTCCTTGTGGTCACGTTGTACCAACAATTTGATTTCTTAAAACAACATGTGTCATTTTTGACTTTCTTGCCTATGTACCCTTCAAGCTTCGGTGCTACGTTGCATTGAGGATGATGCTCTTTAAAGGGGAGGGAAATGTAATTCCTTAATTAAATAATAAAATGGAAGAAATTATTACTTTTATGTGAGATCGCGACGTGTGGAAGATAGGTGACAGGCACATGGGTAGGCTGCCGACCGATCAAGATCTTATCATTTCCACTGGCCTAAGAAAATAGTTTTATTTTATTTGATATCCGAAGGCCAAATCCACGGTGAAACCCACTGCATGTTTCAAATTTAGCAGTAATTAATTAAATGTAGCAAGGGCCTCTCTCGAATAGGAGTTGTTGTTATAATATTTGATTTGGGTGAAAGAATGAGATAGGTTTTTAGGGAATACGTTGTGGCATTGCTCAAAATGCATGATTTCCCTCATGAGACAGTGACATTAGTTCATGTATGCAAAAACACATCTCCATCCTGATTAGTTTACATTTACCCATGCACTCTCATCCTATGCTAAATATGAGCTCTAGTAGACATGGATACAAACGTGCTTTTTTGGAGAGCATAGATTGTAGGATTTGCATGAAATGGGTTTATTAAAAAGTCTTGGAAACTTTCATGAAAATAATATTCGTAGGTGTAAATAGATCCTACATCAAAATGGGAGATTTAGAGGTAGAGTATGAAGCATCTTGATTCTATGGGATTTTTTGAGTCATGTGTTTTATTGATATCTAGGAAAAGAATGTTCGCCTTTCAAATTGGTAAATTGTTTTGCTCTATATTTTCTCTATTACCCTAAATTTCACATGAGTATCTACCTTTCTATTTCACTTTGCCACTTCTTCAACCATGGATGCTATTAGAGGATATTTTTTTAGAAATTGATATGTTGGGAAACTCCTCGAAATTTCATGGTCGTTCATCAATCTGATCTTAATGTTTACCATGGATCACTTTTGACTATCCAACATAGGTTCTCTATTCACAAAATGGTCCTACTTTTTTGTTTTGTCTCTATTTATTCTCACGAGATATGGCTACCACTTTTCATGCAGGAGATTTTAAGATTTTATTTTTTCTTCTCAAGAGTAGATTAAGCGCTAACTCTACTTTTTCAAGTAGGGTTTGACAAACCGTTTTGGTAAGGTTTTTGTTTAAGAATTCTGTAGATGTTTTGTGAGATTTTATTTTCCTAACTCAGATTTACATCTAACTCGCATCAGCCCTATTAGAAATTTTTTTAAGTTGTAGGAAGAAGATAAAATTGAAAAGTTGGGTTTCATATCAACCCACCGTTTAGACCCTAAACAATGAAATACTTTCTCGCCTTCGCAAACCACTAGTAAATTTACTAGACAATTTCCTGGGACCTTCAATTTGGGTAAAAAAATCTTCTTGATAGTTTGGGAAAGGCATTTTATAGGCCTCCGGTCGCAGTTTGACTAGGTCAAAAATGGACCAATTACGATTGTCTCAAGAAAATCTATTGCCGTTTGAAAACCGTTTGCTAGTTTTTAGTTCCCTCGTCTCTCGGTGAATTATACATATATGGGGAAACTTGTAGGAATTTTCTTGTTGCACATTCATCCGTTGAATGTTAATTTTGGACGTGGTTTTCTGAGCCCTTGAGCTAACCTTTGATCATTTACAACTAGGCCAATTACGATAAATGGCCTCAGAAAATAGGCCGCCAATCGTAAATCGTTTACCAATTCTAAATTCCGTCAGTTTTTTGAATCCTTTGTGTATAGGAGGACATGTAGAAACTTACCCGTGGTATGTTTTCTCACCGGAAGACAATGTTTGAAAGTGGTTTCTTAGCCTCCGAGCCTAAATTGAATGTTTTTACAACTAGTAAGAAAACATAAACAAAAACATGTAGGACCCCTTTTGGTTTGCCAAACCACTATGGATACTAGTTGACACTTGTAAATAACTGTTTGAAACTCTATCATGTGATTTGTTGTGTGAAATTGAACTTTTGGAAAAATAGTGTTTCTCTCTTCCCCATTTCTCTCTGTCCTTGGTTAAAAAAATGAAGTGCAGTGAAATGAAATAAAAATGTGTCTCTAACCCTCTCGTTTTGAATGGAAAGTATTATTAGTATGTAAATGGAAACCAAAAACCTTAATAATGTTAGATATAGGTGGATGCATGCCAGAGATTTATCACTGATCTCATCCTCACATGGTTTTGCAGGATGCAAGAAAGGTGATGAAAAGGCATGGTGTAATTCATTGTTTATTATAGCAATTTATATAGGTCATTGTAGAATGTATATATGTACAATCTATTTTCATGTCACTTTAAACGTTATATATGAAATTTGGTAATCTGTATGAGATGTTAGTTTTAGGGATACCTTGGGAAATGCACATTTTATCATAGGTGCAATTTTAATTCATATTTAAGTATGGTAAAAAGGTTGGATATATATATATATATATATATATATATATATATATATATATATATATATGTTAAATGAAATTGTAGAGGATTTTTCAACATTTGCGAAGTATGAAAAGGTTTATAATTGAATTTTTGTAATATGTTAGATGTTAGGGTTTAAGGGAAATGTTCCTCTACACCTGAGTGTTATTTTGATCCTCAATTTTTGTATTGTAAAAGTTGGATATGTATGTTAAATGAATTTGAATTTAAAATATTGTAGTTCATTTCCAATGTTAAATAGATGATTAATTAATTAGTGTGTTGTATTCTTACCTTGTAAATGTAATAAAGAGATCTAAACGAAACACTCAACCCTAGTATAGGACTCATGTATAACTATCTTTCATGCGTGAATCCTTTTAGTGTGGAAAACTAAAACCTTAGGATAAACTTCAATCTCTACACTCGATGTCATCCTTCTCACATGATATTTCTTAGCCCAAAATAATTTGAAACTGTAAAATGAACTTAAAATTTGTGCTTGATGGAACATCCTAGCTTAGGTAAATAAAATTTGGTAGTTTCGATTATCTTTATGGTCGATATGTTTAGCATTACCATCATGAACTTGACAAGATTAGGAATGACTGGAAAAAATTTATTTGGATTAAGTAGAACGAACACCTCATTAATATCCTAGTTATCTACCAAGTCTTACAAAGTTAGATCTAGGAATTTTATTCATAATCAAATGAATTCATTATGGGGTCTAGATGACACAAATGGAGCTAGTGAAATACTTGTGCTACTCTGAAATTAAACTATTGTTAATGATCTCTTTAGTTCCTCGCGGATAAATGTGTTACCTTGGTTACTAACAACATAACACCTTGGTCTTTCATGAAGGTTTTTTAGCATAAATATGTCCTCTCACCTTAAACTCATATATAGTTGGGGCCTATATCCTTAGGTGCAATGGAATTTAACCAAACCTTGGTTGATTAAGGGGTTAACTTGCGGGTGGAAATTTATACATAACTCTTAGCAAATGAAATTGTATTTAAAATAAGTTGACTTAAGAGAAGTGTAGAAACTAAAAAAGAGGGTCTCATTACCCCATGTTCCCAATTTCCATTTGTACCCTACTAAGTGGCCAAAAAAAAGGAAAGATCCAAACAAAGGTAGTAGGTGATATTCCTATGATTGATCTCATGGTGGGATTTAAATGACACAAGTGGATGTCTTGGTTGTAGCATGTGTTTAACACTATAGTGTATAAGAGAAAAGAAATGGGATGTCTCGTGCTAGGTTACACTCCTTGTAGTAGTGAATCCATTAGTGAAAAGTATGTGTTATTTTGTTTACAATTGTTATAAAACAATGCTAATAATGAGACCATAGTGCGATGTAAGAGTAAAGCATATAAGAGTAAAACAATATTTGAGGTTAGGAATAATGTCACTCTTGGAGTCCTTATAACTCAATTAAACATTTTCATGTGTTAGAATATGAATTTCCTTGGTGAGAATAAACTTGAGAAAATATATATATATATATATATATATATATATATATATATAATTTCTTGATGTGGAAATGTTGAATGGATTCAACAATTTATTGAACTATATTAACTATGGTAGGGAAATAAATATACCGTGATCGAAGAATGTTTATGGGGAAAAGGTATCTTGAATCTAAATCTCCCTTAAATCCTAATATTTCTCTCTAACATCACATCAGATTCACTTGTGTAGCAAGGGTAAAATTTAAATATTGAATAAACATTCGGGAAGCATAATCTTAATATCAGAATGAGAGAATTAGGTACTTTGTATGCAATTTGAAATATGGAAAATAATTATGTAAGTTATGGAGATTTTCGTAAGGGATAAGGATCCAACTTAAATGGTTGAACTGTAAGTTGAATGTGAAATGAATTTTAGAACATGTAGATGGAAAAAGGATAACATTATTCTTGCATAATAATGTTCTTGGTATGTTAACCATAACTAAGATGTAATCGTGGTAATGATGTGTTGTGCGTTTTCCAATCATTGGGTCTCTTTTCTTATGTTTGGGTCATTACTAGTATTCGTTTGTTGGGGAAAGTGTGACATCGACATGTATATGGTGTTGTCATGTGTCTATGTGAGTCGATGACTTATGTAAGTGTCTTATGCATTGTTGATTTTCTCTACTTGGAGCCCTTTTGGTGTTCTTTAGTGAGCAATGTAAGTAAAAACAATTATCTGGTAGTTTTACTATTGTATTTGTGTGTGTAATATGTGGGAGTTACATAAACACTATCCAGGTGGGATAAACAGGTGATTAGGATCAACATTATTCCACAAAGTGAATAGTTACTCTTCCTCTCATTCTTTCTCTTATCCAACTAAAAATTTGTACTAATATGCAACAAAAAAAAAAAAATTCTTCATTTGAAGGGCATGCCTTCATAATCAAGAGGTTGATTCGGGATATATTTCAAACTTTTAATTCAATGCTAGAAGGGATATTTTTAAGGGTATCAATCTCAACCAGATTTGAGTATAGGATGTATGAGTAAAATATGTTGTTTGATCATCTACGCTCAAGATATTTCCTAGCGTATTTCCAATGGAAATAAGGTGAACTTAGTCCCACAATTAGAGCGACAAGTGTGGTAATCTAATCCAAAATAGTTTTCAAGAGATATTCTTAGTTATTTGAGTAAAGAATGGGTACGAAGGTTTCATGACCAAGTAATGGGACTGAAATTCCCAAAGATCCTCAACTATGGTGTCTTTATCAATAATAGAAGTAAAAACTACAATAAAGAAACCTTTAATGCGGGGGCTCAATGTATAACCTTCCTTCCGTAAAGGGAAGCCAATGCTTTGAAATCCATTCGTGGAGAGTAGGAATGATGTGCCAAAAGCCACTTTGAATATACGAAGCGGGGCATAGTATTGAAAAAAAGATTCAAAGTTGAGCACCTCTAACCTAAAGGATACACAGGGGATGTTATGTGTTGCAACCATAAGAGTGGGAATTATCCTCCTTTACAACTCCTCTCTAAAAGTCACCTTTTGGTTTATCCACCCTCATTGTTATTGTAAAGGAACAAACAAGAATCCATGCGGGGCACACAATGTTCCCGACACCCCACAAACTCTACCAAAAACCCGTAAGAAAAGGAAATAGGGGAGAAACAAAGAATTTTAAACGGGGAAACCTTCCCATCGGTCAAAAGGAGCTCTAGGTTGACGTATTCACTCAAACCCATGTTAGGACCAAATAAACCTATAAAACTATGGGAGGTGGGAGTAGATCTACCACCACCATCAAACCATATAATTTTCCTCCATGAAATTTCCCATCATGGAGCAGAGAGATCTGGTCTCCATGGCTAGATAAGGGGAAACATTACCTTCATCACAAGTGGGTCACCGCCAGGGATTTATGTGCCTCCCACACTATCATTGTTTTATAAAACCCCATGCACATAATGCCGCCACCTCTTGAGCCATTGCCACCATGAACATGTCTATCCTCGCCACACCTAGTGTCAAAGATTTGATACTTATAGAAGTCCTTTTAGGGTTTGCAAGAATTCTTTTAGGGCTTACATCGCTTCACATAGGGCTCGACATAACTTGGAAAAGATAGTTGGTTTAAAAACCATGCCAATTATTCTTAATAAGAGTCAAAGGTAGATAAAGGATTTGGATTACATACACAACAAATTTTCCAAGCATCATATTGTTCCACCCTAAATATTATATATTATGCATATTCTAGATGAGTATTTCAATCTCACAAAGATTACACAAGAAAATTTGGGGAAACATGGAAAGTTTTAGGGTTAGAATCCCATACTAAATGTATGCTTCTTGTAGTAATTTCTATCCCGCCATTCAATTAGTAATCTTCGAGTAAGTGTAATAAAATACATGGTGTTCGGAAAAAAAAATGCTAATTGAGTTGCAAGAGCAATAAAAATTATTAGTAAAAGGTATTTTTATCTATTAATCAAGTATTTTTGGCATCAAGGTTTTCAACTAGATGAAATTTTATTGGATATGTAAGATGTATACATGAATAGATTTTTGTAAATTAAAAGGTGGGAAATTAAATACCTACATGTCCCACACCTATTCCATGAAGCAAATTGTTCCTTCCTAAATAATATCTACTATATGTTCTCCTTTCAATTTTCATAATCTCATGCATTTTATTCACGAGAGTTTAAAGGGGCTAAAACAAAAAATTACGAGAATTCAAAAGAGTCCCAATTTGAAACATAAACACACTATTTGTTTCTTGTAGCACTTTGCAAGCATGCATTTTTGTAGTTTACTGCTTGATAAATTATAATGAAGTATACGATGAAGGATAAATCAATGATAATCATTCCCTTCTAGGAATGGATGTATGGAGTACAAGAAGATATTATATGACATGAAATTTTTTCTATTTTCTCATTTATTTGAAAGAATAAGTGCATACGGTGTGCAAGAGATCAAGGTAACATATTTTGGGGATATATAATAAAGAAGAGGGATCAATAAGTATTTTCAATGTAAATAGTTGTTTGTAAGTCAAGAAGATTCTTACAATTAGGAGGGAGGCCTACTAAGATTCCAACCTAATCATAGTGGCATTACTCACTTCGGATAAGGCGAAAGGATGCGTAAAAGGAATGTTTAAGGAAGGAAAAGACATGAATTGAAGGTTAGAAATAAAAATACATTATTTGATACATTTTTTTGTCTCTATCTCACATGTAAAATGGACATGAATGCAATTTGTGGTTAAAGGGATGAAATAGTAAAAATGAGTAAAACACAAAAATGTCTATTTTCAGTTTGAACAATCATTGATAATTGAACCACTCTAGTAGTTGGCCATATGAGTGAAAGTTGTATTTATTTGTCATTTGAAAGAGGGATTTTAAACGAAAACATGAAAATTAAATACATGTATGTCTTATACTTATTCGATGAGTTAGTAAAATTATTGGAATTAAATCCTTTCATGTCCCACACATATTCCTTGGTTTAGATTATTCCTACCCAAATAATATATGATATGTGCTCTACCTTATACACAAATGTGAAAAGGGTTCCATACATAATTGTGATTAGGGTTTCATATGAAATTGGAATTAGGGCTTCTATGTAGCTATAAGGGAAAAGAATAGGGTTTGTCTCTAGCCATGATGCATATATTAGACATATTTGATTTAGATTACTAACATGTATATTTACCATGGGGTTCGAACCCTCAATGTATAATCTCTTATGGGCCACGTTATCATGAACATGGAGTCATTAAATAGCACATGCATAATTCGACCCAAAGATTCACACATGAACAACACGGTAAAAAAGACAGGATTTTTTTTTTTTTTTGACTTCCTTGACACATAATATGATGCAACATGTCATCACCAAGGATACAACTAACTCTGTGAACAACTCGATACAAGGATGGCCATAAAGCAGCACGAAACATTCACACCTATCAAGGACAATTTACTTTTCTTTTAGACATGACAACATAGAAGTCCAACCACAAAACACACTTACGCTTAGGGCCATCCACAATGAGATATTCTTGAGGTTATTTATTTTAAAAATACATCTTGAAATTCTTTGCTTATGTTTTCAAGGAGGCTCAAGATATGATTCGTATAATCCAACTTGTCAAGTTAAGTTTATTCCTTTGACACTGAGTAATTATCTTTAAATCTTCTCTATTATGACATTTATTTGCTTAATTCGTTTATCAAGAAAAAGGAGTATTTAAATTCCACAAGGCCATCTGCTCACCACTAACGCTACTAAGATTCATTCTTGCCCACAAGACAACATGGTTTTAAGTTCAACACACTTAAGAGAAGGGATACAAGGTGCCTTGAAAAATGGTTAGAGGGAGAAGGTTGAGATGAAACATCTTTAGGACCTCATTAGTTATTGCCAGTATTTAATTGAAGCTAGGACTCTTAACCAGAATTATTAACAACTTTACTTAGGCTTTGCTAAAATTATTAACAAGGAGTAAAAATTCACTTTCCAAATGGCGGTGAGAAAGATGGTGAGGTCTCCAATTTGTTTTCTTTGGCTTATTAAATCTTATTATCTTATATCAACTAACAATTTGTTTCACCTTAGGATCATTCGAAGAATTCACCATAAAAAGGATAATGTTCGCTAGTGTAGCTAGGGATATCATGATCTAAAGTTTACTTGCAATCATAGTCTTGCCCTTGTTTACTTAAAGAATTTCTTGTTCTCAAGTTGGTGACCCCTACGTTACTTTATTTGAATACAACTTTTAATTTAACTTCCAGAAGTATTAAACAATCCCATGTTAGTTTACTTATGACACTATATTACTAAGTCATATCAAGGTTTAACTCAAAATTTATTCTCAAGGCAAGGTTGTAGTAACACTCATTTACAAGAACAAAACAAGATTACATCAATTCTTAAAATACTGATACTCCAACAAAGTCACTCCACAACAATAACCAAATTTTCTTATAATTTCAATGATGGTCAAACAATACAAGGTTTCCAAAGTTCAGATCACAAAGTCCAAAATACTTTATACTAAGACATTAATCCTCTTTTAAACTTTCCACTGGACGTTAACAATAGTTGAACAACATAAAAAGGTTTCGAGCAAAGGAACTTCTCAACTGAGGTTGATGACAAAAGTCTACAAATCTATCCCTCATCTACACGTAAAATCCATCTGCAGCAAATTTTCTACAAGAGTCAGTTCACGAGAACTGAGCAAGATAAGGCTACACAAACCCACCATAACTGTTATCTATCAATATCATGAAAAGAAGCACTTTATTACAAGAATTTGGGTCAAACCTCTAAACACTATCAACACTTCAAGTTATAATAAGTTTCCACCATGCCAAACAAGGAAGAAGACCATGTACTTCCGTTAGGAGTAAAGACAACGAAAATATAACAACCGAAAGAGAAAGGCCCTTGGCCCTATAAGGAGAAATAACCAATCTAACAAAGCAGGATTCCCACCAAGTAAATAATTAAATAACAATCACAAGAGTGCGATTTGATATAAAGTACCAACCATCCAAAATTTTATCACAGGTACCAAATGCATAGGTTATAATATTATATTTCTAGAAGAACAAGAGTTGATCGGCCCAAGAAAAGGGAAACCACGGTTCCAAGAATTAACACAAAAAGCCATGTATAAATGAGTTTCAAACCTGAAATCACATAGAGTATCCACACAACATAAGTTTCGAAGCATAAGCAAAGTAAACTAGTTTTGGCCACTAACTCCAAGAGATTTCCCAATCATTCAAGAAGGCCAATGCCTTGTAGGCTAGTAGCAATCACGCGAGAGAAGAAAAAGAGTCCGTCAACCAAGAGTATACGAAAATGTCATCAACAACTTTTATAACCCTAAAAATTTACAACACTCCACATCAATTATTAGAGTTCAGTTAATTTAAAATAAATTTCCTATTTCCCAAAACAACAATATTTTTAAGGCAACCCTTGGTAACATAAACAACCGTTCAAACAAAGGTACAACATAAACTACTAAGTTCCGTTATCAAAACAACTCCTTCTGCTATAGCTCCATCATACTATTGATTGCAAGAAAGTTTTCCCAAGGTTGACAACATTCAAGGCAATTTTCATCACAAAACATTAAGGTACATATGTGCATATAAGTCTGTCCAATCCTAATTAACAACACATCATAATAAATGGGAGGAGACACAAGTTAGAAGACTAGATTATTTTGCCAACAATCTTCCGAGAGGGAAGAAGACCAAAAATAATTCCAGAAATAGCGGGGGTACTAGAGTTGCACAATTAAGAACTCGAACATAGCTAATAAAAAAAAATAGTTACGATTCAAGATGAAGGGGGCAGTCAAAGTACCTCCTAAGAATGGCTATAAAACCTAGGAACCAGGCTGTAGCTACGTAGGAGTCTAAACACTCGAGGTTGAAACACGATGCATGCAAACTAAAACATTCTAAAAGTTTTAACACCGAATCTCTAACCTGAAATAGTCCAAGCATTGATTACACTAATCCTGCAACCTTTCCTTTTCGATGCCAAAAGGGTTGTTAGGTGGCTTGAGAGATCATTAACAATATATGTCAAAAGACAAAGAAGGACAACCTTGGTTGATAGGAAGGAACTTCATAGTTATTGCACGCTTACATTAACGACTGCTAAAACTAGCTGGAACAAATAATAACTGGAACTCTATCGTAGAGAAGAGTACATATATATATATAAAGGAAGATCGATCACTCGAGCCAGAAAAACATACACCCAAAGAAGAGAACACCTGCATGCTTTCCACTAACATACAGGCAATGATAATAGCTAAACAAGAAGAAAGCAAGTAGAAAGGAGAGACTGACTGAAAAGAAGACAACCAATTCAAAGAAATGGTGGTTCGATTTCACGATAAAAATAAATATAGCAACAGTAGAAAAGTGTAGGAATATCTTGCCTGTTTCTCCAGCTTCAACAGTTTCATGGACACGCGCTTAACAAAGAACAACAATCCTCGTGTCGAATCTCCCTTTTACAGTGCCGGCACTCAAGCTCCATTCTCGTCTATGCTTAGCCTGGGTAGAGAGCTCCATTTTATAAGAAACGTCGAACGGAAAGAATGGTAGTCTCAGGTGCTGTCAAGACTACGGTATGCACAATATGGTTTTAATGCAAGCAAGCCCACAACACTACCATTTTGTTCCACACTATTCATTGTTTCCATAATGTGGACTGTCGGTGCTTCAAAGACCCGAGTCTTCTGAACTTGATGATGCATCAATGATTGATCGCATCTAACAGATAAAGCTCTCTGGTCGTCAAATACAGATAATTTCTTTCTATCTGTGACTGAACCAAAGTTTGAAAATTCCAATTTCTGAGGAAGTGCAGAGTCCAAAGACTGGACTTCAGCATTACTAACAATTGTTTTGGCTAACTCAATATATTGTGCAGACTTAAAGGAATTGCCATGTGTTAAACTCGCTGGTTCAGCCAACCATAATGACTGGTTTTGAACCGGATTAGTAAACCAGGGTTTGAATGCCAAGTTGTTGAGCTTGTTTTCCCTTAACCCAAAGTGCTCTGCGAGCTCATGCTTACATTCATGCGGCGAATATCAGCTACAAAGCCAACCCCATGATTTGAAGCTCGGACACAAGGCATAATGATTACCTCACGCTCCTAGCTCTGAAAGGCATCTACCGTAATGATATATATATAAACCTTTTCCTTCATCAGATTGGGGACAACATCAAACTCTCGGTGCAAACATTTCAGCTGTAGCTTGTAAGGTGTGATAATTCCAACGAAACCCTTATGCCTGCCAACTTAGTGACTCGCTGAAGAAGCTCATAAAATTGCAAAGCAAATAGTGCTTCATGAATATTCTGATATGAAACAGATCCACCCCTATGATATCCTCTTCCATGAGTTACATCGTAGAACAAGCAAGGTCTCAGTAGAGAATCTTTGCAATAATTTTCATCAGGTCTCCTGGTAACACTCTTCACTGTCACATAGTCGATTTTGATAAAAATATCATGAAGGAGAGACCCGAATCTGAGGATGCATTCTATACTGAACAGAAAGCAACATAGTTGGACAGCCTGCCTGTTGGAAGTGCTCACAAAGGCTTCTACTATACTGCAACAGTATCGTCCATCCGATGAGGAGGAGCCGAGACATGCCAAAAATTTGCAGATGGCCATATGCTGAATAACTATTTTCAGTAAACTTTACAAACATTTGCAAATGGTCACTTTCAAAGTAAATAATTTCACAATAAGGAAAGAAATGTTTGTGGAAAGGCCCTACGCGAGGTTAAAAACTTCACAAACAATGTGGCAACTGGCAGACAAAATACCGAACACGCATCGCTAGATCGTAGAAAAACTGCATATTTTAAGAGATCTCTGTGATGAAATTTTTCGAGGAAACAAAAACCCGAGGCCATATAGCCTAGATCAAAAACAAAATGAATAAAATAGAATGACAGAGACTACTAAGCACAGAACCACCATTCGAGATAAGTCCCTTCCACAAGCACACTCGCCTTAAACGTAGTGGATCGGGGATCTCTTCGAGCTTCTCAACGATACAATTTACGGTTGAATTTCTATCTTTGTTCCAAGTAGACGACCTTCTCTTGTTATCAAAAGATAACTTCCACCCAGGAAACACATTGCTATTGATATTTTGACCCGACTTCCTGTACATATGATTGAAAAACTCGTCCATGAGAAGAGGCGAGGCACCTGCTTCTATATCATAGCCTTCAAGATTTTCAGGGGAGCATATAGATCGACCGAAATCCAGCGAGTCCTCTCCATGTATCCTCGGAGATACTATGTCGTCGATTTTTCCGTACAAAGTCACACCACTGATCTAGTAACCGAAACCTTCCTGTAAACACCAATCTCCATGCCTCTATACTTGTGCTAACAACAATACTCCTCTGTCCGTTTTCACAGCACATAAAGAACACAAAGTAATAGAACACACCACGTAGCACTCAAGAAGGTGGAGGTAACACGCCTACTTCACTAGCTATCACGTCAAACCTGATCAGCCCATACGCATTGAATGAAAGTATCAAAAAGAGATCCAGTGAAGAAAAAAATAGACTTCCACCGACTCCCATCTCCCTCACACAAGGTACAAAAATGACAGTCATAATAGTCGGCAGGGTTGGGTGGTTGGGAGGAGGCCAAGGTGGCGAGTGGAGGGCATGTGCGAAATGGAAGCCGATACCCAAAGGGGCATTACATTCTCCTCCCCTTAAGAAAGCATCGTCTCGATGCAACATAACACACAGAAAAGAAATGGTACGCAACAAGGAATAGATAAAGAACCAAATACACCCTATGGTTTAAAATTTAGCTGATTAAAGCACGGCCACAGGGTAGCCTTAGGAACATTTGGTAGAAATTTTAACTTTCAATGTTCTGTGAAGATTGGCAGTTCCCTCTTATTTATTTCATTAGTTCCTTTCCATTAGCATTATTCTTAGTTAAATTTCTTTTAAAATTTCATCATTGAAGCATTTTGGTTTATCCCTTATTGTGGGTGCCCAACATGAACTGCTAACACAACACCCTATCGGTTCACAAGACACTACAGATTCACAAGCACGCAAGTATATACTTCAAGATTGTATTACACCACAAAAGGTTACTCAAATACGGAATGGATTAGGCACAGTCCACATAACATAGTACACGTCACACATCTATGACTGACATATAAAATACTCAAACAAAAGAGTACTACAATCCACCAGACATTTCCTCAATTTGCATCGATGAAAAATTCACATAACACCAAACAAATGCTACAGGTACATAGTGTCCACAAGGGAATCAATGACATAACCACAACATCACAACACATATCCATCTGACATGAGTAACACATACATCAAAAGACCACTACCAAACATCACAATAACTCAACATATGTCCCAGAACATCAACCATACACACAAATATCATATGCCTCCCTCAAGTCTCTTATGCCTCCCTCAAATCTCTTATGCCTCCCTCAAGTCTCTTATGCCTCCCTCAAACTCTTATGCCTCCCTAAAGTCTCTTATGCCTCCCTCAAGTCTCTTATGCCTCCCTCAAACTCTTATGCCTCCCTCAAGTCTCTTATGCCTCCCTCAAGGAGGCCGGTTGACCCTATGGTCCAAGACACATAGAGTTCGAACACTCCTAACCCAAGTGACATAATAACACGTGGTTCAACAACCCGCTAGTTATCTGTACTCCTTGGGGCGTACCCCTATACAACAAAGCGGGTCCATAGGTCCAACCATTCCATGGTGCATCCCATGACCCTATTCCACACATCACGACAATAGAACCAGCACAACAATCCAATCAAAGTGCCAAGTGGCAAAGTACAAGCCTTGGGCAAGGTGGTAAAAATTCCAAATTTAAAAGAAGACCCAAAATCAAGCAAAATAAATGGCCAAATAGCCATAGTTAGTATCAAAATCCCCATGTTAGTGCCACAAACCAAGGAAATGCCCAAAATTGTAAAGCATGGCAATCAAGAAAAGCTGCTGGTCCTTACAAAATAAGGTAAAAATCTCAATTTACGAATAAAATCAACTCATAATAATGTCACATTACGATAACTGTGTGGCCTTATCTGGCCACCAAGGGGTACTCAACGAGTTGCTAGCACTCGGAACATCGAGCCTCAGCTCGTAAAATACATATCAATAATACAACTGTCATCACCTCCATCTGAATCATCCCGCCACCACTTCGACAAGGCTAAACATAGTCATAGATACACTAAGGTTGTACCCATACAACAACCACATAAAGAGAGAGAGAGAGAGAAGCACGGTCCACCATCTACTAAGCCTAAGGTTGGCTCTATTGATTGGTCAACTGTACACCTTTCCTCACTCTAAACACACACTTTACCGATTCCCTTTAGGGTCGGTTAGCGTAAGGTTCACAACATAACATGTAACTACATCACTAACACAATGGTGGTACATATACAAGGTAGATCACAATCATACATTCACCGGGTGTAACACACCACTTTACCACATTCTACACCCAAAGTGCAATCACCATACGATAGGGTTCATACACTCACCGTATGACCCCAAATCACAACATGAAGCATTACATATTTGCACAAATCGTACATACGATGAACATAGTACATCACAACATAACATCCATTGCTACATAACAAGGTGGTACACACACATTACTTCTAAACATGGTAAAAACATCAGGATACAACTCATCTCTTTTAACATCAATCTAGTCATACAACACATTGATACACCTACATATCACAATATGTCACAATGCTCCAACACTATGTCATCCACAATATAATTCTTTTCACACATCACAAATAATAATTCACACGTGAACTCTTCATAGAATCCACAAGAAGGAGAGAGAACACTCCCATCCCAGCACATCAACATGATGACAAACACGCAGTAAGTGACATACACATCACGTGCGTTCACAATATCACAATTACGACAATAATCACATCACGCTTAAAGCACATTACTCTTCCAATATCTACCACCATCATGCAACATCATCATCATCATGCAGTATCATCATGTAACACCACCACCACTCCAAGCTGGCCCAGAGGTTCGAGAGCATGAACCTATGCTCTGATACCAAGTGTAACACCCAAAAATTCACACACGAACAACACAGTAAAAGACAGGATTTTTTTTTTTTTGACTTGCTTGACACATAACATGATGCAACATGTCATCACCAAGGATACAACTAACTCTGTGAACAACTCGATACAAGGATGGCCATAAAGGCAGCACGGAAATGTTCACACCTATCAAGGACAATTTACTTTTCTTTTAGACATGACAACATAGAATTCCAACCACAAAACACACTTACAGTTAGGGCCATCCACAATGAGATATTCTTGAGGGTTATTTATTTTAAAAATACATCTTGCAATTCTTTGCTTACGTTTTCAAGGAGGCTCAAGATATGATTCGTATAATCCAACTTGTCAAGTCAAGTTTATTCCTTTGACACTGAGTAATTATCTTTAAATCTTCTCTATTATGACATTTATTTGCTTAATTTGTTTATCAAGAAAAAGGAGTATTTAAATTCCACAAGGCCATCTGCTCACCACTAACGCTACTAAGATTCGTTCTTGCCCACAAGACAACATGGTTTTAAGTTCAACACACTTAAGAGAAGGGATACAAGGTGCCTTGAAAAAGGGTTAGAGGGAGAAGGTCGAGATGAAACATCTTTAGGACCTCATTAGTTATTGCCAGTATTTAATTGAAGCTAGGACTCTTAACCAGAATTATTAACAACTTTACTTAGGCTTCGCTAAAAGTATTAACAAGGAGTAAAAATTCACTTTCCAAATGGCGGTGAGAAAGATGGTGAGGTCTCCAATTTGTTTTCTCTGGCTTATTAAATCTTATTATCTTATATCAACTAACAATTTGTTTCACCTTAGGATCATTCTAAGAATTCACCATAAAAAGGATAATGTTCGCTAGTGTAGCTAGGGATATCATGATATAAAGTTTACTTGCAATGATAGTCCTGCCCTTGTTTACTTAAAGAATTTCTTGCTCTCAAGTTGGTGACCCCTACGTTACTTTATTTGAATACAACTTTTAATTTAACTTCCAGAAGTATTAAACAATCCCATGTTAGTTTACTTATGACACTTTATTACTAAGTCATATCAAGGTTTAACTCAAAATTTATTCTCAAGGCAAGGTTGTAGCAACACTCATTTACAAGAACAAAACAAGATTACATCAATTCTTAAAATACTGATACTCCAACAAAGTCACTCAACAACAATAACCAAATTTTCTTATAATTTCAATGATGGTCAAACAATACAAGGTTTCCAAAGTTCAGATGACAAAGTCCACAATACTTTATACTAAGACATTAATCCTCTTTTAAACTTTCCACTGGACGTTAACAATAGTTGAACAACATAAAAAGGTTTCAAGCAAAGGAGCTTCTCAACTGAGGTTGATGACAAAAGTCTACAAATCTATCCCTCATCTACACGCAAAAATCCATCTGCAGCAAATTTTCTACAAGAGTCAGTTCACGAGAACTGAGCAAGATAAGGCTACACAAACCCACCATAACTATTATCTATCAATATCATGAAAAGAAGCACTTTATTACAAGAATTTGGGTCAAACCTCTAAACACTATCAACACTTCAAGTTATAATAAGTTTCCACCATGCCAAACAAGGAAGAAGACCATGTACTTCCGTTAGGAGTAAAGACAACGAAAATATAACAACCGAAAGAGAAAGGCCCTTGGCCTATAAGGAGAAATAACCAATCTAACAAAGCAGGATTCCCACCAAGTAAATAATTAAATAACAATCACAAGAGTGCGATTTGATATAAAGTACCAACCATCCAAAATTTTATCACAGGTACCAAATGCATAGGTTATAATATTATATTTCTAGAAGAACAAGAGTTGATCGGCCCAAGAAAAGGAAACCACGGTTCCAAGAATTAACACAAAAATCCATGTATAAATGAGTTTCAAACCTAAAATCACATAGAGTATCCACACAACATAAGTTTCGAAGCATAAGCAAAGTAAACTAGTTTTGGCCACTAACTCCAAGAGATTTCCCAATCATTCAAGAAGGCCAATGCCTTGTAGGCTAGTAGCAATCACGCGAGAGAAGAAAAAGAGTCCGTCAACCAAGAGTATACGAAAATGTCATCAACAACTTTTATAACCCTAAAAATTTACAACACTCCACATCAATTATTAGAGTTCAGTTAATTTAAAATAAATTTCCTATTTCCCAAAACAACAATATTTTTAAGGCAACCCTTGGTAACATAAACAACCGTTCAAACAAAGGTACAACATAAACTACTAAGTTCCATTATCAAAACAACTCCTTCTGCTATAGCTCCATCATACTATTGATTGCAAGAAAGTTTTTCCCAAGGTTGACAACATTCAAGGCAATTTTCATCACAAAACATTAAGGTACATATGTGCATATAAGCTGTCCAATCCTAATTAACAACACAGTCATAATAAATGGGAGGAGACACAAGTTAGAAGACTAGATTATTTCGCCAACAATCTTCCGAGAGGGAAGAAGACCAAAAATAATTCCAGAAATAGCGGGGGTACTAGAGTTGCACAATTAAGAACTCGAACATAGCTAATAAAAAAAAAAATTACGATTCAAGATGAAGGGGCAGTCAAAGTACCTCCTAAGAATGGCTATAAAACCTAGGAACCAGGCTGAAGCTACGTAGGAGTCTAAACACTCGAGGTTGAAACACGTTGCACGCAAACATAAACATTCTAAAAGTTTTAACACCGAATCTCTAACCTAAAATAGTCCAAGCATTGATTACACTAATCCTACAACCTTTCCTTTTTGATGCCAAAAGGGTTGTTAGGTGGGCTTGAGAGATCATTAACAATATATGTCAAAAGACAAAGAAGGACAGCCTTGGTTGATAGGAAGGAACTTCATAGTTATTGCACGCTTACATTAACGACTGCTAAAACTAGCTGGAACAAATAATAACTGGAACTCTATCGTAGAGAAGAGTACATATATATATATATATATATATATATAAAAGGAAGATCGATCACTCGAGCCAGAAAAACATACACCCAAAGAAGAGAACACCAGCATGCTTTCCACTAACATACAGGCAATGATAATAGCTAAACAAGCAGAAAGCAAGTAGAAAGGAGAGACCGACTGCAAAGAAGACAACCAATTCAAAGAAATGGTGGTTCGATTTCACGATGAAAATAAATATAGCAATAGTAGAAAAGTGTAGGAATATCTTGCCTGTTTCTCCAGCTTCAACAGGTTTCATGGACACCGCCCGGAACAGCAACAACAATCCTCAGGTCGAATCTCCCCTTTTACAGGCTGGGCACTCAAGCTCCATTCTCGTCTATGCTTAGCCTGGGTAGAGAGCTCCATTTTATAAGAAACACCGAATGGAAAGAACGGTAGTCTTAGGTGCTGTCAAGACTACGGTATGCACAATATGGTTTTAATGCAAGCAAGCCCACAGCACTACCATTTTGTTCCACACTATTCATTGTTTCCATAATGTGGACTGTCGATGCTTCAAAGACCCGAGTCTTCTGAACTTGATGATGCATCAATGATTGATCGCATCTAACAGATAAAGCTCTCTGGTCGTCAAATACAGATAATTTCTGTCTGTCTGTGACTGAACCAAAGTTTGAAAATTCCAATTCCTGAGGAAGTGCAGAGTCCAAAGACTGGACTTCAGCATTACTAACAACTGTTTTGGCTGACTCAATATATTGTGCAGACTGAAAGGAATTGCCATGTGTCAAACTCGCTGGTTCAGCCAACCATAATGACTGGTTTTGAACTGGATTAGCAAACCAGGGTTTGAATGCCAAGTTGTTGAGCTTGTTTTGCCCTTAACCCAAAGTGCTCTGCGAGCTCGTGCTAGTGCCACATTCATGTGGCGAATATCAGCTACAAAGCCAACCCCATGATTTGAAGCTCGGACACAAGGCATAATGATTACCTCACGCTCCTGGCTCTGAAAGGCATCTACCGTAATGATATATATATAAACCTTTTCCTTCATCAGATTTGGGGACAGCATCAAACTCTCAGTGCAAACATTTCAGCTGTAGCTTGTAAGGTATGATAATTCCAACAGAAACCCTTATGCACGCCAACTTAGTGACTTCTTTGAAGAAGCTCATAAAATTGCAAAGCAAATTGTGCTTCATGAATATTCGATATGAAACATATCCACCCCTATGATATCCTCTTCCATGAGTTACATCGTAGAACAAGCCGAGGTCTCATTAGAGAATCTTTGCAATAATTTTCATCAGTCTCCCAGTAACACTCTTCACATCACATAGTCGATTTTGATAAAAATATCATGAAGGAGAGACCCGAATGCGAGGATGCATTCTATACTTGAATGCAAAAGCAACATAGTTGGACAGCTTGCTCATTGGAAGCACTCACAAAGACTTCTACTATCTGCAACAAGATATCGTCCATCCGATGAGGAGAGCCGAGACATGCCAAAAATTTGCGAGATGGCCATATTCTCGAATAACTATTTTAAGTAAACTTTACAAACATTTGCGAATGGTCACTTTCAAAGTAAATAATTTCACAATAAGGAAAGAAATGTTTGTGGAAAGGCCCTACGCGAGGTTAAAAATTCACAAACAATGTGGCAATCGCGAGACAAAATACCGAACACGCATCGCTAGATCGCGAAAAATTGCATATTTTAAGAGATCTTGCGATGCAAAATTTTTCAAGGAAACAAAACCAAGGCCATATAGCCTAGATCAAAAACAAAATGAATAAAATAGAATGACAGAGACTACTAAGCACAGAACCACCATTCGAGATATGTCCCTTCCACAAGCACACTCGCCTTAAACGTAGTGGATCGGGGATCTCTTCAGGCTTCTCACTGATACAATTTATAGTTGAATTTCTGTCTCTGTTCCAGTAGACGACCTTCTCTTGTTATCAAAAGATAACTTCCACCCAGGCAACACATTGCTATTGTTATTTTGACCCGACTTCCTGTACATATGATTGACAAACTCGTCAATGAGCAGAGGCCAGGCACCTGCTTCTATATCATAGCCTTCAAGATTTTCAGGTACAGATCGACTGAAATCCAGCAGTCCTCTCCATGTATCCTCAGAGATACTATGTCGTTGATTTTTCTGTACAAAGTCACACCACTGATCTAGCAACCGAAACCTTCCTGTAAACACCAATCTCCATGCCTCTATACTTGTGCTAACAGCAATACTCCTCTGTCCGTTTTCACAGCACATAAAGAACACAAAGTAATAGAACACACCACGCAGCACTCAAGAAGGTGGAGGTAACACGCCTACTTCACTAGCTATCATGTCAAACTTGACTGCGCCCATACGCATTGAATGAAAGGATCAAAAGAGATCCAGGTGAAGAAAAAAACCTCCACCGACTCCCATCTCCCTCACGCAACGTACAAACATGACAGTCATAATAGTTGGCAGGTTGGGTGGTTGGGAGGAGGCCAAGGTGGCAGTGGAGGGCAGGTGGCAGAAATGGAAGCCGATGCCCAACGGGGCATTACACTGTCCATGGTGTTTAGCATATGTCTCATGGTTCTCATGGAAGATAATAGGTCTGCAAGGCCTTTAAAAATAGTTTTGCGCTTTTTACGTCCTAGGTGTTTTCACAGCAGGAGGCACTTATGTCGTTTTCGTTGTCGAGCTTCTGCAATGACATTTTAGTGCCAGCACATACTATGTGGCGTTATGTTTTTTCCTGTTCTTGCTTTGGTATGTGATTGGTTCGGTAGGCGGCGGTTTGGGATTTGTTTGGGAAGCCACGTTTGAGGTTGTGCAAACTGGTATGTGGTTGCTTGGTTGTTGGCCCTCCCTCCACCTGTTGCGCTTACAGTCCTACACCATTCATTCCTGCAGAAGCAACACCTTGGTATTTAATTGTGGGCACGGATTTGAACTGTGCCTAGCAGTGGCCTTTCTGGTATTCTCTCACCACGGGTCGGTGATCTTCCCAACTTGCAGTACCTGTAAGCTTATTATCCTGACTGCATGCATGCACACCACACTGAAACCTCCTTCCCCCAATTTCTGTGAAAAGTTTCTGGTGAGCACTTACATTTAGAATAATAAAAGATTAACTACTGCAAATTTTAGTTGAATTGTTGGTGTATTTGCAGAGAAGTTTTTTCCCATTTTTTGTTTTTACTATGCCTCCGTATGCAGGAAAGGGCTCTAGTTTTGTTTGTACCAATCATGCAAACTTTCACCTTTCTAAACTACCAATAATTTCCTTTTGTGCCATTGCAGGATATCGATCATATTATATTATTTTATGTTAGCTTTCAAAAATAGGGTTGTACATAAATAACTATTTGAATTGCAACTGTTGTTGTTAGCATACAACTGTGTGCAAAACCACAAGGCCTGTGAACTGTTTGACAAAATGCTTTGAAGTAATACCTGTGAACTGTGTTTTTTTGGTTGATTTGGTTTCTTGGTTTTTTATCAAATGAACTCCTTTTCATCTGTCTTGACCCTTCAGAGTCTATTGGCAATATTGAATCTCACACAAACTTTCCAAGGTTCAATTCCAGTCAAAGCCCGCAAGTTTTATTAATTTTTTTGCAATTAAACGAGGCATGTGCGGACGCTGTGGGTATATATTTTTTTTTACGGCAACATAGTCCTTTCAGAAATGGAGAAACTACATTTTTTTAGGGCATTTTTGCAAATATCTCGCATGCTTGGATGTTTTACAGGCAAACCTTTCCTGTGACGTTTTCCTTTTTTTTTTAGTGATGTTTAGAAGACATTTTTGAGATAGCATTTTGTAAAACAGTTTACAAGCTTCCACATTTTGCATACATAGTATCGTTCCTATGGTACTTATATATATTTTACAAAACTCAAGCAACACAAATTCAGTGACTCTCACTAGTGATAGGTTCTACATTTTGTAGGAGTATGGAGATCTCAAAAACAACTTGAATGAGGATAAGAAATTCAATTTCTAAATGGGTAAGCATATTTATGAAGATATAACAAAAGTATGTTTGTTGTTTAGATCTTTACGTTGGTAATGATTTTGTTAAAATGTATGCTGAATGTGGGTATATAGGGCATGCATGCAAAATGTTTGACAAAATGCCTAATGAGAAACAACTTCATGGAATGTAATGATTTCTGGATATGCAAATGAAGTGCTGGACCTGTTTAGACAAATGCCTGAATAGAATGTGCTTGTCATGGAATTGCAAAGACGTGTACGAGTGTTCCACTTCCAAGTTTGCAAAACGTATCTACAGAAATCAAGCTTGGAAAACCTGTACCAAAGGTGAGAGGTACTTTATGTTATTCCTGTTAACATTTAGTACTTCTGGTGTTTAAACCAATCCACAGTTTATCTTCATTTATTTATTTGTAATCATTTTTGATGATGCCATCTCTTCATTTTCACAATCCTCCTGAATTCAAACTTCAAATTAGTTTCTCTTCAATTGTTTTACAAATTTCCTTAATCGATTGAGAGATCATTTTCGTGTCGTCTAATTGTTTGCAGGCCACTAAGAAACCCAACTTCAGTAGCAAGCGTTCCCAGACTCTGCACCCAACTAACAAACCCAATTTCTAGAAAACAAAAGTGCAGATAAGGCCATGCCATTAGGCAGAGCACGGATCAGATGCCTCCCACGTTGGAGGAGCATTTTATCATATAGACTTCCCTGCCATCCTACATGGCGTATATTTGCTCCCCTAAAAACGGAGCAACTGCTAGTAACTAATCTCAATGCACTGAGCTACATTTAATGCGAAAGGAAGGACACGAAAGGAAATAGTTATATCTTAGAGGTCTTACCAAAAGGGGAAATGTCTAATTTTTAATCTTTTCCACACTTGTTTCCCTTTGCTTTTCACTCCATGGCGTTCTCGTTTCTCTCTTCTGTCACCAATGGCCTCCTGTGCCCAAATTTATGCGAAGAAAGCTTCATCGCAGGATCAAAATATGCAGTTTCGATAGAAGTTGTTTCTCTTGTGGAAAATAGATTCTGAGAAGGGAATGCAAATGCAATTACAGAAATACAACTCACAATTTTTTTAGACTGGATTTATCTGTATCAAAAAAGACTCCATCGTAAACTTCAGTCATTGAAACATAAATAAAACTTCAAATAAAAAATTAAAAACTCAATGCAGAATCCCCAATTACGTAACGAATAAACAATCAACATGCGTAAAGGAAGGCTAAGGTGGATCACTTAAAACAAGGTAAACGAAGGCTTAATATTTCTTGTTCGACACCCGGCCTACCTCACCCAGATGCTCTGGTGACTTGACTATACGTTATATCATATCAGAACATGGTGCATAAATTGATGCAAGGTCTCCCACACTGTTCACTTCCCAATGTTTTTGTTAGTTGTCTAAATTTCCTTAAACCTTCCATCATTTTGCTTATAGAAATTTTTATTGATGCAGACAAAATTATGAATGGGTTTTATTTGTCTGTAATAGACGTCCTACTCTCCCGCTTTATCTCATCCGTCCGTCTATATGACAAGAGTCATAGCCCCAAACCCTATGTGAAATAGCTTAAGCGTAAAAATGGAGCCTCATTTCTTTCTCTATGCGTGTCATAGCTAGCTGTACCGCCTTTATTGCACTCTCTTCTTATAATCTCCATTAAAAACTAAGCATTGAGTAATTACATACACAATATTTTATCTTACAATAAAATCCATCATATATTGTTATTTAAAGTGGAAAATTTATCATTGTTCAATAATACAATTTTAAAAATAAACAAATATTACAATCAGATTTTTTAACGCTTTATTCATGATCTAGAATAAATAATTATAGGAAACTGCATTTGTTATACACGTATCTCATACAAATATCTCTAGCATTTAATATGTAAATAACACTTGTCATGGTTAAGGCTTTGAAGATGGCCACATAACATTAATTCTCATAGGAGATCTTGAATGAAATAAGTTATTAAATGAGTGATTTAGGTTGGGAGGAAGATACAGTTCACATTTGAATACCGATTTCATTTTTTCGGTATAGAATTCAAATAAATGGATATCAGGACTAACTCGTGGTAAAAATTATAAAATTTGTTTTATCAGCATCGAGTCCTCGTCCTCTTGGATAGCTATGGATTTTATTTCTTCAGATTTCTTGAGTGTTATTGTGCTAAATTATTTCAGAGAATATATGGAATAAATGTATTTTCCTTTTTCTTATGAATATTACTTTTCATAGATTTAAATATTATTTAAAATCAATTTGAAAAAATGTTTATAAATTGTTCCTTGAAGTCAAAACATCATATATTATATTTCGAAATTTAAACTATAAAGACAAGAAGTTATGAATTGAGGGGGCTATATGTAAATATAATGTAAGAAATTTTAATGCACTTCATAATCTATAAAATTGTAAATATGATAAAGAGAAATCTGCAGGTATTTAGTAATAGACGTTGTTGGGTGGATATTTAGCTATTTTATTTTCACCACAACTAAAATATATTTGTAATCTGGTTTTAGATGGATTTTGGAGATAGTTATAGTAGTTAATTAGGTGAAGCCAACCATACTATGGCAATCGGGATATGAAACGACACATCCCTCCTTTGATGTATTTCCACTCTATCTCTCTAAAATCAATTTTTTCAAAGCTACATGTTACTAATATGTTTTGAAATTTTACACTGTCATCATTGAAAGTTTTGTTTAGGTTGTTGAACTGTAATCTATGCAGATCCACGCTTATTTTTACGCTGAGAGGGATCTTCACATTGTCTTCAAACATGACATTAACCTTATCAATTTCCTCAACTACCCATTCACAAATAGAGTTGGACGAGTAGAGGAGATCGTCAGATGGACATGAGATCAAATTTTGTGGCTACACAACAACAACTCTTGTATACACATATGTCACTACTCTCCTTTTGACTTGAACTAATTGATAAGACCTAATAACATTTTCTTTCTAGAAAGTTCACTAAGAAACCTAAGTTCCATAAATTAAGTTTCAACATAACGCTTCTCAAAAAAGTCCCATTTTTCAATTATATCCTGCTCAACTTAGTCATTACCAAGAATCGCCCAAAGATATCAACCTAGGATGAATATACACAAATTTATATAGTTTCGATAGGTCATGATAAATTTGATGTAACTAAAACAATGTTCAGGATGTAAATATTATTTATGTTGAAGTATGAACAAATAATAATGTCAAAGTATTAGCACATTAACGTATAAACTAGACACTCAATTGAGACTGAATAAAGGATTGTAATATAACAAGCTGGGAAAGAGGACATCATCAGTTTCAAATCATGCAGAATTGGCTACGCATATAGGAAATCCCAATTTTTGGGACCCTAGATATAGCTTTTCTAAGAAACATTTTTAGCTTTGGGTGAACCCACATTACTTATCTCCTTATGAGGTGAAATATCATTTATGGGTGATAGATTTGACAGATTTTTTATAAATGGTTATGGATTTTTGCAAAGTTTTTTTTTTAATAAATATTTGCGGATTACACACATTTCAATGACCAATGTTTATAAAAAAAAATCACAAAATAAAGTGTTCATATTTTTGTTTTACATTATTGTAATCACATGTTGTCACATGCTTTCGGTTTGACCAATTTATTTCTTTAAGGCTTCAATATTGAAAAATATATTCATTATAAAATGCCACATATAATTTATGATTTCTTAATAATACACTTTGTATTTTAGAATTAAATCTTGGGGTTGTTGAAAGTATTTGACCATATTAAGTGTTAGTAGTTAAATGGTAAAGCATTCAAAAGTGTTGTCATAAAGCCGATTCGAAAGAGGCATTGGTGACCAATCCATTTGAAACCTAAATTAGGTTTTTAATTCCAAAGTGGTCTTTGCATACAAATAATGTTGTAATGGAAACTGTATACCCAAATCTATTAAGTAATCTTTATGTATAAGCGATATTCACATCAATTATATATGTAACATATGAATATTGGATGAATATGTGTAATTATTGTAATTATGCAATTGTCCAACATGATTATAGTAGACATGACCCCTAGCGAAATAGATACTTCTAGTGCCCCTCCAATTCTCACTCCTTTACTTAGAAATCGATTTGGTTATATATTCATGTTAGAGAAACTTAAGAGAATAATATCATGAATTATTTGAATTAATTACCATGACTTGCCAATATCTCTTGTTGTAATTTTTCCTTTGTAGGAAGATATAGAAGACTCTAAAAGTCGACTTAGCACCGTTATCATCAATGCTTAGTTTTGAATTAGTGTGGTGGATAATTGTTATCTAAGGTTACTCAAATTATATTTGGATAATGCTTATATTGGTTAATTTCTCAAATACATGTATATTAGTGTTTTGTCTCTATTTGGAATATGTTAACCTAACTTGATGGGTTTACTATGATGATGTACACATTACCTCTATTGTTTTCATTACTTCATGTTTCGCTACTTTTGTGATGAATTTTATTTAGATAATGATATTATTGTGTTTTAGATTGATTGATCATGGTGTTATACAATATTCACCGATGATAATTATTTTGATTTATATATTGTAGATATAGGATCATGCTTCTATGTATCGTTGGTAGAATAGATGTGGTAAAATATTATTTAGCTGAAATGGTTTAGCCATTTTTCATTATAATTTATATGGATATTTTATCATGTCAAATAGATTTGAGATTTATCTTGAGTGTGTAGGAATTGCAAGTTACACCACTTGGTGAATGTGGGACTCAGTCATATTACTATAAAAGGATGACTAAGAAATCTTGTCTAACCCTTTATCTCACCTTGTTTCATTTTGACCATTATTTGTAATTGGGAAATTTGGTTGATTCTTGCATGTGAATTTGATTTATTCATATTGTTATTTTTCCTAACCTTGAGCACCATGGTAAAATTTATTTTACTTTATTTCTCACCTAATTTGGATTTTTTGTGCTAATGAGGTCATTTGGGATGATTTGTGTTATGGGGTGTTTTATTGTCTTGAACTTGTTTAGGGATGTCTTGGGGGTTGCTAAGAATTTTTTTGGAGACCATTCCTTACCTTGGATTTCTCATTCTAAACCCAAATCTCGAATTTAACCTTTAAGCACATTTTTAAAGGCTTGTATTAAAAGATAAAGGTCTCCTTCACCTTAAATTTGGTCTATGGGACCTAACATATGGGGGGGATATTTTTGTGGACCAAAAAAAACTCTTCCTCACTCCACTCTCTATCAAGTCACTATATAACTCTTTTTCCCTTGCCTCACATGTGTGAAGTTGGTATTTTTGTGGGCTTTGGGGGTTAATCATGATTTTTTCCTCTCCTACATTTATTGCTTGGGGGATTATGTAAAGTGTCTTGAGTGACATGGAGGATTTTCTTAGTTCGAAGGGTGAAAAAGGTCACCCTCCCATGGGTTTTTGGGATGGACAATTTTCCTATATATTTTTAGAATTTTGAAGTTTGGGGGTTTTGGTCGAGAAATTTGTTGGGGAGATTGAGAAAACAAAGAGGTAGGAAATTGTGGGCTTAAACTTGGAGTGTGAGGTAGGTCTCACACCTCATTTTATTTTTATTTAGAAAACTTGTTTGTATGTGTGTGGATGTATTTTTGTAGTGCTTTTGATTTTGGGATGGATTTGGGATCCTTGTTGCTCTTGAAACTTTTATTTGTTTTGAAAATATTACGTTGGTTTTCTTTTCACCTCCACTCAAATGGGGTGTGGATTTGAAGTGGGGATTTTTAATAGGAGGGGACCTTGGCCTTCGTGCCTTCTTGGGGAAGAAATGAATGTTTTCCTCTCATAGGCGGAAATAAAGGATGTAGAAGGATTGGTAGTTTGTGATTAATGTTGGAGATACTCCTTGGAGGATTTCTCGCACACTTATTATTATATATTTTAACACTATTTGATTCTTCTCTCGTCTTCCCATTTCCATTATTCATTGTGTTTTCAATGGATTTGGATTTCAGTTAAGTTTCCTTTTTGTTTTCTTCTTTATTACCCATTTTTTAGTGATTTGAAATATTTTTTCCCTTGGAAGCTTTTGTAGCATGCTCCACCTCTTTCCGTGGGCTTAGAGGAGGCCAAAGCGTACTCTTACTTTGAGAAGAAGGTATGTGATGAAGCCTATAGGTTGAAAGGCATATCGGGACCTTGTTTTTGTGGTGCTTGTAGAAGATGATTAATGTGAAGATTAGAGATTCTTTGTGGATTTCATTTTGAGCGTTGAATTATTGAATAGTACCCAAAAATTTGGGCATGTTGTTCCCTTATTTGGGAGGCTTGTTATAATTGAATTATTCAGTTCATTATGTATTCTTAACTTGCATTATTAAAACCCTTGTATAATTAGCATTGAAATAAATTTTGAAATATGGGAAGTTTCTTAATAAAAATGGGAATATGGATTTTATATAAATTGGTAAAATTTACCTCACAGTCAATAATTGAAGAAATTGAAGCAACAAATAAAATTATTATTTTTATTGGGTCTCCTAAAGAAATACAACATTATAATGGAACTTGATTTTGGCTTGTTCTAATAACCTATTAGCTTAAGGTGGTTTTAAAAGTCTCCCTTCCTTGTTGTCTTGCTAATTAAATATTATTTATTAATAAATGATAATATGGGTCGTAGTTGAGTTTTTTTATCTTAGTGTGGATACTTTTAATTCAATTATATTCAAATAAATTTTGTGTATTATGATGCCTCAGTTAAAACTATAATAAGTATTAAGAGATATCATCCAATTTTTTGATTGTATGCCATGGAAGAAAATTATTCAAATGCATAGTGTTTGAATGTTTCAATGAGTTATTTCTTAAAAATGTAACTACATATCTTACTAAATATGAGCATGGGATCTTAGTTATTCACATAACTATATTTCTCATTAAGTTAAGAAAGGATTAGATTTTATTTATATAAAAATGTTTTTTAAGATCCATATATATATATATAAAACTTTGGATGTATTTCCATTTAATAAAAACAAAAAAATTAAAACCCTTACTAAGGTATAACTATATACTTCCATCTATAGAAATTTTTACTTATGTCCTTAGCACTTAAATATGAGTTTCTTAGCATATGGATTGGTATAGGTACAATATTTGGATCCTTACTCTAAAACTTATATAGCTTGCATACATAATTCTTTATGGAAAAAATGAAGGTTATTAATATTATATAAATCTAATTTACACACACACACACACACACACACTTGTGCGTGAGTGTGCACACACACACACACACACGTTTTTAATAAATACTTGAGGGAAAAGCAATAGAACCAACCTGAGCCCCACACTCCCATACATAGGTTTTTCATTGGGACTTGACCCCAAATAGGGTGGTATGTTGAAAGTGTGTGCCACTTGTGGTTTCATTGATGTCAATTCTATTTGTGTCAAATGGTCTAGGTGAACTAGGTATGTTGGCTAGGTGATTTAGAAGTATGGCTAGTGAATCTAGGGCTCTTGAAGGGTGAATATGTATGACTTGTTTCCCTAAAAGGTGGTATGAAGGTGAAAACATTTCCATGATGTGAGTGAGAGGTACTTAAGTAAGTGTCGGTGCACCTAGTGGAAGTTGCAGAGATGACTTTGGCTCATTTAGGCTTGTTTAAGACCCCGATGAGGTATGAAAAATTGACACAAGTCATGAAAAGGTAAAATAATAATGTTATCTGCATAGAAGTAGTGACTACAACATTTCTAAGAAAACATCGAGCCCAACTTAGCCCCGTGGAGTCAAATTTCAAAGCTACATAGAAGTTGGCCTTGAGAACTATCAATCAAGTGAGAGGAAAATGAGATGGAATAGGAGAGTTGTGGAATATATTTGGTAAATGGAAATATGTAACATGTAGTAGGGATATTTTTTAATCTCTAGGAAAAATTTCATTAGATTTTGAGAAGGTATGTGAAAGTTATGCTAGTGTTTCTAAAACAAGTTTATTTTGGGAATTGCATAATAAGGTGCTTGGATTTTTAACACTGTGGATAAATATAGTGCATCATTATAATAAATCATATAAGTAATATTTTTAGAGAAATCAAATATTGAGGTAATGCAAAAATTCCATGGTTAATTGGACAAGTATCAAGGAAGATATGAACACTTTACCGAAGGTTTTCTCTCTCCGAGAACTGATTGAGGTGAAATAAGTTACTCTCAATTCCTATCAAGTTTGTGAAGTTTTTGTCTTCTCAAAGGTCAATAATACCTTCTCCATGTCATTATTATTTAAATCATGAAATTAAAGCATAATCCTCCTAGATAATCCATCTTGGTTCTTACTGATGACACTCGGTTCAATCATATGAATTGAAAGGTACATTCAAGGTTTTCATTTGAAGAGGGTACCATGATTGAAGATAGATCTAAATTCCTTCTATAATACAACCTCGAAGTTGTCAAATAATTTTATAGGTCTCTATGGTGAGCCCCATTAATCAAACCTCTTGGTTCTATAGGGCTTTGTGATGGTGTGCAAGGAAAAGTGTTTTACATGAACCTCTCTATTTACTTCCTTATTGAAAAATATATCTCAAAATTTCTATCATGTTCATTGCATTCCTTATGAGATTGTCTTGGAAATAATTGAAGTGAATAAAATATGAAAAAATGAGTCAAAAAGCAAATAAGAACAATGAATATTGTTATATATTGTGACAACATGCATTGATTTCACTATACACCTTCCTTTTGAATTTTGGAAGGACTTTGAATGTTCCTCAATTTCAAAATGGTTGGAAAGGATGGATGTTGGACTTATAGAGAAACATCTAGTGAAATTTGTGACCTTCATTTAGAGTTAAACATAGAATCTTCTTATGCAAGTACTTTCGAGCTTGACATTACAATATGCACCGTATTTTCTATGGTCTAGGAGTCATTGGAAGGTGTTCATGGTTACAAGACATTTTGTAGAAATGGAAAATTGCTTCACAAAACTTTAGCTTCCTGAATTTTAAAATTTCATAGAATTTGGAGCAAGGAAACAATCTTTCTTTTCCCTCATGATTTCTATGTAAATAAAACCCAAACACTAAGGTTTGGAAACTTTTTTCCTCGAATCTTCATATTCAACCAACATAACTCTACGAAGTTTTGAATATATCTTCGTGTGAACAAAACAAATACATTGCAAATGAAATAAAGTAATTTCATCCAAAAAGTAATAAAAAAATTTGACATCATTTAGGTTTTTCATGAGACTTTTTGCAAGGTCATGTTTTATTTTTTGTAATACAATTTATTCAAGGAAAAATGTTCTATTTCTCCATGTAATCCCTTCGACTAACATGAAGTTGTGGTTTGAATGTTGAAATTCCTATGGATCAGTTTGAAAGCTCAATATCTTGTGATATTGGTGTAATGATTATCTTCAAAACACCGTGGAGAGTTTGCAAAAGGTCCTAATGCAAAATCATTGATGATAGCTAACCCAAAGCCTTGTGCGAGGTTTCTAAGAGATCAAAATGGCTCGAGAGAACAAAATGGTATGAATGGTTTGGTTTTAAAATATTGAAAAATATTGACGATGCATCAGTCCTTTAATTTTAGTATGGAGTGTTATCTCAAAACATGTAATGGGGGTCTTTTCTAGTCATTCTAAGAAGATGAAAGGGATTAAACCTATATGTTTGAAGAGGATGAATTTAGAAGAAGGAAAAAAAATAAACTCATGAAACACTCCCTAGCTCATTATGAGATGATGGAAGGACAAGTTGTTCTTTGTTTTATAAATTCATGCATTGAAGGACTCTTAAACTAACTTGGTGAATGTGAAGAGAAGATGTTGCATAATGAGCTTGTAGAATCTTAGGTGAAATTTTAATAAGGTGTACGAGAACCTCAAAGGATTTTTATCAAATTCATGCTTGAATGTACTCTTGAGGAAGATAAAGAGACCTAGCTCGAAACACAAATGCCAACGATGTGAATGTGAAGAGTCTAGTATGCCTCAAATAATGAAAATTAGTGTAAGGCATAAAAATGGAATCTTGTGTGTAAGATGAAAAGTCAAGTGGATGGTGTATAAAAGATAGTAGCTTTAGTCTTGCAAGAAGTAGAAGAAACCCCCTAAAATCAACTTTTGAAGAAAACTTTTCTGCAAAGAAAAAAATCCCTTGAATTTTTTTCAAGTCAGTAGTTAGATATAGTGTAATGTAGATGGAAAAGTGTATGTAACAACATGTGAATGTAGAAGGACAACCTTACTATAGTTTAATGTCATATTGATGTTATTACAATATATATGAGCTCTTGTTTGTGTCTTGTAAACTACTCATAAGGATTAAGTTATTTTGTTATATACTTAATATCAATACATAAAGGCTTTAAGCATATCTTGTGTTCTCTTCATGTATGCATTTCATAATGAGTCATATCTATAATGATCAGGCATTTTTATTTATTCTCCATGAGAGTGTGTATGTTCATTATTTAAAGTAGAAAAGAGAACGATTCATTTAAGGACTGATTCACCCACCTCTAAGTCCTTGTCAATTATAAAAATTGGTATCAAAGCAGGCCCTTAGAATCAGATTTAATAAGCTAGAGGGAGATATTTTGTGACAAGGATGGGAGATCTTTATCACTTAAAGTGGGGAGTAGAGTTATGTAAAGAGAAGTTGGAAAAATTGATTGAATCACAAGAGGAAATTATCAAGTGTGTACAAAATCAACTCAAGGAAGCCCTAGATGAGAAATAAGAACTGAAGAAAGAGAATGAAGAATTGAAGAAAGAATTAAGCATCATGACAAGTAAGGTATCATATTTTCAAGAGAGCTCAGAAAAACTGAATAAGATGTTAGGAAAACAAAAGGTATATGGTGATAGAACAGTGTCTAGGTTTCTTAGAAAATTCATATAGTATAGAGAATAGTGAGGGTGAATAAATTCAACTATCAAAAGGGATAATGCCACCAAGCAAGGAAAATAGTTTTAAAAATTTAGTCCATGATAGATCATCTGTCAGAAACCACATGCTTTTAAGCATGTTTCTTTTCATGGTAATGTCTAAAAGTGTAGTGCATATGGACACATGGATAGTAAGTGTAATACTAATGTGGAAAATAAATACAAAACACAAGAACATAAATTTGAAGGGAATAACCAAGAGTAAAATGTTGGACAAAAATATGGATCTTAGTGTTATCACTTCCATGAGAAAGGACATCTTTGAAAATACTACACAAATGAGCCATCAAACACAATAAGGTATGTAAGTATGTTTAATGGCTATTTCTAATCTTGTAATGAACATGGACATAAAGCTTTTGAGTACAAGGAAGACAAGTGGAATGCTTGAGATGCCATAAGGTAGGGAAATTTGCAAGGTTCTTTGATGTAAGTCAGTTGAAGAAACAAATTCGAATACCCGAGCAAGCAACAAGCTCAAAAATACAAGAAGAAAGTATAAGTTAATCAAAATTCTCAAGATAATTCCAATAATGTGAATGAGAAAAAGAAGGGTACTACTATGAAAAATGAAGAGTCAAAATATTATGAACCAGTCAAGAAACCAAAATAAAGCTTGATACCTTCTTAGGTATCTCATCAAGCTCCTCCATGGTATATAGTTGCCAATGAAGTTTTTGTGTGAGGGGAACTTTGTTGGTATGTATGTGTTCTTCATGGTGTAAGCCATGTCTGTAATTGTGTTTAAGCATGTTCATATGATTGTACAAATTATAGGTCTCGATCCTAGTATTTCAAATAGAGTATGCTTGTGTTTACATGTAAAGTGTTGCATTATCTATGTGAATTATATGTCCGAGATGACTTATTGTAATTTATTCATTTTGTTGTCTTCTCGTGGTGTCTTGCATTATTATTGCAGTGGAAAATGGTTTATGGGATCTCAAGGAAATAAAATCGAGTCAAAGAGTTTTTCATGAGTCTACAATATCTTAGTAATCATAATACATGAATAATATCTTGGTATTGTCAAACACACATCCGATGGTGTCGATAATATGAGTCTATGTACTAGCTAAGTCTTGAATGGGTATCGAATGTTAATTTTTGATGTCTATGAACGTCCGGAGGGTACTTGGTCCTTTGAAGGCATAAAATTCATGTCTACATATTTCATAAAAGTCAAATATGTGTATATCTTTGAATTTAACTCTTCATTTTAGTAAATTTTGCAAGATTTTGAAGAAGGAAACCTAGTGTGTATCAATATATGATAAGGATCAAGTGTCTAAATTTTTTTTTATGGTGAGATCACAAAACCCGTGGTTTCTCTCAAGTGAATGGTTGAGGTAGTCAATGTGATTCCTCAAGCATGGAGTTATCCCAAAGTGTGGGACTTTGCATTCGGACAAATCTCCGAGAGAAGGTCGGATTCCTATCCTAACCTAGTACCAACTACTCTAAAGTGTAGAGAGTTGTAGATCTAATCATAATCTAATATTTTTCAAGGATACAGACTTAGATACAATGCATGAAAATTAAAACCTACTCTAAGGGAAGGTGATGCAATAAGAAGGATGTTAAACAACCTACAGAATAAACATAACACAACTAGAATCTTGTAATGTAAATACAACAATATATAATAACCTTACATGTAAGGAAATACCATAAATATGCAGTAGAACATAGAAGAAGGTTTTAAATGTCCACATATATGATTTTATTTCTCTCAAATTTTATACAATACATCACATTTAGGGCCAAAGGAACAAATTTTGCATTACAATGTCTAGTAGGGAGGTTTGGAATCTTCACAAAAATATCTTATAGATAAGAAGGATGAGGGAAAGGCATATAAAAGGTGTTTAACCTTTTAAAATGAGTCCCTCCTTAAAATATATATGAATAATGAGATAATGAAGAGAGAGGAATTTGAAATCCTTCTTCAACCACCCTAAAATGTATTAAAATCACATGCAACAATGATGGGTGCCACTACAAAACCCATACCTCCATGTACTTTTCCTTGTTGGGGAATAAAGGAAGCCCATACCTCATCATTTTGGTAGGTGATAATTCTTGAAATAGTCTTCTAAAATGGCGGACTATATTTTGTGCAAATCGAGCTCGAGTCAAAAGTTATGGCCATCGAAGATGAGGGTGCCATACTAAAATAAATGTGGTTAGTTGATCTTATTTTTGGACTCGAACTTGCATTATAACCTATGAAATTTGAAATTTTGGACTATCGCGATTGGACACTTTGGGATTTTGCATTTCAAAATTCGAGTTGTGTTTTTTTCACACTTTGGGGTTTAAGGTTCATAAATGCTGAAACCATAAAGTCCTGGAATTCAGATATTGGGTTTGAGACCTTTAGGTTTCCAAGGGTTTAGGATTTCTAGTTTTGGGGATTTGAGATTTCTTATTTTTGGGATTTGGGATTTTGGGTTTTGGGGATTCAGATTTTAGGTTTCGAGGATTCGAGATTTTGGTTTTGGGGATTCGGGATTTCGAGGCTTCTTATTCATCCGATCATCGAATATCTCTAAAAATATGGAACCCCAAAGTCTAAATTTTGGACTTCGCGTTTGAGAATTTCTTTCCTCCTCTGCTCAACATTGTTCATTTGTTTGACCTTTTTCTAACTCCCAAATCCTGAATGTTCGAAGTCTAAATTTTAGACTTCAAACTTTGATGTCCTTAAGACCTTTTGAGATTTCCATTTGTGAATTTTGATCCATCGAGACCAAATTCTTCCATGACTATTAATCCCTTTATTTACTTTTGGTGCAGGTCATGTTTATCCAATTTTACTTGAGGGGCAAAATTGGATAACAATTCTCTCATGTGGACATAACTATGTTACAATTTTTTATGACATTTTATAATCGGAACAAAGTAAGAAAATATAGTGAATGTGTGATAAAACTTGAAACATGGAAAAATTCTCATTAATGACATGTAGAATAGGGCATGGAAGCTATTTTAAGGCTTTGTTTTTTCTTTAAGGAGATAAGAGGTTTCCATAAGAAAAATCAGGTATGATATGAATATGAATCATGTCTCTAATAATAGAGAAAACTACAAAGTATGAGTTGAGAATTTGACAAGATTGAGCCAAGGTTTGAATATTTAACAAGATAGTTCATGATGGTATGAATAGAAAAGTGTTATTACCTGATATGCCCTATCTTAGAACAAGGAGAATTTCCATATTAGAGGTCATGTGTGATTGAGAAATCTATGGATCTACACAAAATTTGATTGCTGACTAAGCTTCTCAATATGCTGAAATGTATAGAATTCCTTGAAAGGTTGTTTCAGAAGATTTATTAGATGATAGATGGTTTGAAAAATGGCACCATCTAATTTTTTTGGATATTTCATATTCATCTTAGGTACTAATCACTAAGTCTCAATAGTTTGTAGGTACTCAAAGAAGATTCCTCTTGAAGGTTGAAAAGATAGCAAGTACATGTATTTAATATCAAAGGTACTTGACTAGAATCAAAGAGTGTTAGTGTCCTAATATATCAAGGTGCAAATATATGATCTTACATCTATCAAAGTATTCATTGAGTATCGGGACTATGTGTCCTTGAAATTATAACTATCATCAAATCTAGTAGATGAAAATTAAGGTACCTAAAGGTCATTTATATTTAAGGTCTTATTACAAAGAATACTTGTAATAAAGTCAAGCTCAGTTAAAAAGATATTATAAATAATATAGAAAAGTTAATAAATATGTAAAATACGAGTGAAATAAATGGAATGAGATAGAATTAGGTGTTGAACACCGAAACCTTTGTGCTTGCACTTAGGTGTTAAGTTATAAGGTGTATTCATAGTATCTAAGGTCATTCTCATCAAGCCTTTGAGTACGAGAGGTATGTGGGTAATTATGGTTTAGTTAAGCAATGAATTGTTCTCAATGGTATGACGGTATGTCGGCATATCATGCTCGAATGGTAAAAATAAATTTAAATTAATAGTGCAAAGAATTAACATGTCACAAAGGTCCAAAGACCAAGATGTACTCCTATAGGTATCTAGATTATAACATAACCTTTGAGTGATTATATAATATGCTTGGTGATGATTTATATCCCAAGGGGAGTTTAAAGGGTGGAAGTCAAGAAATATTTGAGCTTGAATTGTCATGACAATTCAAAACGTTAGTCCTCTATCCCAAATAGTTCATATGGTCGCTTATCGATAGAAGGTGTGAAAGATAGGTATATAGATCAAGTTTAAGGTAGAGAGCTATGCTCGGATAGGGAAGAAAGGTGTGTTGGTATAATAAGTGTCTTGATATCTTGAAGTTATTTGGTGTATACACAATTACTCAATGCTCTTAAAGTGTGAACTAAGCTTTGGAAAAATTACTATAGGTGTGCTCTCAATACAAAAGAGTATGGAATAGTGCATGGTAGTTACTAATAAATGAACTTAATGATCAATGAAAAATCATTTAATATTTGATCCAGAGAAAGGTATTTTGACATATAGAAGGGGTATTCAACAAGTTTGTAGTTATCAAAGAGAGAAGAATATTTTTTTGTTGAGATTTCATTATTTCTGCCTTAGAGGAAAGATATGTCTTCATTGGTCTATGAAGGTAATAAAAAACATACATCAAATGTGTAAACAAATTGTGGGTCAAGACTTGTTCAAGTATGTGGTAGGTCTCAAATTAGAACAATAACTCTTAGATTTAAAAGTAGTGTGATAACTCTTAAGATATTATTTGAGTTTCGAGAAAGGTGTATGATGACTGGTGTGACTAAGAGTATGTTAGAATCAAGATCATGAAGATTCTTTGCATTGATACAATGATTTACTGATGAGTAGTAAAGTTTGTTTTCTAAGATATGACAAAATTTTATACGATAATCGAAGTTGAATGATTTTAGATGCTAGGACCTACTTATACGGAAGAAATTAGGAGTATGAAATGCAAAGGTGTATGGTTAAGGTTAATATGAACTTCTACAAGTTTGAAAATGCCTTAAGACACTATAGAAGTATGTCAAAGAACATGTTATAAATGATGAAAACGTGATGCTTCCCATATATCTCTATGATATCGAGGATTTTTGAGTAACTAAAAGTGTGCAAGGTGCACATGTGTGCAAGAATCGCACATTCCAAATCAATTCAAATCAATCAAAGATGAAAAGGTATTTTTGTGGTTGTCTAGTTGAGACTGATGGTATAAGTTAAGGGTTTCATGATAATAGTGAAGTTCTATAAGGTGTGAAGATTCTCCAAATCACACTAAAGAACTATTTTAGGCTCTTGTGACTTAATGAAGGATTCAATTGAAAATTTGTTTCTCTTATGTATAAATAGGCCTAGGGAATGATGTTTTTAATGAGATAAAGGTAAGGTGGTAAACACTCTTTCTTGTTGTTGTTGGATTTAGAGGAGAGATTCCAATCCAAGGGGGACATATGTCTATATAAGTTATCTTTCTCTTTTATTTATGAGTTTTGGTGTTAGTTTGAGTCACTTTCTTCCATGTCGAGTCTATTAATACCTTTCTTGTAGATGTCAAAGGGGTAGACATTGAGCAAAAAGGAAATTTAAGGATTATCTAAGTGTGTATGTCTATATGGTTGTCATTAATGAGAAAGGGGAGTTTTTGAAAGTGTGTGCCACTTGTGTTGTCAATGATCTCAAGTCTGTTGGTGTCAGTGGTCTATAGGAATTTTTGATGGTGTGCCATGAAAATTGTTTTTCATGAACTTGTCTATTTACTTCATTCTTGAATAATGTATCTCAAATGTTTGAACACATTCATTCTTTCCTTATGAGATTGTGTTGGAAAAAATTTAAGTAACTCAAATGTGGAAAATTAAGTCAAAGAGAAAAGAATAAGTGTAAATTTATTTTACACATTGATAACATGTGTTGATTTCACTATGCACTATCCTTTTGGCTTTTAGGAAGGACTATGAATGTTCCACAATTGAAAAATTGATTGAAATGATTGATGTTAGGTGACAGAGACACATCTAGTGAAATTTGTGACCTTCATTTAGAGTTAAACATGGAATATCCTTATGTAACTTTTTCAAGCTTGAAATTATAATATGAACTATATTTTTGTGGTTTGGGAGCCATTGGAAGGTGTTCGTGGTTACAATTTGTTTTGTAGATACGGAAAATTGCTTCACAAAAATTTAGCATCCCGAATTTTCAAATTTCATCGAAGTTGAATCAAGAAAATAATCTTTCTTTTCCCTCGGCTTTCTCTATAACAAAAACCCTAATAATAGGGTTTGGAAATGTTTTTTCATAAAATATTTTGATTCAACCGACAAAATCGATGAATTTTTGAAGATCTCTTTGTGTGAAAAAAACCAACATGTTTTAAAAGAAAGAAAGTAATTTCATCTAGAAAGGAATGAGAATTTCTTGTCGATCATTTGAGTTTTTCATAAGACTATGTGCAAGGTTTGGTTTTATTTTTTGTAATACAATTTATTCAAGGAAAAATTATCTATTTATGCATACAATCCCTCGAACTAACATGAACTTGTGGTTTGAATGTTGAAATGCATCTGAATCAATTTGAAATCTCAATATCATGTGACAATGGTCTAGTGATTATCTTGAAAACATTGTGCAATGTTTAGAAATGGTCCTAATGAAAAATCATTGATGATATCTAATCCAAAGACTTGTGAGAAGTTTATAAGAGATCAAAATGGTGAGAGAACACAAAGGTATGAATAGTTCCGTTTGAAAATCTGATCATTCTTAACACTACATCAATCCATGAATGTTAGTATGTAGTGTTATCTCAACACATGTAATAGGGGTGTGTTCTAAGAATTCTTAGAATAGATCCTTGTCACAAACTCATGAAACACTCCCCTATCTCATTGTCGAGGATGGAAGGATAGTTTGGTCTTTGTTTTGTGAAGTCAAGTGTCAAGGAACTCTTGAACCGACTTGGTGAATGTGAAGAGCAGATGTTGCATAAAGAGCTTGTAGACGCTTAGGTGGAAGTTTAAAATAATATACAAGAAGCTCAAAGTATTCTTTATCAGATTCATGCTTGAATTGACACTTGAAGAATATCAAGAGACCAAGCTTGAACCAAAAATTCCAAGGATGTGAATGTGAAGAAGATGATATGAATCAAATAATGAAAATTATTATAATGCATGAACAATGAAATGTTGTGTATAAGATGCAAAATCAAGTGGATGGTGTATAAGAGGAAATAGATTTAGTCTTGCAAGAAGTAGAATAAAATCCCCAAAATCCACTTTTGAATAAAATTGTTTCTAGAAATAAAAATTCCTAGAAATTTTTTTAATATCGTAGTTGGTTATAGTGGAATGTAGATGGAGAAGTGTACGTAACATTAGGTTAATGAAGAAGGATATCCTTACTATAGTTTAATTTCATATTGATGTTAGTACACTATCTATGAGCTCTCGTTTGTGTCTTATAAATTGATGAATAAGATCAAGTCAATGTATTATATAAAGAATATCAATAAAGAAAGGATTTAAGCATATCTTGTGTTTTCTTCATATGCATTTCATAATGAATCACATCTATGATGATCAAGCATTCTTATTTAATCTCCATGAGAGTGTGTACGTTCATTATTTTAAGTAGAAAAGAAAAAGATTCATTAAAGGAGTGATTCACCAACCCCTCTCAGTCATTGTCAATTATAATAATTGGTATCAAATCAGACCCTTAAAATTAAATTTTAAAAGCTAGAGGGAGATCCTTTAATGATAAGGATGAGAGATCTTTATCAATTAAAGTAGATATTAGAGTTATGTAAAGAGAATTTGGCCAAATTGATTTAATCACAAGCATAAATTATCAAGTATGTACAGACTCAACTCAAGGAAGCCCTAGCTGAGAAATAAGAACTAGAGAAAGAGAATGAAGAACTGAAGAAATAACTAAGCATCATGACAAGTAAGGTATCATATTTTCAAGAGATCTCAAAAAAATTGAATAAGATGTTAGGAAAACAAAATGTATATGGTGATAGAACAGGTCTAGGTTTCATAGAAAATTCATGCAGTATAGAGAAAAGTGAAGGTGAATCAATTCAAGGATCAAATGGAAAAATGCAGCCAAGAAAGGAAAATAATTAAAAAATTTTAGTTCATGGTAGATCATCTGTCAGGAAACCAAATGATTTTAAGCATGTTTATTTTCATGGTAATTTCTACAAGTGTGGTGCTTATGGACACATGGATAGTATGTGTAATCCTAATTTGGAAAATAAAAAAGAAACTCAAGAACATCACTTTGAAGGGAAGAAGAAAAAAATTGGACAAATATTTGAAGCTAAGTGTTATCACTATCATGAGAAAGGACATCTTGCAAAATACTCGCATATATGAGCCATTAAACATAAGGTGTGTAAGTATGTTTAATGGTTATTTCTATGCTTGCATTGAACATGGACAAAGATATTTTGAGTGAAAAGGAAGACAAGTGGAATGCTTGAGATGCCACAAGCTAACATTAGAAGTTTATCTGATGTAGGTTAGTTTAAGAAATATATTAAAAACCCACGCAACAATTAGAAATACAAGAAGAAAGGAGAATTTAATCAAAATTCTAAAGAGAATTTCAAGATTTTACTGAGAAAATTAATGGTGCTAATGTTACAAATGAATATTCAGAAAATAATGAATTAGTCAAGAAACCAAAAGAAATCTTGAGACCTTCTTAGTTGTCTCATCAAGCTCCTCCATGGTATGTAGGTGTCAATGAAGTTATTGTGTGAGGGGAGTTGTTTTGTGTGTTTGTTTTCTTCATGGAGTAAGGTATCTCCTTTAGTGTCTTTAAGCATGTTCATATTATTTTTCAAGTTGTAGGTCTCATCCTGGTATTTGAAATAGATGTCTATGTTTACATGTCAAAGGTTTGCATTATCTCGATGAATTATATGTCTAATATGAGTTATTGTGTAATTGATTCATGTTTTTGTCTTTCATGGTTTATTTCATTATTATCAGGTGGAAAATGGTTTATGAGATCTCAAGGAAATAAAATATGAATCAAAGAGGTCTATCATGAGTTGTATCTATCTTTGTAATCATGATGCATGTGTGTCATGGAAGTATCTTGGTATTATGAAATACACATTTTTCATCATGATATTGTCGAGTAATATGAATCCATGTGTTACCTAAGTCATGAATGGGTATCGAATGTTAATTTTTATTTCTAGCAATGTCCAAAAGGTACTTTTTCTTGTGAAGGAAATAACTACATGTCTACATATTTCATAAAATTCAAAGATGTGTATATATCTGAATTTAACTCTTGATTTTAGTAAATATTGCTAAATTTTGAAGAAGGAAACTTGGTGTGTATCAGTGTATAAAAGTATCATGTGTCTAAAATTCCTCATGAGGACATAACTATGTTACAAATATGTGTATCACATTTAAGAATATGGATCGAGAAAAGAACATGGAATGAATGTGTTGTAGAACTTGAAACATGGAAAAATCCTCATGAATGACATGTAGAATAGTTTGTGGAAGCTATTTCAAGGATTTTCTTGTTCTTTAAGGAGATTAGAGGTTTGGATAAGAAAAATATGGTATTATATGAATCTGAATCATGTTTCTAATTGTAAAGAAAATCTAAAGAATATGAGTTAACAAGGTGATAAGAATGAGACAAGGTTTGAATATTTAATAAGATAGTTCATGGTGGTATGAATATAAAAGTCTTATTAACTAATATCCTCTATCTCATAACATGGAGAATTTCCATATTGGAGGTCATGTGTGATTGAGCAATCTTTGGATCTACACTAAGTCCGATTCATGACTAAGATTCTCAAAGTATGTTGACACGTCTAGAATTCCTTGAAAGGTTATTTCAGAAGACTTATTGGATGATATATTGTTTGAACAATGGAGCCATCTAATGTTTTTGGATATTTAATATTCATATTATGCACTAATGACTAAGTAATAGAAGTTTTCAAGAACTCAAATAATATTTTCTTGAAGGTTGAAAATATTACAAGTACATGTATTTAATATCAAAGGTACTTGAACTAAATCAAAGGGTTTTAGTAGTTTCATGATATATCAAGGTACAAATATATGATCTTATGTCTATCAAATTATTCATTGAGTATTGGGACTTTATTTCCTCAAAACTGTAACTATAATCAAAGCTAGCATATGAGAAATAAGGTATGTACATGTGATTTTATTTTTGGTATTATTAAAAATAATACTTGTAATAAAGTCAAGCTTGGGGTAAATATGTATTATACAGAATAGAGACAAGTTAGTAAATATGTGAAATACAGAAAGAACTTGAATGAGATAGAATCAGGTATTGAAGATTGAAACCTTTGTGTTTTTACTTAGGTGTTAAGTTATAACGATGTATATATAGTATCCAATGTCATGCTCATCAAGTATTTAGGTACAGAGGTCTATGGGTCAAGTATGGTTCGTAAGCAATGAAGTGTGCTCAATGGTATGAAGTTGTGCGTCGGGCATATCATGCTCATAATGGTAAAAGATTTTTAAATGAATAGTGAAAATAATTAGCATGTCACGGAGGTCTACAAAAGACCAAGATGCACTCCTACAATGGTTTAGATGATAAAATAGCCTTTGAGTGATTATATAATCCACTTGGTGATTATTTATAGCCCAAGGAGGATTTCAAATGGATGGAAGTCAATAAATATTTGAACTTGAATTTTCATGACAATTCAAAAGGTTAGTTCTCTATCCTAAATAGTTTGTATGGTTACTTGTGAGATAGAAGGTCTAAACATAGGTATACATATCAATGTGAAGGTAGAGAGTTGTCCTTAGCCAAGGAAGAAAGGTATGTTAGTATAATAAGTGTGTTGATATCTTAAAGTTATTTGGTGTATACACAAGTTGGTCAATGCTCTTAAAGTCTATACTAGAAGCTTTGGCAAGAGTACTTAGGTATTCTCTCAATACAAAACAAGATGGAATAGTGCATGGTAGTGATAGATAAATGAAATTAATGATCCATGAAAAACACAATTAAGATTTGATCAAGAGAAAGGTATTTTGACATATAGAAGGGGTATTCAAGAATTTGTAGTTATCGAGATAGAAGAAGATTTTTTTTTTTGTTGAGAGATGATTATTTCTACCTCGGAGGAAAGATATGTCTTCATTGACCTGTGAAGGTAATAAAAAGGTACATCAAATGTGTGAATAGGTTGTGGGTCAAGACTTGGTTAAGTCTATGGTAGGTATCAAACTAGAACAATAACTCTTAGATTTAAAAATAGTGTGATAACTCTTAAGATAATATTTGAGGTTGACAAAGGTGTATGATGGATGGATGTGACTTAAAAAATTATGTTACAGTCAAGATCATGAAGGTTCTTTAAACTGCTATAATGATTTAAAGATGAATAGTAAAGGTTGTTTTCTAAGAGATGAAAAATTTTCATAATGGTAATCAAAGTTGAATTATTTTATATTATAGGGCCTACTTGTATGGAAGAAATTAGGAGTATGAAATGCATAGAGTATGTGATTAAGGTGAAGATGAACTTCTACAAGTTTGAAAATGCCTTAAGACATTATATAAGTATGTCAAAGAAGATGGTATAAATGATGAAAAAGTGATGCTTCCCAAATATCTATGTGATCTCAAAGGAGGTTTTGAGTAACTAAAAGTTTGGAAGGTGCATATGTGTGCAAGATTCACACATTCCAAATCAATCTAAGTTGGCAAGGTATTTTTGTGGTTTTCTAGTTGAGACTAATTGCATAAGTTCAAGAGTGTCATGATAAAACTAAAGTTCTAAAAGGGTGTGAAGTTTTTCCAAATCACACTTTGAAAATTATTTTAGGCTCTTGTGACTTAACGAAGGATTTGATGGACAATTTTTTTCTCTTATGTATAAATAGGCCTAGGGAATGATGTTTTTGATGATATAAAGGTCATGTGGTAAGCACTCTTTCTTGTTGTTGTTTAAGTCGAGGAGAGAGATTCTAATCTAAGGGTGAGATATGTCTATATAAGTTATCTTTCTATTATCTCTCTAATTTTAGGTATCAATCTGAGTAATTTTCTTCTATTTAAGTCTATAAATATATTTTTCATCAATTTAAAAGGTGTATAAATGTAGCAAAATAAGGCAATTTGATGGTTATCTAAGTGTATGTGTTTACATGGTTGTCATCAATGAAAAAGGGGGAGTTTTTCAAAAGTGTTAGCCACTTCATTGTCAATGATATCAAGTTTATTTGTGTCAAGTGGTCTATATAGCTTTGTGATGGTGTGGAAACAAAAGTGTTTTCATGAACTCGTTTATTTATTTCCTTCTTGAAAAATATCTCTCAAACTTTTGAACATGTTCGTTCTTGTCCTTATGAGATTGTTTTGGAAAAACTTTAAGTGAATCAAATGTGAAAAATTGAGTCAAATAGTAAAGAAGAATAGTGAATATTATTTTAGATTATGACAACATGCATTGATTTAACTATGCACTATCCTTTGGTTTTTTGGAAGGACTATGAATGTTCCATATTTGAAAAATGGATGGAAAGGATTGATGTTAGACTTACAAAGATATATTTAGTAAAATTTGTGACCTTGATTTAGAGTTAAGCGTGGAATATCCTTATGCAAGTTTTGTCAAGCTTGACTTTACAATATGAATTATATTTTCAGTGGGCTAGGAGCCATTGGAAGGTGTTCATGGTTACAATTTTTTTTGTAGAGATGGAAAATTTCTTCACAAAACTTTAGCATCTTGAATTTTAAAATTTCATCGAAGTTGAAGAAATAAAATAGTCTTTGTTTTCCTCGGACTTTCTCTATAATAGAAACCATAACCATATGATTTGGAAATGTTTTTTCCTCGAATATTTAGATTCAACAAACCAAAATCTATAAATTTTCAAATATCTCTCTATGTAAAAAAAAGAAAAATGTTGCAAAATAATGAAAGCAATTTCATCAATAAAGGAATGCTAATTTCTTGACACTCATTTTATTTTTAATGAGACTATGTACAAGGTCGGGTTTTATTGGTTGTAATATAATTTCTTTACGGAAAAATGTTCTATTTCTTTGTACAATCCCTCAAACTAACAGAAGCCATGGTTTGAATATTGAAATTCCTCTAAGTAAATTTCAAATGTCAATATCATGTGATAGTGGTCTAGTGATTATCTTCAAAACACTGTGCAAAGTTTAGAAAAGGTCCTATTGAAAATCATTGATGATAGCTAAATAAGGGTGAGAAAATTTTCCTTGTAGACAAATTTGTGGGTTTCAAGCCAATGCTATGGGAATCTAAGTCCCTCTACTTGAATGGTGAAGCTTCCATAGGTGCATACATGAAATATGGGTTTCATGGTGGCCTTTTGACTAGAGATCTAACAAGGGCACTCCACTAACCCTTTGGCAAAGCTAGTAATGTATCACTAGAGAAGAAACTTTGTCTTGAAAGGGGAAGGGGAGTGGAAATGGAGGTAGGAGAAAAGTAATGTTGTGAGTAGAATATCATATGCCCACACACATTAATTAGAATATTTGTTTACATGAATTTATAGTTAGAAGGAAAAAAATCCGCGGAGAAGCTACAAGACCAAATGAAATTCATTGGTCACAAGGTACCAATAAGTCCATCAATCAAAGAGGTGAAAATTTATTCTATTATTATTGAAGCCAAAGAATAATTTGTACTGAGATCTTTGAGAATAGAGGAAAATCTAAGGAGAAAGAAAATTAGAAGAAGTATGGCATTTTCTGTCTTTTCCGGGTATAGATCACTCTGGTCTTTTGAAATCAATTGCCCTCCGAGAATGGTTCCAAGGAGACATTATATCTCATGCCAAAATGGTTACAAATTTAAAATCATTTATGCCTCTTCAAATTCCTCCATTGCGAAGAAAATGCTCATGGCGGGTAAAAACTAGATCTTACAATGCAAATGTTACATTTGATTTTCTAGTTTAAATACAGACCATTTGATTTCTCTTATAAATTTGAAATCGATCCATCCACTTGGAAGGAAGAGATTGGAGTAGGTACGGGAAAGCTCTTTTATTTTTGATTTTTAAAGATTTGACAATTTGGAACAAATTGGCTCGCACCCCCGCTTCAACTTTTTAACTTAGGCATGTGGCACATTTTCTCTAGAAATAGGGTTGCAGCCCTTTTCTCAACATTTTAACCTTTTTTTGGTGAAAGGATCAAAATATCAAATTCCTCCATCGACCCTCTTCTCTGATTGAACTCTTGACACATGGCATCCTTTGATTGGAAATGGGGTCACAACCCTTTTCTCAAAATTTTAACCTTTTTTGGGAAAAAGGCTCAAAAACTCAAGTTCCTCTACCAACCTGCTCTCTCTTTGACTTTTCAACAATGGGCCCAAGACCTTGGTGGAGCCACAAAGCATTCTAGAACTTTTACTTCACTTTTGGGAATTTGGTTAAATTTCAAAAAGTGCCCCGATGGCCCACTCATCCGCTTTGACTTTTAAATGGCGGGATTAACCTTTCAATTTTTCCCTACGTGCTTCAACTTTGAATTTTTCCCTATGGGCTTCACCTTTGATTTTTTCCCTGTGGGCTTCACTTTTGACTTTTCTCGGTAGGCTCAAAATTTTACTTTTACCTTTATAACCTGATCGGGGCTGCGAGTCACTTTTTAAGTTTTTTCCTTTTTTACAAAGAGGCTCAAAAACATAATTTCTCCTCGACCCACTTCCAATTAGGTATGTCCATGTACCTTTCGATGATGGGGCCAAACATTGACGGGAAGAAAATTCCCATCGTTCCTTATTATGGGAAAAATACACAGAGGAAGATAACATCATCATTTTGAGTCAAATTTTTAAATTTCCTTTGCAAGCCATAGGCATGGAGGCAAAACAATTATTTGACGACATAGGCCATAGAACAAGCGAACAATTTTGATAAAAAAGAGATTGTAAAGAGGATATTACATGCATAGACCGGGAGATGGAGAATTTCTCAAAATGAGAAAAACATAGATTTAAACAAAGCACTAGGGCATGGATTTTACTATTTCCTCAAACTTTCAACTTTCCTTAAATAGGTTAGGATGACAAGAGCTCAAAATTTTGAATTCAACATGGAAAAAAAGTAGTTTTCGGGAAAAAACAACTGGCTCTAGCTTGGGAAATGGCATGGATTGAGCATGATGAAGACATGGTATGAGGATCCAAAATATCAATTTTTAAACCGTATAACATTGAGCAGTGCCTTATCCATTCGACCATGCGATTAATATACAATTCTTAGAAATAATGGAAGGAGGAAATGCACAAGCCAAACCACACATAACAAAAACCAAACAAAACTAAACCAAAACCACACAATAGAAAAGGAAAAACACACCTACGAAAACACTTATGGTACAAGATGGAGGAAAACACACTTTCATTGATGATACGATTTCATGTATTTCCACTTTGAGCCAATTCCAATGGCATTCCATCCAAGTAAAAGAGGAGAGAAAATTCTCACCACAAGCTCCGTGAATTTAGAATGGGCCGAGCCATAATGAATCAAACTTTCCATGGCTGCCCTTTAGTTCACTTCTCTTTTCCCATAACAGGACAAAGTCTCCAACCTTGAATTCTCTTGCCTTTTCCCTCTTGTCAAAAAAATTATTCACTTTCAACTAATGCTCCTTAATTCTATCCTCCACTTGGTATATGCATTCTTTCATCTTTTCCAGGAAGAGGATCCTCTTATCAATGGAGTCTTTGTATTGACCATCTTCTATTTCTTGCAGCAACTTGAGAGATGACATCTCAATTATGATGAGAATCTCTGCCTCAACTCCATACAACATCTGGAAAGGTGACATATCTATTTCCTTCTTAGAGTGATTCTATCAGCCCATAATGCATCATATAACCTCTTGTGCCAATTCCTTTGATTCTCATCCACCACTTGTGAACAATGGTCACAATGTTCTTTTTCTCGACTCATCTTACCCGTTTCCCATAGGGTAGTAGTCGAAGAGTGAGAAAGGGAGATTCCAAAGCCATAAAAAGCTCTTGAGATCCTTGGAAGAGAAATGGGTGGCATTGTATACAACAATTTTCTATGGTATTCCAAAACAAATAATGATATTCTCCTTGATGAAGTTGTAGACTATTTTAGAGCTGGCTTGCTTGGTTGGGATGGCTTCCACCCATTTAGTGAAGTAATTAGTTATAGTGATTATATAAGTATGCCCTACACTAGAATGAGGATTTAGAACACTAATAAAATATAGCCCCCATTGTTGAAATGGTTCTTCAATCACCACAATCTTGAGTGGAAATGCAGCTAGTTGTGGCTTTCTAACAAATTGTTGGCATGCTTTGCATTTGGAAACCCAATCCTGAGTGTCTGCAAAGATGGAGGGCCAATAATATCTTCCTCTAAGGATCTTATGTGCAGTGACAATTGCTAAGAAATGTCCACCACAAGCTTGATCATGATATGCCCTGAGAAACATTTCTTGTTGCTCCTTATCTACACACATGAGGAAACAACCATCTAGGCCTCTCTTTTAAAGTGCATGATTCTAGATCAAAAACTTGACTAACTTTATCTTGACTTTCCTTCTTTGTTTGTAATCAATATGAGGAGTGAATTCTCCATAAGTGAGATAGTAAGAAATGTCATCATACCACTCATTAGTAGTGGCGACAAAGAGCACATGTGAAATGTCTCCTAAATATGTTGAGAAAACACCATCTTTTTCTCCCTGCTAATCCTTAAGAGCTTCATCTTTAGCAATCAGCTTGCATAAACCATTTCCTCTTACCCTATTAGAGGGTCTAATCTCCAAGTCATACTCTTGGGTATTTGCAATCCAACTTCCTCTCTTAGCCCCAAGATCTTGTTGAGTCAAAATGGACTTGATTGCACTTCCAGGGACCATCACCAATGTATGGGAATTGAGAATGTAGAATCTGAAACTTTTAATAGCTTTGACCACTACGTAGGCATGTTTTTCCAATTGTATGTAATTTAGCTCATGATTTTTCAAAGGATAACTCATGAAAGAAATGGGTGCTTCCAAACCTTCATCATTTTTCTAAAAAGGACAGCAAGGAGTGTATGTTCGATGCATAACAATACATGATGAACTCCTTGTTGAAATATGGAGATATAAGAGTTGGAGCTTTAGCAATGGATTTCTTGATCTCCTCAAATGTTTCTTTTCCTTCCTTATTCCACGTGAATCCTTCTTGAGGCTTCATCATGGAATTTATATGCTTAATGAGTTCGAGAAAAATGAGGCACAAAATGATGAAGGAAGGTTAACTTTCCAAAGAATGAATGAACTCCCTTCATCATCTAGTTGGTAAGGCTAGTGCTTGGATAGCTCGATCCTCTCGAATCAATGTGTGCTCCATGTCTATTCACAATGTGTCCTAACAACTTACCTTCTGTGACTCCAAAAATGTACTTCTTTGGATTTAGAGAAATGCCATGTTTCCTACACCTTGTAAGGACTTTCTCCAAATGACAGCTATGATCTCCCCTCCTCTTTGAAAAAACCATGAGGTCATCAAGGTAAATGACAATGCAATGTTTTAAATCTTTGAAGGCCAAGTCCATTGCTCTCTAGAAAGTGGCTCTAGCATTGATCAAGCCAAAAGGCATTCTGTTGTAGGAAAAAGTGCCCCAAGGTGTTGTGAAGGTTGTTTTGTTGCAATCCTCTTTTGCCACCTTGATTTGGTTGTACCCTGAGAATCCATCAAGCAAAGAGAGCATTTCAGATCCAATGACTGCTTGCAAAATATGATCCATGATTGGAAGAGGGTAGTTGTCCTTGAGAGATGCCTGATTAAAATTTTGGAAGTCTACACAAATCCTTATTTCCCCATTCTTCTTCCTTACTAGAAGAATATTATCCACCCATGTTGAATGGTGGATGGGGAAAATGATTCTAGCATTGAGCATCTTTTTCACCTATTCTTTTATAACATTGGCAATATTTGGATTATAGGGCCTTTGTTTTATCTTGAAGGGCTTAACTCCTTTCTTCAAAGGAATGGAGTTATGCATTTCCTTTGGCTCAAAAGATTTGAGTTCATCATAGGAATAGGCCAGGGACATCGATTACTAATTTAGTAGAGCAACAAACTTTATCTTCTCTTACGGTGAGCAACATTTACCAAGGTTAACTATCCTTGGTTTCTCTTAAGTGTTAATGTTTTCTTAATTAAAATTAGATGGACACCGAGAAGACTATTTTTTTCTCTTGGATGAACCTATCATGCTTGTCAAAGAGGTCTTCCAAAGAAAATAGGCCTTTGGGGATTTTTTTCTTTCGAGTTTGATTAATCCCTCTTCATCAATTCCCTCAATTCCTTCCTTCTCTTCTTTGGGGAATGATTCACAATGTGTTTTTCACTTCCTTCAAAGAAAATATTATTGAAGTTATCCCTTTATTCTTATAAGGATAGGATCTAATTGTCATCATTGAAGACATGTTAGTGATTTACATTGTTTGGTATGCTAGGTCTCGAACACCATCTTAATGGTCACTTTATCCTTGCCAAAAGAAGGATGAGGTGTCACTAAGAGAGCTAAAACTACATATAATAATCCTTTTCATTCTTCTCCCTAGGTATAGCTTCAATAGAGAATGCATCAAAGGATTTAATGCAGTCCCACACTCTATTTCTATAGTGCCTAAGTCTCTGGGTTTTTCACTTGATATTGATGGCGGACCTACTTTACGACAACCTCTCGCATCACATTTGCATCTCAAATTCTTGATTCGCATGTCATCTCTGTTGTATTCATGCCTAAGATTAATGATTCATACTCTATTGTATTATTTGTATTGTCAAATTTCAGCTTGTAGGAAAAATGATATACCTCATTGGAGGGAGAGTATAATACTACACCAGCTCCTAAACCTACTCTGGAATGAATGCCATCAAACTCCATTGTCTAGATTTGGTCTTCTTCTTCCTCCATGAGAAGTGACAAGTCCTCTTCCTTCTGTGATGTAAGGAGGTAATTTCCAAGCCCACAATATTGAAAAAGGATATCAGCTCTTGGATCATCATACTTCCTTATTATGAACTTCATTTTTCTGATTGAGAGTAGCTTCTTCATTTGTCCTTTCACTAGGATAGTTGCAGATGACCAATCCATTTTTATTTCTCCACCTAGATCTCTGCAAAAAATTCTAATCAAAACATACGAAAATGTGTTAGGATGTCTACCACCAAAATGGTTAGGAGTATCGTCTTATCAGGGTAATCAACTAGTGCAACCTAAGCATCCTTAATCCTTCCTACCAATGGAACTTGTTTGGATTCCATTGAGTATCATGTGCCATTTACTCGAGTCAAAGTGAGGCCAAGAGAATTTGTAAATTTTGTTGGCATCATGTTATATGAGGCTCTAGAATCTATAATGCAATTGTTCAGCTAAAAACCTTTGATGAGAAGTGACAGTAAAAAGGATCAACTCTGTTGGGTGGTGGAGGCACTAAGGGAAAGCATGTTTTGAGAAGATGGTGTGGATGGTGTTGGAAGTAAGCATTTAGAATTAGAGATTGGGGATGTAGATTTACCACCCTAGACTTCCTTGATGAATCTATCAAATTGGGTAGGATGTGTCAATAGGTATTCAATTTCGAGACCTAAATTTGGTTTTTCTAGCATGCTCTATAAAGTCAAATTAAGCTATGGTAGATGAGGAAGAGGTTCCAGTAGTAGATGGGGACTTAAATGGCAGATGCATCATTAATTTTGGTGTTGGGTTATCCTTTTCAAATGTAGCAATTGGCTTGGAAGGAGATGGGGGTGTAGCCTTTGATTGAAATTTAGATGTTCTTGTAGAACCAACATTTAGAAGAGAATTTCTCTTAACAACTTTTGAGTTGGGAGAAGAATCAGATAACTTACTTGGCATAGCAGTGTGATCCTTGACAATTGGTGAATCTGATTTCTCTCTAGCTGATTCCATGGAAAGTGGTAATGGTGATCCCCTGTTGATGATCTTGTTTAGTGGAGGCTTTGAAGAGCTATCTTATTTGTTCTTCCTACTCTCCAAACTACTAGGCTAAAACTCTATTCTTGGATTGTACATGAGTAAAAACAACACATGAAAAACTTGAGCTTCTTCATCACCTTCATCCTCTTAATCAACGTATTCAATCAAGCCATTATCCATGCCAACCTCTTCAATTTCAAGATAGTTTTCATAGTCATCCATGCTTTCTTCTTCAATTTCCTCAATGTCTATTCCTTCTTTTGATTCCTTAGTGTCACAATGGAATTGAATGGTGGTATTTCAAGAGAAAGCCTACGAGGAGGTAGATAAATTCTTTCTCTATCAGAGGATTTTTTCTCCTTGGAGCATTCCTCATTGTGATTTTTGACTGCTGCTTCTTCTTCAAAGAAACTAGGTCATTTCCATTTTTGGAACATTGGATCGAGTGGTGACTAAATTTGAAATCGACCTTTTTACTTTCTATTTCATCTTTTCACTTTACCGAGAAGAATTAGATCATCATTAGTCTCAATTACAAAGTCTTGAACTTCCCTCAATGTTTTTGGTTGGGATCTTCTAAGGAAGAAACCAACTTCAGATGGAAAAGAACTAATGAAGAACCTTTTTAAGTTATTTTCATGGGGTACCACATCTTCTGGGATCCTTCTTGTCAACCTATCATACCTTGCTACAAAATATCTCATTAATTCAGAGGTCTCCTTCTTCATCTAAACCAATTGAACCAATAGATCCTAACAATATTTTGTGCTCTTGAACCTATGTTCAAATGCACTTCTTATATCTTCCCAACATGTGATAGATCTTGGGGTAACATGTAGAACCATTCAAAAGCTTTTTCTTGGAGTGAATCCATAAAGATCCTAACTCAAACATCTTCATTTTCAACTCCCAACACTACACATGTTGTGATGACTACTGCTACATGTTCTTCAGGGAGCTGAGAACCATCCCCTTTGAATTTTGGGAAGTTATTTCTTAAGCCTCTTGGGAGCTCATGAAGTGGTTTTGGAAGAGCAAGTGGACCAAAGATTTCTTCCCCATAGCATCAGGCCTGCATACTTCATGCTCATGATCACCCATTCTATTCCTATCTCAAGCCTCCAATCTTTCTAAGGCTTCTTCTATTGTTGATCTTTCTTCTGCTTCAATTTGGAGTCTTTCTATTTCTTCAAGTTGAGCCCTTATGTCCTCTTCACTCTTGCCTCTCTTCCAAGGTCTTTAAATGTGGATCAATTTTTCCTCCTTGCCTCAATTTTTGGGTGTATCTTCTATCAGCCAACTTGAAATTTTATGCTCTTCTCTGGGGTACTGGAATTTGTCTCTACCTTTCCAATTTGACAACTCATTCCTATTCCAGGTCTAGAATCCTTATGGAAATGAAGTATTGATTGACACTTTCTATTATGCCAAATAGCTTCTCTCGGATCGAAGCAATGTCTTCGTGGATGTGAAAGAGTAAATCAGGTTTCTCAATAGGAGGATTTCCTAGAATAACCATGATTTACATCCATGTAGTTTGTGGGTTTATTCATTTTCCAAAAAAAAAAATCTAGAATCTTTTTTTGTAATTTATGACCCCGAGGTTGTTTTTAGGTGCGAAGGTTACAAAATCTGCCACACGGTGGGTGTCAAAATTATGACAAGAAAATTTTTCTTATAGACAAATTTGTGGGTTTCCAACACTATAGGAATCTAAGTCCCTCTACTTGAATGGTACAACATCCGTAGGTGTATGCATGAAAGATGAGTTTCAATGGTGGCCTTTCGACTAGAGATCTAAAGCGGGGCACTCCACCGACCTTGTGGAAAAGCTAGCAATGTCTCGCTAGAGAAGAAACTTTGTCTTGGACATGGGAAGGGGAGTAGGAAATTGAGGTAGGAGAGAAACTAATGTTGTGAGTAACTAATGTTGTGAGTAGAATATCGATATACACACACACAATTAGAAATTTTGTTTCATTATGCATTTATAGTTAGAAGAAAAATCTAAGGATAAATCGGAAGGGCAGAAGCTACGATCTTTTTGAAATCAAGACCAAATGTAGTTAATCTGGTCACAAGGTACCAATCAATCCCTTAATCAAAAGGTGAAAATTCCTTCTTTCATTATCTGAAGCTAAAGAATAATTTGTAGAGAGCTTTAAGAATAGAGGAAAATCTAAGGATAATGGAAAATAGAAGAAGTATGGCATTTTAAACTGGCACGTGGCTTTTCTAGGTACCAAAAACTCTAATATTTTTGAAATCAATTGCCCCCTAGAATGGTTCCCTCTCGATGGAGCCATTATATCTCATGCCAAAATGGATACAACTTTACAAATAATTTACGCCTCTTTAGCGAATTCCTCCATTGCGAAGAAAACACTCATGACGAAAAGTTAAAGGTGAAATTATTTGAGTAGAAGACATTTTTCTATCATGAGTAGGGAAACAAACTTAGGCACGTGGCATGTTTTCAATAGAGAGGTCATGACCTTTTCTCAACATTTTAACACGGAAAAGGATCTCAAATTCCTACACCGACCTCTTTATTAAAGGTGAAATGGGGTTGGCATGGCCCTTTTCTCATCATTTTAACCTTTTTTTGGATTTTGGTTGTTATCTTACCAACACTCGCATGGAGTTAAATTTTTATGTCTTCAACTTTACAAAGGTGAAGCCCTTCCTTTATGGAAAAATTTAGAAGTAGAAGACATTTTTGAGTAGGGGAAATGGAAGAAATTTTCTATCTCTTTTTCTCTTCACAAGGATATCGCTCTCATGAGTTCACAAAAAAAGCTCCAACATCTAAAAAGTTTCAAAAATTTGTCTTAGAAGAATAGGATTTTTTTAGAAGAAACTTAAATGAGGAGCTTGTTACAATTTATAGAAGAGGATTTAACTCTAAATATGCCCGGTGACTTTTGAATAATTTAATGTGACTTTAGACTATTCATATTCCAACTTAAATATTTAAGTCCCATTTATAAAATTAGGTGACTTAAATTTTACATTATGTTTATAAATTCACTTAAAGTAATATTAAAAGTGAAAACCACAACACAAAAATATAACATTGATGAGAGAGAGTGTCGAGTGAGAAGAGAAGAGAGAGAAATAAGAGGAAGAAGAAGAAAGAAGGAGAATTATTCATAAGGATGATCTTTGGAGTGGATTTGATCTTGCTCCCTAAATGGCTTCCACTTCACACTCCCAAAACGCCTCTATTCCTCCAATCTCTTTTTTGAAATGAGTAGCTACTAGTTCCACCTTTTAAGTATGAGGAATGTAAACGCAACTCAATGTTTATGACCATTCATCGGCCACATTGTTGATGTATTTACACTTCCTGAACCATGATGAATGTTTCTATACGATAAGTATTGTAGAGGCCCGAATATCTGAGAGGAAGTCGAGGGTATCCTTAGTGAAGGATGATGGGTTTTCTACCTCTTTCTTGACATACTCTTCAAATGGACCGATCAACTCATCGAAATTATATCTTCAACCATTGCAGGAACTCCAAGCTTCTAAGTTTTCTGATTTATACTATCCTATAATTTGTATACTTGTTCCTCTTTTTCCTCCACTTGTGATGGCCCGATTGATTTCCTCAAACCTGATTCAAAGCCCTCACCCATACACATGATAAGTCTTCTAAGGGATTTTCAAAAATATTCCTATTGATCAACTCCTAGCGATGATTGTTGCTCATTTCATCTACTACTGGGCCCAAAGGTTCCCAATAGTCCCTTTCTTTCTCCAAGTCCTCCCTAAGTGTTTGTGTCCTATTTTCTATTACACACATATAGGCAAAGAGTTTGAGTGCTTCTTGGAGCACTCACTTGAATTTTTAGAAAATTGATTTGATCCATTCATTATTCACTCGCCCCTATGTTGTGAACTCATGTGTCCTCCTAATGGATTCTAGATTAAAGCTACTCGATGGGAAAAAAATCCTCAATAAGAATTTTCATGGAATTAGAATCAACTAGATGTTGCACATAGAATGACAGAGTATGTACCTTCTCTTTCAGTTCATCAATCTTCTTCTTATACTCTTTATTCCTCACCACCATGCAGATAGAAAATTGTTGATACATGTGTAAATCTCCTTCATGAGTTACCGGTCCCAGTTGAATTGTGTTCATTTCATAGTTAGTTGGTTTCATCTCATCTACTGGCTTTATTACCTTGGGTCGAGCTACTTCGATGTATTGATTACCAATTTCCCCAATGTAGAAATGTGAGGCTATATGTGCAAGATTTCTTGATCTTTTTTCTTTGGCCAATGAGACAATCTATAGTGACTTGAATATTTAATCTTGAATGATGTATTCTTCATTCGATTGTGACTTTGTCATGGGGTGTTCCTCCTACATTTTTATGATCAAATTTATTCTTCTAGCAGTGATGCAAGCAATCCTTTTCTACTCGAGTTTCTTCAGGCATCTTCTTGTGAGGAGAAGCTTCCAATTCTGCGGCCTTCCTTTTAAAATCACTCTAGAGTTTTTAGAAATGGAAGTCACCTCTATGAATTTTTAGAAGTATTAATGTGAGGCTTACTTATAACTCAAAGGAATTTGTCATGACTGGATGGTCATGGTTCTCTTCTTCTGAAACAAATTTCTTGTCTCCTCACAACCTTCTTAGTCCACTCCAATATATCCCTTGATTCATAAACATACTAGTTGATTAGAGGTATAAGAGATATCTTGACTTCCACGTACTCAGGATCATACATCTTTATCCCATCATCTTGTAGAATATCTTCATACTAGGAGAACTTGAATTTCTTCATTTCATTGATTTTCATCCTCATATGATATTTTTACGCACTTCAAATTCATCCATGCAATTGGCCCAGTAATCCTCGACTTGTGGTTCATGTTGTAGTTTCGAGACATGGAAAGATTTAGGATCTTCTCGGATGTCAAAATTAGGCCTAGTAATGTAGGAATGTAGAGTCAAATGAGTGAAAGAAGCCTCCATATGAGATGTGTCATTTGAGATCTTGCACATGAATACCCCGAGAGAGATAGCAAATGGAAAAAAAAAGTGTTCCTTCTTCATCTAAGCATGTTATTCAGCCTTCAATTATCTATCTCGCAAAGCTCGAAAATACAATTTTGTCACTAAGGTACTTGGGCAGCCTTAGCGGTTCTTGATCGAATCCAACAACTCATAGGTAGGAGAATGTTGAGAATTGTATGAAATAGGAGCCATACTTCTTGATCAAGGACACCACTTGTGATGATATTCTAGAATCCGGATATAATTCCAAGTTTCATACTATGTACATCATGAATGCATCATTCACGTGAGAAAAATGCATATGGATTTCCTCCATCACCACCTAGGGAAGTTTCTCAAATGCAAGAACCTTGGCGACAATGGTTTGCGTGAGATACAATCCCTTGAATAATCTTGAGCTAGCGAGGAGCTAGACCAAGTAATAATTCATGTCGAACTTCTTCGTCATGGGTACTCTTAGTAGTTCAAGATGGAGATTGTCCGATGATCTATCCCCATTCAATTCTCTCGATTTTCTTCTATCAATTTCAAGATGAAAAGGACCATCCAGTCTTGGAAGTCTCTTTTGCTTGCTTCTCCCATTACTCTACCGAGGAGATTGATGATATCCGAATATACTTCTCATAACTCATACCTTGGATGATTCTTAGAGGCATCCTTGAGGGATTTATCCTTCTTTTCAACCATGACCCTAACATTACCCCTTGCTCATATTCATCCATCGTTTCCCAATTTTGCAAGGCCCTGTATTTTGAGATGATGACCATACTAGGTAATGTCGGTATCTTTAGAGAAAGAGAGATGGTTCTAGTGTTGATGACTGCCATTGTTGTACCATTTTTGGCTCGTATGGTTCATGTTTTAGGCTCATAGTGGTGAGAGTAGGCTAGGACCAAATCATGACTTTGGACAAACACTGGATGTCCTATGACAAAGCAAACAAGCCACTGGTGAATATTTTATCTTCAATCTTATTTCGGTCTCTATTTTTCATGTGAGTTCTTAGGTCATTCAGGGCTATGTACAAGACATTGTTGTCTTTTATCTCGTACTCACAGGAAAAGGGTTGGGCCAACTTTTGTCTCATCCTCTTTGGCTTCATGTTTTTTCCTAAACTAACAACTTACTCTTTTTAGTAAGTATGAAAAAGTAACTCCTTGAACCTTAACTGGATGTTGCAAACCCCTTTCTCCTGCATTCTTCAATCTTTCGATAAACTTTCTATTTTTACCACTTACTATTTTTAGTAAGTTCCACAAATGCCCATTTTGATTAGTTGTCGGTCCTCCAATGTCTTCATCTCCTGCACGTTCTTCTATGACTTTCTAAAATAATAGTCTCCTATAAACCTTTATTTTTAGAAAGTTTTTAGACGTAGGTATTTTTATGGGTTTTTTCCTAGTATCTCCCCTCTAAAATTTTAGAACTATCTCGCTTAATAATCCGAGAGATTTTAAACTTACAATTTTTGACCTAGTAAGTTCACACAATTATAGACCTCATTCTATTTTTATACTTGTTTGCAAAAAAATTATATTGTGATGTTTTTTTTATCTTGGGTCCTTTACATGAAATCTTACTTCTCAATCGGTTTGATAGTTCTTCTTTCGATGAATTGAGCAAAATATTTTTCCATTGTGATTTCTCTATTACATGAAGAATTTGAAGGTATTATTTTGGTTTAGAAGATGAACAAACGCATATTGATTTGGATCGATCGTGGAATATTTCTATGTTTTTTTTGGCTATGGTTTCTTCATTCCTAGTTTCTCCTTCTTTAAATTTTAGAACTATCTCGCTTTAATATTCCAGAAGGATTTATTTCTGTGATAGGTCAGGTTCTAAACTTGGTGGAGTGATGGTTTATAGGAAGAATGGAGTATGGTGCATGGGAGTGGAAATGTTAGAAATAGGGAAACATTAAATATTTGAATTTTTTAAAATTAAGAGGGATTGTTTTATGTTCCTAACATCCCTCACCTCAAAGGGATGTGAGGGACATCAATTTCCAGGAAAGACATCAAATTCCACGAGAGTGAGTGCTCAAAAATAAGCTTTAAAGCTAGACATGGGTCACATTGATCTCTCTTAGAACATGAAAATTTTTAAAGGCTTTATGTTCCTAACTCTATGAGGTAAAATGAGGGACATCAAATTCCACGAGGTTCCCGGAGCTAACATGTCGCATGGTCTACATTTGTGCTCCAAATTAAACTCGGGGATGTAAATAGTCCCACATCGGAGAGAAAATCCTAGATCCTAGATTTGACACGTGTCCTCCTAAAATTTGGTTAAGTCTTGAACATGCTCCAAGAGGACAACTTGTGACGATGATAACTTGATATATTAATGGAATTTTTTGGATGAATTTTATATGATCCTAAATTTGAATGAAATTTGAAATCCATTGGTGGTTGTCTCATGTCTTGATTCTTCCATTTGATCCCTAAAAAATAAAAAAATTATTTGGTATTCTAATTGTGCCTAAAAACAACAACTCCTGTAGAAATTATGCTCCAAATTTTGTAAAAATATGATTACACCATCTTGTAGGGATTGGAATTATCTTTTGTATATGTTTTTCTTTCTCCTAACTCTATCCGAGCTCTCAATCACCTTCCAAAGATTAGTAGATATTTTGACCTTTGCATTAACTAGTCTTGTGAACCCTAATTCTCACAAAACTACCCCAACATCTTTCAGCTCTTCCATAATCTTCCCAATAATTTCCATGGTGTCCCAAGACCTTTGAATCACCCCCACATCCACTTAGTATCTTATTCTCCATTCTCCATGAGGTTTCTCTATCCCTAGGAAGGCTAGTGATAGCCCTTTCCACAACTGTTTGTAGCTTGCAAATGAACTCCTAAAATCACCTAGGGGGAATGAATGGACTTTCCTAAATCACTTATGGGGATAAGATAACATTAATCAGGAGGTCAATTGGATTGAATTGACAGACCCTGGGTGTTTTTTGGAATGACAAGAATTGAAAAGGTTAACACATGGGTATATTTTTCATGCTCAAAATTGTTATTTTCCTTGTTGCACATATGCATGATAACAATTGGCTCTATCTTTGGGACATGACATGGAGTGAACATGACATGAGGAATCTCAATTTTAGACCATATGATGTGTTGACCAATGCCTTATCCATTGGGCCTTGCAGATTCATGTACAATTTACGAGAGAGAAGGAATGGAAGAAGGAAAGAACACACACACACACACAAAATGATGAAAAGGAAACACACGACACATAAAAAAAGGGAAACAAACCTAGAAATCACCTATGGTACAAGGCGGGGGACAACCCACTTTCACTAATGTTATAATTTTAGATATTTCCCACTAAGAGGAAATTCCAGTGGCGCTCCATCCAAATATGAGAGTAGAAAAACATTCTCACTACAAGATTATCGAATCTGGAATAGGCTGAGCCATAATAAATCAAAATTTTCATGGATTCCTTTTGGTTCCCTTATCTTGTCCCATACTAGGATGACGTCTCCAAATTTGAATTCTCTCACTTTGGCTTTCTTATAAAAAATATTCTTTACTTTCAATGGGTGTTCTTTAGTATGGTCCACCACACAGAGTCTATTTTCTTCTAGCTTTTCAACAAAGAGGATTCTCTTGTTGATGGAATCCTTGTAGTATCCATCTTCTATTCCATGTACTAACTTGAGAGTTGACATATCGATTGTGAGGGAAATTTCTTCTTCGAACTCATATAATAATTGGAATGGTGACATACCTATTTCCTTATTGGGGTGATATTTTATGTCGACAATGCATCATACAATGTTTTGTGCCAATTTATTTGGTTTTCATCTACGACTTTGTAGAAGATGGTCACAATGTTCTTGTTACTTGATTTGGCCTATTTATTCCCTATGGATATTAGTCTAACAAATGAGATAAGGAGATTTCGTAGCCATATAAAAACTTGCTCAACTCACTTGAAGAGGAATAGTTAGCATTGTCTGCTAAAATTTTTGGTGGCACTCCGAAACATACAATGATATTCTCCTTTATTAAGTTGCATATTGTTTCAAATGTTGACTTTCTTTCTGGAATGGCTTCCACCTATTTTATGAAGTCGTTATTTCGGTGACCACATAGGTGTGCCCCACGCTTGAGTGAGGATTGAACACCGATGAAATCTAGTCCCCACGATGAAATGGTTCTTCAATAACAACTTGCTTGAGTGGTAGTGCAGCAAGTTGTGTGCAACAAGTTATGGTCTCCCAACGAAGTTTTGGCATGCTTCACATTTGGAAATCCATTCCTTAGTGTCTGCAAAGATGGTGGAAAATAATGCTTCCTTGGAGGATCTTGTGTGTAGTGACCATCTCTCAAAAATGTGAACCACATGCTTGGTCATGGTATGCTTTAAGAATTTTTCTTGTTGCTCTTTATCTATGCACCTGAGGAAGCATCCATCCAGACCTCTCTTGTAAAGTGCGTGATTCCATATTACAAAATTTGTTTCCTTCATCTTGAGTTTTCTCCTTTTCTTGTAATCGAGATGAGGAGGGAATTCTCCATAAGTTAAGTAATAGGAAATATCAGCATACCACTCATCAATAGTGGTTACAAAGAGAACCTGTGGATTGTTTTCAAAACAAGTTGAGAAAGCACAATTTTCTTCACCATGTTGAGCTTTGAGTGTTTCATCTTCAGCAATCAACCTACACAAGCCATTTCCCCTTTTCATATTGGAGGGTCTAATCTCCAAGTCATATTATTAATTCTTTGCAATCCAATTTCCTCTTTAGCTATGGGATCTTGTTGTGTCAAGATAGAATTTATTGCACTTCCGGGGACCATCACCATCTTATGAGAGTCGAGAATGTAAAACATGAATTTTTTTATAGCCTTAACCGCTGCATGTAGGCATGCTTTTCCAATTGGTTGTAGTTTAGTTCATGTTTTTTCAATGGATAACTCATGAAAGCAATAGTTGCTTCCACACCTTCATCATTCTTCTAAACAAGAATGCTCAAGAGGTATGTTCGATGCATAACAATACATGATTAACTCTTTGTTAAAATATGGAAACAAAAGAGTCATATCATTAGCAATGGATTTGTTTATCTCTTCAAATACTACCTTCCCTTTATTGATCCATTTGAATTTATCTTGTGGTTTCATCATGGTGGTGATGTGCTTTGTTAATTAAGAAAACTCTAGAACAAAGCAAAGAAGAAAATTCATCTTTCCAAAGAATGAATAGACTTCGTTCTTTCTTATGGGTAGATATAGTTCTTTAATGGCTCATAACTCTCGGGATATATGTGTGCTCCATGTTTATTCACAATATTCCCTAGTAATTTCCTTCCATGACTCCAAAAATGCACTTTTTTTATTTAGTGATATGTCATGTTTTCTACACCTTGCAAATACTTGTTCTAAGTGATGGATATGATCTCCCCTTCTTTAAAAACACCATGAGATCATCAAGATATATGAAAATGTAATGTTGTAAATATTTTAATTCCAAATCCATCGCCCTTTAAAATGTATCTCCCACATTGACTAGGCCGAAAGGCATTCTATTGTAGGAAAAAGTGTTTGAAGGCATTGTGAAGGTTGTCTAGGTGTGATCCTCCTCTTCCACTTTGATTTGATTATAGCTTGAGAATCCATCAAGAAATAAAATCATTTCAGATCCAGTGACTTCTTGCAAAATGTAGTCCATTATAGGGAGAGGATAATTTTACTTCAGTGATGCCTAGTTTGAGTTGAGGAAATATACCCTTATTCTTATTTCACCATTCTTCTTACACACCAACACAATGTTGGCCACCCAATTGAATGATGTATGGGAAATATAATCTCTGCATTGAACATATTCATTACCTTCTTTTTTAGGGTGTCAATAATCTTTGGGTTATATGGCCTTTATTTTTTCTGAATGGATTGACATCCTACTTCAAGGGAATATAGTGATGCATTTCCTTCAGGTTAGAAGGATTTGAGTTCATCATAAGAGTAGGCCAAAAATATGAATATTTATTGAGTAACTCAACAAACTTTCTCTTCTCCTCGGGTGAGTAACATTTTCCAATATTGAACATCCTTGGATACTCAGAGGTGCGATGTTTTCCTTATAAAAATCAGGTGGTCATCGAGAAGATTGTTTTGATTTCTCTTGAATGAATCTATAATCTTTTCAAATCTTCCCTTGATATCATTGACAATGACCAAGAAATTAATCTAAATGTTGTTGTGGATGGGTGGCTTTTGAGCAACATATTGATCGATACATGCGTGGAAGTAAATGTGCTTTGACATTATATGCATGGGTACAAATGGGGAGGCATTATTACATCCATCATCTAATGTGTTATTCATGGAAAACTAGACTAAGGCCACTCCCATATGAGTGTTGAAAGATGCATCTATAACTATACAAGGGGACAAGTTCACTAGGGATTTTGAGGTATTAGCACTTACAGTAGACAATTTTCCAGCCTTGCTTAGACGCCCTTGGTGTTATGCAAATAATGATGACTTGAGATTTAATGAAGGGATATATCAGATTTGAAAAAAGGAAGAAATGGTTGTGATACCCTTGACAAATGGGAAGTCTATGCCATATGTTGAACCTCTAAAGCGAGGAGGATTTGAGCGAGTCTATGTATGCACTATTCAGACCCAAAGTCAACGGCCATCAAAAGAAGGCATTCTACAGTGGGAGGATTCTCATTCTATTAGTGATACTATGAGTATTGCTTGTGATAATTGGGCTCATGGTACATATGAATTGGTAGGGCACGAGGTGAAAAGCATGGTTGTGCACATGAATAGATTTCACTCAATTCGATGGATAGGAAGCACAGTACCTTGGTATACAGGGACAAAAGATCTTTCTACCTTTTTGAAGGCCATGGAAACACAGTGGGAGATCCAGTTGCAAGGAGAGATATGTTACTTGTATATACACTATGTGGGATAATAGCGCATTGGTGGATAGTCCACAAAGATAATCTTATAAACTGGGAAGATATTGGAATAGCTTTGTCTACCAGGTTTATAAGGAACAATGCACCTACGCAAATCTACACTTATCATGGTGATCAACCTATTCAACATCACATTTAGTAGTGTGAGAGACTCTGGACAGCAGGACATGAAGTATTACCACCTTCACTCTAGGTGCATAGACTATATTCCATGCTCCAAGGATACACACACGCGCTTGGTATGTATATGCAAAACTACATAGAGAAATTGGGAACTGGCAAGAGTTGGCTGTAGGTATGATCCAGACATTTGACTACTTTTTGACTCAACCTCCTATAGCAGAGGAAATAAAATTTATCAAGCGCGTAACTTTGGAGATAGTGAAAAATCGAAAAGCATATTTAGGAATTATTCGGTGAGACGAGTTTGGTGCATGTTTTGAAAAGGATGAAGAAATAGACTCCAAACTAATTAAGTGCACTTGCCTTGTGAAAGAGAAAGGAAAGATGGTCTACATCATGGACGATGAGGAAGTTGAGAACCTGAATATTGAACATTCACATGGGGTGTGTGAGGTCTTGGATAGTGCAAACAAGGATACACATACCTACCATGAACCCATGAAGACAAAGAAGGTGAATATAGGTTTAGAGGCTAAGCCTAAGGAGGCCATAATTGGGGACTATTGGTTAGACTCGAAGGTAGCAAAGATCATCGAGTTACTCAGGGATTTTTCAGGACTTATTCCCTCGAGGATATCATGAACTTAAAGGCATACATGAATCACTTGGGGAAATGAAGATCAAACTTAAGGATGGTGCATGACTAGTTAGGAAGAGGCCTTATAGGATGAATCCTAATTTGCATGAAAAGGTGAAAGAGGAAATTGATAAAATGTTGAAATATGGAATTATCAAGCCCCTTGATGAGTTAGAATGGGTTAGCCCAATGGTGATCGTATCAAGAAGGACAGAAGGATTAAAATAAATGTGTGGACTACGGGATCTGAATGCTACATGTGTCAGATCCTTTCCTATGCAATTCACTAAGGAAATACTAGAGGAGTTGTGGGGCGCGAAATATATTCTTTCACACATGGATTTTCTTGGTATCATTAGGTTTGAATCACTCAAGAGGATCAAGAAAAAAAACATTTACTACTTTTGAATGGGTCATCTTTTCCTATATTGTGATGCCCTTTGGATTGAAAAAATCACCTGCTATATTTTCGCGCATAGTTGTTCGAGCGATCAAAGATTTTATTCACAACTTCCTACAAGTCTATCTAGATGATTGGATAATATCTGGGCTTATGAAAGATCATTGTGACAATCTACATTTAATGTTTGAATGATGTAGATACAATTGATTATCTCTTTGAATATCAAGAAGTGTATATTTTCTACACCATTTGGGATATTTTTAGGACATATAATCTATAAGGAAGGTTTGATAGTTAATCCACCAAGGTTGTAGTCATTTTAGGCCTGAAGCACCTACCACCAAAGTGAGGTGTGCAGATTTTTGGGTCATACAGGATATTATAGAAAATTCATAAAGGGTATGCTAAAATCACTACACCCTTGGAATAATTATTGAAGGGGAAAGGTACATTTTATTAGGGAGAATACAAGCACATGTTTGAGGTATTAAAATAGAAATCAATACCATGCCCATTCTACACTTCCTCTCATGGGATAAACACATTTCATGTGCATGTGGACACTTCTAGTATGGCCATTGGTGTTGAGTTAGCTCAACTTGGTGAAGGTATTATAGGTCATCCAATATGTTTTGCTAGTAGAAAGTGGACTCTGCTGAAAGGAATTATACAAATACAAAGCGAGCGTGAAGCTTTGTCAATGATCTACGCATTGTACAAGTTTTGACAGTACTTGTTAGCAACACCATTTGTGTTTTATACAGATCATATGGCATTGAAGTACTTGGTAAACAATCCCATCTTACAGGGGCACATATGTAGATGGGTGCTCATGTTTTAAGTGTTTGACTTCACAGTGGTGGTGAAGCCAAGGAAAAGCAATTCTAGACTAGACCATTTATCTAGAATCAATTCAGGAGAGGATGCATAGACAATTGAAGAAACAATTCTTGATGCACAATTATATAGGTTACAATGTGCACCCATGGAATTATAAGACATTGTTATCTTCCTACGAACAGGGGATGGCACCGTAGGGAATAAAAGCATTAGAAAAGAAGCAACTTGCTATACACGTAACACCATTTATTTTAATCGGTGGTGACTGTAAAAGTTAGGTAGATATGAAGTGTTACACTTGCTTGTGTGTTAGATCATGAGCTGAAGGATATCATGGAAGAAGCTCATGGTGGTATTATAGGAGGCCATTATGTAGGTGATGTGACTACCCGGAAGATCCTAATTGCTTGGATTATGGTGGGAGACAATGTATAAAGACTGTAAAGATTATTGTAAGGTGTGTGATCATTGTCAACACCTAGGAAAACCATGGCAAAGAGATGAGATGCCTTTGATTCCAATTACTAGTTCCGAACCATTTGAGAAATCGGCCATTGATTCTATAGGACCTATTTCACCATCCATACATAGGACTGGATCGCGCTATATCATTACTTACATATATTATCTTACACGGTGGGTAGAAGCAACACCTACGAAATATTGTACAACAACTACAACAGCTAGATTTCTATGGGAGAATGTTCTTACATGATATGGATTTCCTTTAAGCTTAGAAGTGATAGAGGTACACACTTTTTGAATGAGACAATCAAGATCCTATTAGATGAGTTTATGGTTGCACACCATAAAACTACACCTTACCATCCTTAGGAAAATGGAACTATTGAGGCTTTTAAAAAAAATTTTGGGCAGGACTTTGACAAAAATATGTGATGTTGAAAGAAAGGATTGGGATAACAAAGTGTCAGCTATGCTTTGGGAATATAGAACAACTTACAAGTGATTGAACAAATCCACACCATTTTAGTTGGTGTTTGGCATGGAAGATGTTCTTCCTATATAATTTATGTTACCTTCTTTGTGCATTGTGCATGCTTTGGAGGTCTAGCTGATGAATAGGATTTAGAAGAACATATTGCAAAGATGATTTAGTTGGATGAGTGTCGAGCCATAGCATGATGGAGTCAAAAGTAGGAAAAGGCCAGGTAGAAGGCATGACATGATAGAAATATAAGGGATAATAATTTTTATATTGGATAAATGGTACTTCTTTATGACTCAAAGTTCTTATGCCATTCAGAAATCTCAAATTACATTGGTTGGGGCCATATGTTATCACTTCTATACTTGACTCAGGTGTATGCCAGTTAGAAGCACTGGATCATGGCTACCTGGTCACTTTAATGGGAGTAGGATGAAGCCCTACTATAAATAAGTCTTCTTGGTGTTTGTAATAAGGTAGTGTTGCCATTTAGTTTAGGTTTTCAATTCAATATTTCTTTAATGTATTTCCTTCATTATCTCTATGCTTTGTTAATTTAGTTATGTTTGTAATAAGTGCACTTGCAAGCCTAAATCTAATTATCAGTATGAATATTTTTTATGCGTAGAGGACTACACATACTTTTAGTGTGGGGTGGTTGTTGTTATCCAAGAAAGACTGTGGGAAGTGAAAGATGAAAGGAATAAGCTGGTACGGGTGTACTTTAAGTCAAAAGAAGATTGCTTCTCAAAAATGACCAAGGATGGAGATGGATGAAGGAATAGTATAAAGTGAGGTAACCGGACACATCTTAGCTACTAAGAGAAGGTGCAGTGACGAGGTACTCGGGCATAGGAGCTCACGATGAAGAGAAGTCTATGACCAAAGTGTAAGAAGGTGTGCTAGAAGGTTATAGCTGGGTGTGAAGATGTACCACATGGAATGAACATATTTGGTCAATAAATGAAGGGACATTTGGTAGGTGAGAAGAAATAAATACATCAAATTTGAAAAATTTATATAAGGAAGGGATGCGGATTCATTTTTACCTTTACAACTAATAGTATTCGGGAGAAGAGCAAAGTTCAAGATCCGAGTGATCGAGTTAAGGTGCGAAAGGGTGTGAAACCAAGAGTGACAACCAAATCTATGTTATAAGAAGCTTACGTCCCTAGTGGTGAAGGGTTTGAGTGAAGAAGGAACATAGAAAAGAATAAGGTTATGAAGTTTCCACCTAGGGCATAATAAAATCGAGCTAGGGTTTGATTCACGGAGTTGTAGGGATGAAGAAGAGACATTTATAAGGTAGAAATGGCACCAAAGAAGGCATTCTGTAATAACAAAAATAGAAAATAAGAAGGTGTTTTGAGTAAGAAGAGATGACACCCGAAAGTCATTTTTGGAGATGTAATATCCGAGAGGAGTTAATGTCGGCCAAGAGTGGGAGTCACCGATTATAAATATAAAATTAGTGAATATAATCGTAGGACCTTAGAGAACAAAAAGGAGCTCAATTCCTTGCTCACTTCTAGAACAAACAAATGCATGGAAAATGACATGCCGGTATGTGATGATGCAAGTTAAATTTTTTGAAGAGAATTGGGGTATATCAGTTGTATGAGCTGCCATATTTCAGGAAGTATGAGCCTTTGTACTAGTGGCTCATGAGCAGGGTACACGAAGACTTCTTCTACTTTGCAAGGACATAGAGTTAGAATTTCATCTGCACTTGTTTCATTAGTGACAGGTCTGAAGGCCACATGAGAAGATATAAAAAGTGACCTTGCAGATAAAGCCACAATTTTGAAGACCAAACAAGAGTTGGGATACCTGAAGGGTCCGTGCAGAATGGACATAGACAAATTTAAGAACTATCCAGTTGTACAAGCTGCAGCACACTTGGTTACCAAGTTGAATGATCAGGAGTGGTGGTCGCAAGTAAACACTATGTGGTTGCATATGGAGCGAAAAAAATTTGGAAGGGACGATCTACGACATTACGAGGCTATATTGTAAAGAAAATAGTCAAAGAACTACACACAGAGGGAAGATCAGCTTTGGGGTTGTTCTACTATCACTAGTGTTCATGGAGATTGGGGTACTAGATGGACCAAAGGAGAAAATATGGGAATACCCCATGGAGAACAAATCCTCAAATTAAAAGATTCGAAAATACCTATGCAGGGGACATGACAGACGAAGTGAAGTAAAGAGGCAAAGAAGTGGTATGACAAGCTCCATGCGGCATTTAGGGAAGAATGGCGCATTCCAAAGGACCTACTAGTAGTGGTAGGAAAATAAGTTCAATTTTTATATACCAGCATTTCTACATCACACATTTTCCAATGAAGGATGGAGTCTAGAGCCCTTAGTGCAAGTTACCCTACGCATTCACTGTAAGGTATTTTCAGGAATCTATTCATAGATTTACCGACACGCACAGACTGATCTTCAATGCAGATAAGGTAGACTGTGACTACAATAAATTTAAGAAGAAGTGTGTATATCCTGGTAAAAGCACCTACATAAAATTATTTTAGAGGTGCTGAATATCAAGCCAATAAGCTTAGTTGTAGTAGATTTGGGGCAGCATTGGTGTATCTCCAGTTGAAGACAAAGATGGAGAATAAAAATATGTGGAAGGCGAGTTCGCACTTCTAGCACCACCTAAAGGGAATCATACAATGGAGAATATTTAAGCACCTAGCCCAGAAAATCAAAGTGCAGGATGAGGAGGAAGAGCATGAAGATAGTGGTGGTTTGGAGCATAGGGGTAGGAGACATCCTACAAGTCAGGGTGAAGCTAAGCACATTGTTACACCACCTTAGCCACAAGAGGGGGATGAAAAGGACTTGAATGCGGTCCAAGAGGAGAAAATTTTAAAAGAGTATTTAGGAGAACAAGGACCCAAGGTGTTACCCCAACCACTATGTGCAAATCACCTTGACTCTCCCTCCAAAAGGAGGTGGCCACACAGAGAGAAGGAGGAAGGTGAAGTTGAATAAGGAGGCAGAAGAGTCTAAGGAGAGCACACCTACATCTCCTACACTTCTAGAGCACATAAAAGAAAAGGATGAGGCATCAAAGGAGAAGGAAGAAGAAGAGGAAAGACTAGAGGAAATAAGTGTAAAGCAGGACTCAAGGACATGGAGGTGCAAGTCACAAATTTGGAGGCTAGATTTCTTAAGAAGCAATGGTCTAGGAGGACAAGATGGGAGAAAATTTCACCACCATGGGGTATGCAGAGGATGTAGGAAATATTATCTGGGCACGCTTCTAGAGCATAATCACGTAAAAGGATCTATTTGGTTGGGAGTTGGTGGATAAGGATATGGCGACCGTGTGCACTAAAAAGTAATTATCATGGTCGATGCACACCCACATGGATGATCCTGACTTTGATGTGTGTGAAGAGTCATGCGTGTTGAGGTAGTTGGAGAAGGTGCACTAAGGCTAGACACATGACAATAAAGCCTATTGTCATGTCGATGATGAAGCAAGTCAAGAATGCACCTTTGGTGAATTTTTCTTCGATGTGGCCGGAAGAAACATGGATAAAAATGCCACAATAAAAGCACTTTGCACAAAGAGTTGAAGACAAAGTACACTAAGATAGCACTCATAACATAGGAAAGGGACTTCACACAAAATAAGAATGAAGTGTTCATAAGCATCGGAGAGGATATCGGGACACTGTAATTAGAAAAGGCCACACTTGGAATCCAAGGTACCATAGGCATTACCTTCAGCAATACACTATGTGGAAAAAGTTGGTGGAATTGGTACTCAAAGATGAAACTCTGCATATGCAAGTGCTGAAAATATCAGAAAAAGATTCCAAATAGGAGAAGGCCTCACTGATGAGAAAAATCACATCTTATGAAGGGATTTTGTATTCATTACAAGAAGTCTTGAAGAAGGTGGATCAAAATTTAAATATATCCATAGCTACAGAGGTTCTCATCAACATTAAGACCTTAGAGGAGACCAATGAGGTCTAGAAGGCCATGAAAGATGAGACATTGGGCTGCGCAGAAAGATTATCAATAGTTAACAAAAGTGCGAGGCCCTAGCAGCAACACAAGAGTCGCATAAGACTAGGATGGAAGAGCTTGGAAAGATAATTGAGTAGAATATGGACATTTTGGAAGGGAGGATGACATCTATGTCTAGTGTTGTGTTGGTTCTAAAATGAGAAAGGGGAAATTACACAGGATGAGTTGGAATCCATTGCTATGGACATCCCAGAGAAAGTAGCATAGATACTCACCGAATGACGGGTTTTGGAGGTTGAAATAAAGAGGAGTACCAGGAGGTGATGCTACTGAACTGATATAGAGGAGGTTGCTCAAATAACCTCATATAAATTCTTTATTGGTCCACATTCTTCATTCTTATTCTTTCATTGATATTCTTTACTTCAAATTTTGGAGATGTCCATTTTGAGATGACAATGAGATTAGTGTGGGGTAATTTTGATCAAAGAATACTTGGAAAAGATCACACAAGGATTCCACATGGGATAGAAGGCAAAATCAAAGGCATGGAAGGACGGAAGGACCCAACATGTGAAAGGCAAGTTCAGATTTTGGGAATTCACCGATTTTGAGCATGAAGATCTGTATTTAGAAGATGGTGTGTGAAACACACTAACAAAGTAGAGTTACGCACTCCATGCATTGTCTATATTTGGAGAAGTGGTTCAAAGTGTCTATGCATGGAGACAAGCTAAGAATAGAATTGAAACTTCAGTTAACTGCAAGAGGACTATAGATAGCGCACTTGCATGTGTGGCTATAATTGTAAATGGTGTGTGGCTATCAATAACATGCGATCTATTTCAAGAATAGTTAAGTGGTGAAGGGCAATCCCCACCTATATATATATATATATATATATATATATGAATATGAGGTTAGGTGCATAGTAGAGAGAGGACATGTAACACAAAGAGCGGTATATGCATGTATCAGATTCATACGTGCCTTGATATAAATTGACAGTACTATAAGGAGCTTCTATATTTATTAATAGATGGAAGATATTGGTTGAATCTAAGTATCATTTTGTGTAATTGAGTAGCGTATGTTATTTATTCAGTGATGATCATTTTTAAGCTTGTTCTTTCATATCATCGTGGGTAGCATGTATTGTAGAATGATGGATTAGTTATGAATCTATATGTTTATGTCTTCATCATGCTAACATCCTGTTATAACAACCCTAAAGAGGGACCTAGTACCTTTGTGTGCTTTGGGTGAGTGCTCATTCTAGGATGAGTGATGTGCCAACGTAACTAGGGTGTTATCTTGCAAATTCTAGGCTGCATCATTCATTTTAGTGTATATATTTGAATTTAACTCTTCATTTTAGTAAATCTTGCTAGATTCGAAGAAGCAAACCTGATGTGTATAAGTGTATGAAAAGTATCATGTGTCTAAAATTCCCTCATGAGGACATAACTATGTTAAAAATCTATGAATGGAATTTTATAATCAGAATAGAGCAAAAAATATAGAGTGAATGTGTGGTAAAACTTGAAACATGAAAAAATACTCATGAGTGACATGTAGAATAGGGCACAAAAGCTATTTCAAGGATTTTCTTATTCTTTAAGGAGATCAAAGGTTTTCATAAGAGAAATTAGATATGATTTGAATATGAATCATGTCTCTAAATACATAGAAAAGATGAAGAGTATGAGTTGACAAGGTGACAAAAATTAGACAAGGTTTGAATATTTAACAAGAGATTTCATGGTGGTCTTAATATAAAAGTGTTAATACCTAATATGATCTATATTAGAACAAGGAGAGTTTCCATATTGGAGGTCGTGTGTGATTAGAAAATTTGTGGGTCTACACAAAGTATGATTCTTTACTAAGCTTTTAAATATCTTTGACAGGTATAGAATTCCTTGAACATTTGTTTTAGAAGATTTATTGGATGATAGATGGTTTTGAACAATGGCATGATATAATTTTTTTGATATTTCATATTCATCTTAGGCACTAATATCAAAGTCTTGGATGTTTTTAAGAACTGAAATAATATTGATCTTGAAGGTTGAAAATATTGCAAGTACATGTATTTAATATGAAAGGTACTTGACTTAAATCAAAGGGTGTTAGTGTCTGATATATCAAGTTACAAATAGATGATCCTAAGTCTATCAAATTATTCATTACATATTGGGAATGTGTGTCCTTTATATTGTAACTATCATGAAACCTAGTAGATTAGAAATAATGTACCTACAGGTGATATATTTTTGAGGTCTTATTACAAATAATAATTGTAATAAACTCAAGATCGGAGTTAAAAAGGTATTATACATAATAAAGAAAAGCTAGTAAATATGTAAAATATAGTGAAAGAAATTGAATGAGCTAGAATAAGGTATTGAACACCGAAACTTTTATGCTTTCACTTAGGTGTTATGTTATATGGATGTATCTACAGTATCCAAGGTCATGCTCATCAAGTATTTGGGTGCAGAGGTGCATGGGTCAAGTATGGTTCGGGTAAGCAATGAAGTGTTCTCAATGGTATGAAGGTCCGTTAGGCATATCTTGCTCGAATGGTAAATTTGTTTGAAATGAATAGTCAATGAATTAGTAGGTCACAAAGCTCTGTAAAAACTAAGATGCACTCCTACAAGTATCTAGATGATAACTAAAACATTGAGTCATTATATATTCCACTTGGTGATTAAATCTAACCCAAGGAGGATTTCAAAGGGAATTCAAGAAATATTTGAGCTTGAATTGTCATGAAGATTCAAAATGTGATTTTTCTATCCTAAATAGTTCATATGGTCATTTGTGAGATAGAAGGTATGAAGATAGGTATACAAATCAACGTGAAGGTAGAGAGTTGTGCTTTAGGCCAAGGAAGAAAGGTGTGTTGGTATAATAAGTGTGTTTATCTCTTGAAGTTATTTGGTGTACACAAAGTTTTCAATGCTCTTAAAGTCTGTAATAAGCTTTGGAAAGATTATTATCGGTGTTCTCTCAATACAAAAGATTATAGAATAGTGCATGATAGTGAATAATAAATGAAATTGATGATCCATGAAAAATGTGTAAGAGTTGATCCAGAGAAAGGTATTTTTACATATAAAAGGGGTATTCAAGACATTGTAGTTATCATAGATAAAAAAAAATTGTTGAGAGCTCATTATTTCTACCTCATAGGAAAGATATGTCTTCATTGGTTTGTGAAGGTAATAAAACTAGTACGTAATATGTGTAAACAGGTTGTGGGTCAAGACTTGGTGAAGTCTGGTGGTAGGTCTCAAATCGAATAATGACTCTTAGATATAAAATTATTTTGATAAGTCTTAAGCTTGTATTTGATGTTGAAAAAGGTGTATGATGACTAGTGTGATTTGAAAGAGTATGTTACATTCAAGATCATGAAGGTTATTTTCATTGATAAAATGAGTTAAAGATGAGTAGTAAAGGTTGTTTTATAAGAGATGACAAATTTTGATAATGGTAATCAAAATAGAATAATTTTAGATGATAAGAACTACTTGTATGGAATAAATTAGGAGTATGAAATGCAGAGGTCTATGGTTAAGGTGAAAATGAACTTCTTCATGTCTGAAAATGGCTTAAAACACTATAGAAGTATGTCAAATAACATGGTATAAATGATGAAAAAGTGATACTTCCCACATATATCTATGATCTTAGAGGAATTTTGAGGAACTACGAGTGTGCAAGGTACATATGTGTACAAGCTTCACACATTCAAAATCAATCCAAATTAATCTAAGATGGCGAGGTATTTTTTTTTTTGTCATTGAGAATGATGGTATAAGTTCAAGGGTGTTATGATAAGACTAATGTTCTATAAGGGTTTGAAGTTTTTCCAAATCACACTAAAGAATTATTTTAGGATCTTGTGACTTAAAAATGGATTCGATTCTTGAAAAGGTTGTTTCTCTTATGTAAAAATAGACCTAGGGAATGATGTTTTTGATGAGATAAAATTCAAGTGGTAAACACTCTTTCTAAATGTTTTTGGAGTCAGAGGAGAGAGATTCCAGTCCAAAGGACATATATGTCGATATAAGTTATATTTATCTTATCTTTCCTAGTTGGGGTTTCATCAATCATTTTCTTCCATCTTAAGTCCATAAAAACCTTTATTGTAGATGTCCAAGGGTAAAAGTCTAGCAAAAATAGGTAATTGCAGGGTTATCTTAGTGTGTGTGTTTGAATGGTTGTCACTTTGGTTTTCAATGATTTCAAGTCTATTTGTTTCGGGTAGTCTATAGGGCTTTGTGATGGTGTGCCAAGAAAAGTGTTTTTCATGAACCTATCTATTTACTTCCTTCTTAAAAATATCTCTCAAAATTTTGAACTTGTTCATTCTTTTCCTTATGAGATTGTCTTGGAAAAAATTGAAGTGACTCAAATATGAAAAATTAATTCAAAGATACAATATGAACAATGAATATTGTTGTAGATTGTGACATGACATGCATTTATCGCATTTATTTCACTATGCACTATCCTTTGGGTTTTTGGGAAGGATTATAAATGTTCCACAATTGAAAAATGGATGGAAAGGATTGATGTTAGACTTACATAGACAAGTTTAGTGAAAGTTTGTACCTTCATTTAGAGTTAAGCATGGAATCTAATAATGTAAATTTTGTCAAGCTTTTCGAATTTACAATATGAACTATATTTTATGTGGTCCTGAAGCCATATGAAGGTGTTCATGGTTCAAACTTCGTTCTAGAGATGGAAAATTGCTTCACAAAAAATTTAGCATCTTGAATTTTTAAATTTCATAGAAGTTAAAGCAATAATAACATATTTATTTACCCTCATGCTTCTATATGACGTGTTTAAAACCTAACAATAGGGTTTGGAAATATTTTTTCATTGAATCTTCATATTCAACTAACAAAACTCTATGAATTTTTGAATTTCTCTCTGTGTAAACAAAACCAACACGTTGCAAAATTAAGAAATTAATTTCATCCATAAAGGAATGAGAATTTCTCGGCAGTCATTTATTTTTTTCTTGAGACTATGTGTAAGGTCAAGTTTTATTGGTTGTAATACAATTTCTTCAAGGAAAACATTTCTATTTCTTTGTACAATCCCTCCAACTAATAGGAATTTGTGGTTTGAATTTGGAAATGCCTATGAATCAATTTGAAATCTCAATATCATGTCACAATGGTCTAATGATTATATTCAAAACACCGTGGAAAGTTTAAAAAGGTCCTAATGTAAAATCATTGATTATAACTAACCTAGAGCCTTCTAAAAGTTTCTAAGAGATCAAAATGGCTCGAGAGAACACAATGGTATGAATAGTTTTGTTTGAAAAGCTTGATCAATATTGAAATTTCATCAATCCTTGAAAGTTAGTATGCCGTTTTATCTTAACACATGTAATAGGGATCTGTTCTATTCATTATGAGTAGATGAAAAGTCTTAAACCTCCATGTTCGAAGAGGATGAATCTTTATGAAGGAAAAAGTCACAAGCTGATACAAACTCTTTAAACACTCCCTAGCTCATTGTGAGAGGATGGAAGGACAACTTGTTATTTATTTTACAAATTCAAATTTTAAGGGACTCTTAAACTGACTTGGTGAATGTGAACAATGAGATGTTATATAAAGAGATTATAGAAGCTTAGGTGGAAGTTGAACAAGTTGTAGGAGATTCTCAAAAACTTATTTATCATATTCATGATTGAATGGAATCTTGAAGAATACCAAGACACCTAGATCAAACCATAATTTCCAAGGGTGTGAATATGAATAGGATGATATGAATCAAATCATGTAAAATTATTCGAAGGCATGAAAAATTAAATGTTGTGTCTAAGATGAAAATTCAAGTGGATGGTGTATAAAAGGATGTAGCTTTAGTCTTGCAAGAATTATATTAACCCCCTCCCCCACCCCCGCCAAATCTTCTTTTGAAGAAATTTTTTGCTGCAAATAAAAACTCCTAGAAGTTCTTTTTAGGTGAGTAAGCTAGTTATAATGGAATGTAGATGGAGAATTGTATTTAATAGCAGGTGAATGAAAAAGTATATTATTACTATAGTAGAATTTAATATTTTTAAGTATAATATCTATGATCTCTTATTTGTGTCTTGTAAACTATTGATATGGATCAATTCATTGTATTCTATACTTGAATATCAATACGAAATGCTTTAAGCATATCTTGTATTCTCTTCAAGTATGCATTTCATAATGAATCACATCTATGATGATCAATCATTCTTATTTGTGCTCCATGAGAGTATGTATGTTCATTATTTAAAGTAGAAAATAAAAATATTTATTAAAGGAATGATTCACCCCCATTTCTTTCCTTGTCACTTCTAAAAATGTAGAGGTGAAACACACCACATCCACTGGGTACCTTCGATCCTGTGGGACACAATCCTCATGTCCATGTCTAAGGAAAAATCATAGAATACCCATCCTTAGTGCCGTTTCTATAAACACACACACACACACACACACACACACACACACACACACAATTTTCATCAAAATGGGACTTGAAAAAACATAGAGATATTATTAGGAAAATTTCTTTTTAAATAAAAACATGACTTCTTTCTATAACAAATTAAATACCTTGAAGCTGGTATATCTTCTATAAATTGAATATATATAATCCCCATTTGAGCCTCAATAAAATGGATTTCTTCATCCTAAAAACCTAGCAATGGTGTTCTAGATCATGAAAACAAGAGATGGATATTACTCACATCTGGAGATCTTTTTTCCTTGTGGACCTCCAATTTTATATGCATAAGTAATCCAAAGAAGAAATATAGACTAAATAAGTAAAGTGACATATATTTTTGAGAGGTTAGGGTTCTCTTAAAATCCGTAGTATCCAGGTGCGAAAGAAGAACAAATTAAAAAAAAAGATTATCCTAGGGATAATTTTAAATCTTTAATGAGCCTTTGAGAGATTTTGGGGTTTACTTTACATAGTGTGTTTTTCTTAGATTTAGCTACCAAATTTTTTTATTTAAATAAATAATAATAATTTAAGAACTTGGGTTTAATTGTATGGGTGGTCTTTAGGAAAATAATTCATGTAATTTTAATGGCTTTCATAGGAAAGGGAATCATTTCCTCACATTAGTTGGTTGAATAATTTTTGTTAGGCCCCTTTAAGTAAATCATGTATTTTATTCCTTTTAAAATTAGAAAGTATTATATTGATTCAATATAATCTTAAATATCTTATTAAGTTTGAATTTAAAAATTACTACAATGATATATAATAAGATACAAGTGTTAAGCAATTTTAGAGATCTAACTATGAAAGTTAATGACAAAGATGGGGAGCTTATCTTGAGTTTTATTAGCTCGAATCCTTTCCGGCCTGGAAAGACTAATGAAAATGTTGTTAAGATTATTGGGAATGCTCCATAAAAAAATTTAAATCTCAAAATTTCTTAGACAAAGGTGGTTGGTAAGGGATGAGGGTGCCTGGGGAACTAGAGACATCTCATGGGAGTCAGAATTTGTAGAAAAGTTAAGAACCTGATTTCTATAGTGTCGTTAGGGTTTTTCACTTGTGCATCGATGATACCCTATTTATTACAGTTGGATCACCGAGGTACTTGTAAATCTGAAACACAAATAGTCTCCTAAAAACCCCCAAACTACATCAAATCCTAAAAATGAAAGATGCAAAATGGGAGGTCAAACTATCCTCAAATGTTAACAAAGTGAACTTATGATTGAGAATTGCACTACATCTTATACCCCATGTATATATTGTGCTTGTGTGTGTAATAATGCTCCTCATTTTCCCTCGTACTAATGATCTTTAAGATAGTAGGCATTAGCTAGATAGAATGTAAATGTGTGGATTGAAAAATGAACTTCCCCTTCCTATGCAATGTGTATGAAGAGTAAATATCCCAATATATAGTCCCTTTGATACGTAGATAGATAGCCCTTAATAGAAATCACTCACCATTATAATAATATGTATGTTGTGTTTATATAGGGATCCCTTACATGAATTTAGACACTACTGAAATAGAATCCAAAATAGGACCTCGGGAAAGAAGTAATAAAAGTAAAAAGGATGACCATAAATTTAAAAAATGATAACAAAACAATATGACAAAAGTTCGTAGGATGGACATGAGTGCTTGGGTGCTAGTGTATAGTCTTGGGAAGTAGTGTCTTAAGACAACCGAGGAAAAATGTGAGAATAATAATGGATATGGATCCCTATGACCTTACAATCGGGTGTTTAAGTGATCGATGTGAGAGATAAAATAAATAGAAACAATTAAATAAAGTTGATGAAGTAGTAAGTATGTCACTAATGAATAATTTTCTTACTTAATATCCATAGATAAAACAATATACATGGCGATATAGTAGATATTAGTATGTGTTTGATTTTGTGTCTACATTTTCCCCATTTATTTTATTTTAATGAAATTCAAGTAGAGTAAAAAGTAAGGAACATACTTGAGATAAGTAAGGAGAAGGCACATTGCAAAAGTACACTCAAAATACAAGAAAATATAGCTTTCACAACCATGGATCAGCATGTTGACCCATATGGCATAAATAGAGATGGAGGAAAATTGTAAGGAACACTTAGAGTGATTGATGATTTTATTTTCTGAGTGATTTGGAGATTTTGAATTATTGTTGATGCGGATTTGGTGGGGTACAACGATCAATTCCAAACCTGATTTTTATTTGTGAGAAAGTGAGGATTTTGGTGTCCTACCACTAGAGGAAGAGTGTTAGGGAGAGAGGTCTACTTTTACCCTCCAACTATGATTACATCCTTTAAAGGCCTAGCCACTGACCGCAGATGGACAAAGAATTTTTTTTTCACATTTTGATCCATTGTGATCTAACACGAATAAACCATATAGAAGTGGTATAGGAAAGGAAATGATGTCTCATTTCCACCACTCCAAGAGTTCTACTGCCATGTGTATAGTGCTAGATGGATTCCATTTAGGTCATCTAGAAGTGATAGAGTATAGAGTACCTTCTCATGTTAGGTCATCAGGAATGTAATAAATCTCAAGTCAGGGCATCTAGTAGGAGTAGTAGAATACCTTGTATTGCTTCGATATATTAATTTGATTTGAATAGTAGAAAACTTTGTTGATATTGAATGTGTTTGATACATTACTCATGGAGATATTTTTCTCTTGTTTCCTAGAAATTAGTTCATTAGAGGGAATTTCTAGAAAGTGGTATGAAATTTTGCATAACATGTGATAATTTTGTTGATAATGACGAATTAGAGACATGAAATGATCATGTGGCAATAAGGTGGATCATATAGTGATCTTGATTGAATACCCTCATTTCGGGGAAAGGGGGAGTTATAATAAGAATGAATGCTGAGAATAAAGTAGATGTGAAATGATGTAAGAGTATGAAAAGTGAAGTGTAATGGATGTCATAAAATTATGTGTGTATCAAGTGAAAATGTACGAGATTATAATATAATGTTATAGAATGTGTATCAAATGAATAGTAGTAGATATTCTAAACTGAATGGAGAAGACAGGGAATAAAAATAAGTAGTTCAACTCAAGATATGAGTGGAAATAGGTGACGTGTAGTTGTTAGAAGAATATGCATAAACCGTAACTATAGCTAACTTAGAAATTGAAACTTGCTATAAATAGTAATAGTAAAAGGTGAATAATAACTTCATTTGAACCTTGAGTGAGTGTGATTTTAAGCTCTAAGATTTTATGATGCCACAAATTAAAAGAGTGAGATTGAGCCAATTCAATATAGTGTCAGCGTTTGTAGCATCATATATGGCAATTGAGTCAATAAGGATTATTCTTTTTGAAACGTTAATAAAAATGAGCTAATTTTTTGAATTTTTGCATAATTTTAGTTTTTTAATTTTTAGGCATTTCTGACATGGGTAATAATGGCCATGGTGCTAACATCGCTAGAGACACCAATGCCCAAATCTAGGCATTGGTGAATTTCTCCTAGGCACTTGCATCCCGCTCTTGGCCTTTGGTGACCTAAGATGGTGTTTTTGACCTAAAAGGTGTCTAATGTGAAAATTGATGTGTATTTATGTTAGAAGTTTTTTTGTGTGGATATAAGGTGCTAATGTCACATTTTTTTGGTGTTTTTGGTTTTGTAGAGGGATGTCCATTCGAGAGAGTTCTATGGAGGTTGACACTTGTGCATAATGTTAGGATAAGGCATATCAGATGTAAAGTGGTATATACTAGTCTATGTTGGTCTATAGAACATAGCTAGACTGGGCTATATACTCCTTAATATGCCAATGATTATTTCTTTATGTGAGATGTGTAGTGAAGATACTTGTACTTTTTTTCTTGTTAGGGGAAATGACTACGACCCTAGAGGATGTATATTGCATATTACGGCTAAAGTTGTGGATGAGAAAGTATAGGTGATGGAATTAGAGAATGCTTAGAGAAAGATGAGGGCTGATAGGTGATACTTTATAGGGATAGAGGTAAAAATAGAGACCCATATCATATTGGATGCCATAATTAGATCAAGCATTCCATGATTTCATAAATTCATTGGATTTTTATTGCATCATTAGTAGTAGTAGAGGGTGGAGGTTTGGATATATTTTACAAGATGCATGATATATTTTGGCATATAGAGGAGGATGGGACTACATATGCATAGGAATGTTATATACAAGAACAATTTTACAAAGAATTATATAGGTTAACAATGGAGGGTCATGGGGTGGGCTTGGAGCCACCACATTCTTACATATATGGTCCTATGAGCATATTGAAATATTGAGGACATTGAGTGGGCCGCATGCCGATTAGGTGAGGCATGATATATTTGAGGTGGATAAGTACATGTAGTATGAGACTAGATACTATAACCTAAAGATCTATGATGGGTCATATGGGGCAAGGGGCCATTAAATGGAAGTTATATCAATCCTATGTAGGGTGGAAAGATGACATATTTAGCTATGATATATCTATTGTATGATTTGGTTGGAGGATAGATTTCTTAGAGTGACCAAGTTATTATAGGTGAAGTATGTATCTAAACAATTTTTATTACTCGGGATGTCTTGCCATCGCTGCATATATATGGGTTCAATCAACGAGAGCACTAAGGATACTAGGCCCCATAGAGGCATAGTCACTTTTCCTAGTTTGGATGAGAAAAATGTGGGTATATAGATGATACACGTGGATGATGTAGGATGTATGGATACATATAATGGATGGTTGGAAATGCCGATGGGTGTTATTTTTCAAATTGTTGTGGATCTGGTAGGAGTATCTCTAGTTATAAGAGTATTGTAGTAGGTTCCTATCCAAAATGGTGATGATATAAAACAATGATAACAGAGCACGAGTATTTATTTATTGAGAGTTGTGGTTTTCCACTTAGTTGTTAGATTATTTATTTATGGATACTAATGGGATGTTCAAAAAAATTAGGGATGCTTATTTATCACTCATTGTTGATGCATAGATCTACACATTGAGATATAGTATGCCTTCTAATGTGATCATCTAAGGTTGCATGTTTGAGTGAGTAGATGCTAATGTGGGTAAACATGCACACTTGTTCAAGCTATTAGCGATAACAATGATGACATCTACCATTTCATTGAGTGACTATGACAAGGCATAGGTGGAGACCGAGAAAGATAAGGAGATTATAGGTGGAGGATCCATAGTTCATGATGTTTTCATGTGTTATGTAGAGATATAGGGCAATTTTACGAAGCGATCTATCGAGTTGGCATTGTTACACGAGATGGATGGAGATATAGGGGCCATGACCGGTGACGTAGACCATGTAGAAAAACATCTACTTCGATAGCTTCCATAATTGTATATAATGATAGTGATTAGGTTGTATAATATGTATTGATGTAGTGATGCATGGTGGGTTTCCCCAGTGATTTTATTTTAGAAACTATGGTTTTTATGATATATATAGATGGATGATTTTCATTATTTTGTTTTCTTGATGTTTATTAATGTGTGATGTGATGATTGTTGTTCGGATGTAGTTTTTTGTTTTTAAAAATGATGATATTTGCTTTAATGGGTGATGAAATTGATTATGACCTAGATAGATAAGTAATAAAAAATAGAGTGTATGTATTAATATAAATGTGATAAATGGTAATATATGGATGAGGTGAATAGTGTGAAAGTGTAATGTGAATGAAATGATTGTAGAAATTTATGGAATCACGTGTAAGTATGATGAAATAGGTAGTGAAGAGAAGTGATTCCCCCAACATGTGTGTAGTAAAATTAGGTTCATTTATATAAGACCCCTTTGCGAGTCATGAATTAACTAAAAACATAAGTACGTTGTTGGGAAATGACTTGATATTATGCCCTAGATAGATAAATCAATGAAGCATATAACATAAATATGGAGCGAGGTTATTATTATGTGACTATTATAAATCTTGACACTTAGAGGGGGAGGTGAATCGGTGCTTGTTTAAATTTTTGCAATTTGTGTTAATTCAATTAACCAACCTTGAATATGTTAACCATGAATAACATTAGCATCCATCCATGAAAGATAAAGAGAAAAAACATACATGTACACTTGAGGAGTGATGATTTGTGGTCTAAAACCCAATAAGGGAGAAAACCCACAGAAACAAGAAATATCAAAACAATTATCTATGAATAATTACAATGATCTCAAATAATGGTGAGCACCCAATCACCCTAAATCTATAAATTCAGTTTTTAAGCACCCACTCTAATACAATATCATACACCCACTTGATTACAAGGCTAAGAACCCACTTGAGTAAATTTGGAAAGTACAAACTTTCTATGAAGAACCTACTTCGAATTTGATCCAAGCACCCACTTGAGTAAATTTAGCAAGCACTAATTTTATATGAAGTACCCACTTCAAATTTGAGCTAAGAACCCACTTGCTAGGAAGCACCCACTCCTTGAGCTATAACTCAATATTTGAACATAGAAATGTTTTTGATCATCTTCACCACTTGTTATTTTCATCAACATGATGTGATCTTGGTTTCAATTTACCCTTATTATCCTCTTATCTATTGATTCATCATTGTTTCAATATTCTTAAAAATTGGACCTTAGCACTACGGTCTCTCCATAATAACTATTTTGACCCCTTTTTCTTTTTATACTTCAAGCAACAAAATATGATCTGTGTCTTTTCACCTTCTTTCTACACAACTCTTTAACTTCCCTTCAATTATATTGCTCAAATTTTATCCCTTAGAGACTTTCATTTCAACTTATTTATTTATCCTATGCCCTTTTAGATTTATTCACTTTTCTTGACAAAGAAATGACTCTTCACATTCTGTACGAGATGGATGAGAAATGCAACTACTCAAGACTCTTTGGCTTCTCCTAGAGCTCAGACACTTCAATCTAGTTATTTCAACTTAACTTAGGTATAACTAGTAGTTTTAGAATATTTGAGTTGAGCATGAGAAATTTTAAAAACGTGGACTAAAACACTCTTTTTGTACAAGTTAGAGCACCACAATTACCTTATCCTATTCGAGCAAGATATGAAACATACCACATGGCATGTCTCCTTAGGACTGTTATAGATAACTTCTCACTCACACAATATTTAATCTAGTTTGGTATGCACCTTCTTCATCCCTTATATGAGGTAATTAAAAATTTTCAAAATATGCCTGGTGACGAAGACAGAGAAATCAGAGTTTAAATTTGTACACCTAGTTTGCACAAATATGGGAACTTCTGTAATTGATATCTTCTTTTATAGAGTGTGAAATTGTTTCAAACCAATTTGAGAGCCTTCTACACCTCCTAAACATCAAGTGTAAAATATTTTGTATTTTATTTTTCACCTGGGAATGAGAAACTTTAGTTGTAAGATCGATTACATGGAACATGAACCTTCCATGGATTTCCAAAATTTATGTCATGATTCTCTTTCTCCTTGAGGCATAAAATAAAAATATTCTTTTTGCAATATCTTCGTATCACCCCTCCAGTTATTTCTATAGAAATTCAGATTTTTCATTGGCTGAAGAGTCAAATTTGAATATTTTCCTCCTGTAAAACCTAGCTCTAGAATGCTTTGTTAATCAGAAAACACATTCTTTTTGGGAACTGGCGGTACCAAGGAGATTTTTTCGTATGAGATTAGTTCTTCAAAGCACATCCTCTCCCTCACCATAATCCACATTCTTAATATTTCAGATTGCAAGGGATTAAGGGAATTAACCTTCACGTGGAACTTATCCCATATTCATCATGTTCTTCCAGCTTAACTCCCATCTTCATAATCTTCATTCTCCTGGATCCTTTTCTTTCAAAAATTCTTAGAGAGAAATTTGTTTAGCATGGAACTATTCCCATGAGCACTTTCTGCCCGCATCACCTTCCTGGCTCTGACTTATAAGGAACACTGTTCCACCCATAACTATACCCATGAGGTCATTTTTTCCTACATACATGTACCTAATCTAAAAACCATTAAATCCTTCACCTTTTTGACAAACTCACTATGTAGTAAATAGATGTTCCTAGAGAACTTGTTCTGCTTGCACCCTTCGTACCCGATTTACTCACCATGCCCGCAATACATTGAGATGTTTTTCCTACAACCCAAGACTAATATGGGGAACTTAGGTTCTTTAGGAACATGTTCCAACCACACACAAACATTATTTATTACACTATAAAATCATGTTTTTCAAAAAAATTCTCCAAAATCTTCTAAGTACTAGAACTTTTACTTACAACAAATACAACTTCAATTCAATTTTTTCACATACTTGGTACAAGGGAATTTTTGAGAACTTGGGAAATAACAAAGATCTTCATGAACCATTCATCAATAAGAATTTTTCCTTTTCTATATACAATCATCCCTTTTTCACCTTCTTATGCCTTGTATAAGGCTTCTCTATCATGTACAAGATTGAACCAACCACATTATGTCTCTGAGACACTTATATGGGTACTTTGAGATCATTTTCATGAATACTCTAAGACATTGAAGCCATGTATTTACACATCTTGACTCACACCTAGACTTAGATTTTAAACATGTGTTTCAAATAGAGACATGCATACATGGACTAATATAGACATCTTGTCCATGAACACAAAGAATACTACACAATAATCCACATGAATATACACACACGTAGACATACCTACTCTATCTCAATCCCATGATCAATATTATCTTGTTTTAAATCACTGAAAAAAATTTTTCTATAGTTACATATCCCTAAAAATCATGTAAGAACCATGAGATCATGAGTGCATCATCGGGTGGTGAGGTGAGAAGAATCACCTACTAGAGATTAAACAAGTGTTGATTGGTAGAACCATGTGAAGTGGAAGCAACATCGAGTGTATGTGAAAAATTAAATTTTTAATTAGATGGTGCCAATGATGGGAGATGAAGTGATGGTAAGAAAAATGTTGACGTCTTAAGAATCCATTGTGAAGAAGGAGCAATGCAAAGTGGATGAGATGATGTAGTGGTGGATTAGTGAGGTGGAGGTCATGCCTAAAAGATGACCTTAAGTAGTGTAGGAACAAAAACTTAGAAGTAAGAGGAGGATATAAGTTAACATGAGTAAACGTATGCTTACACATAATTGGAGAAAAATAATACTCATGAGAGTGAGAGATGATTAACCAAAATGGGAGGTTTTAAGTAGTTAATATAACAAGGAAACATAGTAAATAAATAGCTAAAAACAAGGAGAAATGTCCCATGAAACTTATTAAATGAAAATGTTAAACCCTAATTAACAAGTAGGTTTAGAAATTTCTTAGATGATTCGATGATCTTACTTGGACTATTTCCCGAGAGATGGCTAGAGAAATAGGAGTTGAACAACTATGCCAAGTTCTAGAAAAGTGTAGATTTAGGCAATCTAAGTGGAGTTGATTGGGGTGTATGGAGGTTTGGGTGCAAGTTTCGAGATATGGGCACCCTAGTTTACTCGAGATAATGGGCACCCTAGTCCATGAAAATTTGCTATAGAATCATCCACGGATGAAAACAAAGGACATGGCATACCAAGCTAAAATCATCATTATGGGGTGAGATGATAACACTCTGTAATTCTCCCTACAAGTTGGTCGAGCATGGGAAAGAGGCATCTATAAATAAATTTGCATTGGAGCTATGAAGGCGTTAGAGTTCAAAATAATGGAGGCCAGTATGCAGAGTTGATGGAATTAGAAGAAAATAGAGAATATGCGATTCGAGCATTGAGAAGGACATCCTTAGTAAAAGATGGTTTGATAAGATATTTATACCTAGTTCTAAAATGGGATGCGTCGGGTAAAACTCAAAGCATTCCAAGTTTGATGCTCATTTTGGCCCCTACATGGTCATGGGATGTAAAAGTAGTAATGCCTTCCAATTAATAATTATAACGAGAATGTAGAAAAACATGTAATTAAATGTTGGGTTTACCCTGGGATAAATATTAGCCTAGATTTCAATTCCTCTATGCATATGCACATTGTCTTGTTGTATTAGATTTCAATTTCCCCATCCTCCTGTGCTTTGTGATCTCGGATTGAATTTCAATAGAGCATGCTCTCGAAGAAGGAGTTGCGATACAACCTTAGGTGATCAGAAATCAAGTTGGTTTCGGTTATTGCTATGACTCCATGCCCAATGGATTGTGAAAAGGTCAGCGATCTTCTATATTCAATGGTTAGTCTTTGTTGTATATATCTTCCCCTTAGGTAGATATGGGAAAAGTAGAAGGTAAAGGGCGCACGACATAAGGTGTTGACATAAAGAAATTCACGCCTTCAAATGGGGCACAAACATAAGGTGTCCAAAAAGAAATCTGTGCCTTGGAAAAATGGGATATAAGGTGTCGACATGAAGAAATTTGTTCCTTGGCGACCTAAAGGGTGCCCAACATAAAGTGTTGACATGAAGAAATTCATGCCTTAGTGCGAGTAAAGGCACACAAATAAGGTGTCAACATGAAGAAATTTGTAGCTATGTCGAAAGGATGGATGTGCTAAGGCGCATCTTTAGGAGGCGCATGCATTTTGAGCATGTAGGATGTCAAATCCAGTGATGATGATATAAAGAAAGTAAAAATGTCCAAAACTTTTCACGGGGATATAAATAGTAATTTGGACTTTTCAAAACTTACGAGGTCCTATGTTTGACTACAACTGGATATCTTTAATTGGGTGAGAATATGTTTTTAAAAATGCAAAATACATTTCGCCACTTTTTGGGTTTGCTAGGGTTCTCACCTACCACCATAATGAGATGAATTAAATGCAAGATTTAAATTATGTCTCTTTTCTCTCTCATTCTTCCTATAAATTGTAAAGGGGCTTGATTTTTTTTTTAGGCATTCCTTTTTTCCCTTATTCTCTTTGGTAGGTGAATTTGTGGAGTTCAAACCTCCCATCTAAAACTGGAATGCAACTTTGCCTCTGGCATAATATCAATCTTTGGAGCAAATAATGCATGTTTGTGGATGATTCTCAATCCTCTCTTTGTTCATTTGCATCCTCCTTATCTTTCATAAAGTGATTATTTGTACATGATCTTGCATTACCTTTTAAAAGTTTGTGAATGAGAAAGACAGGTTTCTTCATTCCTCGGAAAATACCTTTGTTAGTTTAGGTTTATGTTTATGATCTTCTTACCTATCTCCTGTGCTAGATTAGGTTTGAGTAAACCCTTCATTTTTATGTGTGCATCTAAGAGGAATGTGAACCGCCTTCATCCGGAGATTTTTTCCGATTTCGTTCCCACACTTGGGAAAAGCTCCATGTTATCAATCACACCGAGAGTCTCAACCTTCTTTTACATTGGTGATTTTCCATCAACGGGATTATCCCGATGCCATTGGCCGAAGTAGTGTAGGGAAATAATTGCATTATTCTCGAACCTATAACTACCTACTGAAGGATGTGTGAAGATATCTCCGTACTTCCTAGTTTTTGGGTAATTCTATGCGACTAGATTAAGTAGGGTAGAGAGGAAATTTGTCTATCCTCTATTCTTTAACTTCTCCCAAGAGTTAAAAGGAAAACAATTTATTTTAAAATCCTCTCTGTATGGGGTTCATATATTGCTCGAACCCACTCGTTGTATAACCCACAATCCCAAGGAAAAAACTGAACTAAACTAAATATGTTTAGAAACACTATGTAGTATCTAAAACCTCAAATGATTCCCCCATTTTGGGGGCACATGCAATATGTTGATGATAGGAGAATGTGGCACCAAAATAAGACCAAACACATAAGTTATGCCATATAGGGGGAATGGGATGCCCTTGGTAGACTCCAAGGCACACATAAACAAGTGGCTAGGAACAAGTGTTAGTACGAAGAAACATGCATGTATAAAACAAGTGTAAAATACCTAGAAAATGTGTAAGATAGAATGCAAGTAAACACATACGTAGACCACCAAAGAAGGTTTCAAACATGGGATATCACTCACGATGTCACAATAAAATTAAGACCATAGTGGATGCGTACAAAAACAAGTGTGCATACCAAACATAGGAAAGGCCCACATATAATATAAAAAAAACAAACAAGTACAAACAACATATAGCAATGGAAGTAAATAGTCTTGTAAAATAAATGTTGCATATGAATCACATGTTAACATGTCATAAATATAAACAATATGTCAAAAGTGTGTATAGCTAACAAATGGAAAGTGCTAAGTACAAAATGAAATGATAGTACACCTGTGATATACGAATGTGGATTCCCTTAGTGACCATTGGAGAAAGGGTGGAAGGAAAACATCCATGTTACGTGTAAGGAGAACAATATTTGAGATCACAAATAGAAAGGAACATGAACATGAATGTGTGTATGGTAATGATAAATGACATACAAGAGATCTACCTAACATGTATAATAAGAGAACATGAAAAAGGAAATATAAGCAATATTAAAAACAACCAAGATATGTAATATGTTGTGGATGGGTGGAATGGAATTAAAGATAGATTATAGGAACCGTGTGACCCCTAAATGAATGTAAGTGTATTCAATGAGGTTCATATAGTATTCCCCCTCAAGTCAAGAATGAAGTGTAAATGAGAGTGCATCTTCAGGAAATGGTCAAAGTATGTGTTGTTTCTAATGCGTTGTGATGAGTGTATGTGTGTGTTTTTGGGATGTGACTTAGAAATGATGTGTGTGTGAGCCTTATATTTGAAGTGTATATCATGATAAGATGATCAAAATATTAATGATGTAGCCTAAAAATATATCACTACTAAATTAATAAAGGGAGTGGTGATGTAGAATAAAGCGTATACCACTACAAGATGAAGGGATATGTCAAAATTTAGAATAAAGCATATGTCACTAACCTAGTAATGTTGCATTATAAAATTTTGAATGATGAATGTGTGCGTATAATAAATAAATTTTATTTGTAAACCATTAGCAATCAAGTATGGAACCAAGAACTATATTACATCATAGGGTGGGATTACAATGCGTAGAAGAAGCTATAATGTGTACAATGATAAGAGATGACCATCGATGTGTAGAATATGTAATGTATAATGTATAGTGTGCAATGTAAGTTGTTTTGATAGAGTAATAATGTGGGAATACACACAATGTAGTATGTAGGATGAGGAGGAATGTGAGACATATAGACAAGAGGATTGTGACACATATATGAGGAATACTAGTATGATTTATGACGTGTAGATGTGTAAATTACAAAATGATGTAAAATAAATGTAGAATGTATCCTATCGGACATGTGATAGGTGAATAGATGTAATGTGTAGTTCCTACTATACAATGTGTAGTTCATAATATTTAGTGTGTGTGGTTCATGTGTATAGATATCCATCAATATTAGAGTGTATCACTGGGTAATGGTCTCCATAGGTATAAATGTAATGACCACGCAATGTGTTAAGGATGTTATATGTGTATGCTAGAAGTATGTTATGTTGTGATGGATGATGCTACTAGGTTGGGGGTGTTACATATTATGACCACCAATTGTGAATGAATGAATGAATATCCAATGAAAGTGAAGGATGAAGGTCCTCCATCGATGTATATGGTGCCAAAAGCATATGACCCTACTCTAATAGTGGTGGTATATGAGATAGACATTGTGTTGGTGAATGAAGTCTATGTGCATGTGATGGATGAATATATGATGTAGGCCATGGTGGAAAAAAATGTGTCGTGATGGATATCTATGTGATGTTGAGCACAAAGATGATGGAAACCCACGTGGAATAAACAAGGTGGTGATCTACGTCAAGATGTAGTAATTGTCCTAGGAATAGGCCTATACCTATGTGTAGGACTAGCAAAGTGGTGAGGTCATGTAGACAATGCACAAGTAGGTGAACTAGGAGTAAATGGAACTTTGAGTAACATATAGTGTGATGTGCTAGATTATTTAGATCATGTGCTAGTTGATGTGTGAGGAGATGATGACCATGGAGTATATGTAGGGACATGATCAATAGAAATAACATGATTGTTATGGATGAATTTAAGTTACAAATGATTCATAGAGATGATAGATTAGGATTGATGAATCTAACGATATTGAGAAACATGTCGTACCCATAAACTTTTTCCAATGAGGAAGGCATAAACATAGTAAGAAGACCAAGCTACCGTAACAAGGATTTTGACAATACTAAAGGTTTTTCTATAGGATATTCAATTTACGATAGAGGATAATCGATAGCCTTAAGAACTAGAATGGAACATGTAATAATGGGGCATGATGGGTCAACCTTACTATTATTAATGTGGACCAAACTGACGATGCCTTAATATGTAAGTGATTAGATGTGAAATTTGTATGATAATCATGGTTAGAAAAATGATGATTGGTGAATAAGTTTAATTATGTGTATCTAAGAGATCAAGAACCCCTAATGTAGGATAAGGAACTACGTGATATACATCATTAGGTGATGAGTCATTTGTTTTTGTATCATTCTTAGGAAAAGGGTTATTAAAGATTTTGAGCTTATGATTCTCATTAATAGTGGAAATTGTGTAGATTCTGAAAGCTCAATTTGACCATCGTCAATCAAAACTTGAATCAGTAATTGTAGTCAAAAGTAATGATCGGTGGAATTTCCTACGCATTAATTATAGTTGCAATGGGAATTTTCATCAAATTTATTGACTTTTGTCAAGATGTATCAACTTCTACGGGTAAGGTAATGTAATAAGGTTACTATCAACCAGTTTGGTAATAAAATTATCGAGAGGATGCTAAACGTGGAAAAGATGCCCCTAAATGGTTGTGATTGTAGTCCCTTAGTGGTAGATCTGTGTTATCTGTAACCTTTGTATCGAGTATTTAGTTACATATTTTTTAATGTTGACTTACTTTGAAATCATGTAGATGATGATGCTTCATCTTGATACTTAATATTTCCTATAGCTAATAGCTTGGTTTCAAAAATCTTAAGAGTATGAAAAAGTTGATAAAAAAAGGAGAGGTCTAAAAAGAACACTCTCCTAGAGAGGTGGTAAAAAAATTTAAATGAAAAATTTTTGGAGCTCGACATCCGAAGGATATTAAACATCTTATCTACGTTTTTTTATACTACAAGACATAATTTGATAAGTGTATGTTAGACCCTTGTTTAATTTTCGCATATTTGAGCATAAGATATTGTAGACACCTATAATTTGGCTTGAACAATTTAAATACTTAAATTGTGCTAATTATTCCATTTCCCGCAAATTGACAACATATCATCAATAATGTTCATCTTCTATTCTATCATCATTAATTAATTACAATAAGCAATTAATTAAATATTATATTCAAAAAATACCCTAATTAACGACCTTCTCGTTAATTAATCCTTCCTCATATCTAGACTAATTAATTATTATTAATTAACTAGCTTCCCCTTTCATTAAGACAATAAATCATTATTTAGTTGATTTAAACCCCCTCTATAGTCTAAGTCATGCTAATATTCCTCTAAAATAATTTTATAAGCTTACACATCTATTAATTAATCATCTTGGTTAATTAATAAACCCCTTTATCCACATGAGTCACTAAAGGACAAGATAAACTCTCCTAAAGTTAACTCAACCCTTTCTAACCCCCTTATCCACAACTAACTCAACATCTCTATTATCCCATGCACGCAAAGGGATGTAGAAATTCCTTTATCCATTGGGCTATATAAAGAGCCCTCCTCCTACATTTACACTCACACCTAATTCTTGAGAAACAAAAGAAAGCATACAGTACATACACTTTAAGCATTTTGTCATTCTTAAGCATTTCACAATTGAAGAGCTAAGCCTCATTCTCGTATTTCATCTATTTAATATTTTAGGTCATATGGAAATAATCAAAGTGGTCTTGTAGCCATGCTTTGATGAGCTTCCATTCCTAATCCCTTAAAGATCAAACAATCAACTTTGATTGCCATGAATCTACCTAGGTTCAATTTAGTTGTTTTGGTAATCTAAAGAGTAGAGGTTTTAATAATTAACATGTTAGTTTGATTTCCATTTCAAAGTTATGATGCAATAATGTTGTTATTTAATCTTTCTTAGCTCTTAATGTGATGGTGTTTAGATTTTGATTTAACTTTGTTATTAGGACTACTAGGTGTTAGTTCTAATTTTCTTAACTTAGTTAAACAAAACCATGCACACATTTGGCACATCCGGTGGGATGGGTCCTCACCCCTTAGAATTCTAGCTCAAATTTTATTTTTATTTCAATTTTTTGGCTAATAATGTTCAATAATATTCAATTTCTTAGGTTTTTGCTAATATTATATGTGTAGGTTCTCATTTAGAGCTAACTTACTATTCTTGTGAGATTTTGGTGTTTTTGGCCATACTTTGAGGGAGGTGCAGTGCACTATCCCTAGCGTGTAGGCACACTAACCATGGAGTAGGCACTTCTTGGGTGGCACAGGCACACTAACCCCTAGAGTATGCACTTCTCGGGGCGCAGCACACTGTCAGAGTTTTTTATCTCTGTTTGGAAACCCTAGCACACATACCCTAAACCTGGTGCAGGCACACTAATCAATGTGTATGCACATCAAACAAAGCGCGAGACACTTTGTTTGTATTGTACCTTCATTGTAGTGGAAAAACCTATCATGGCGCACACATGCCCTAACCATGGTGGAGGCACCTCTTGGGTGGCATAGGAACTCTGTTAGAATTTTATACCACTTGTATCTACCCTGGTGCACAAGCCCTAACCCTGGCACAGGCACCTCTCGGGTGGTGCAGGCACTCTGTCAGAATTTTGTACAACTTTTATTTACCTTAGCACACATACCACTATACTAGTGCGCAGACACCTCTCGGGTGGCGCAGAGCACGATATGAGTCTTAAAAACACATATGAGCATATTCACCCTAACCCACACGCATATGCATAAACCAATGCATAGGTACCTTTTAGTTTTCTGAAATTAAAGTGTTAAAGTGCTAACTTCTTTGTAGGTTTTATCTAATTAATTCCTATTTTGCAGGGTATGTTTAACATGCTTTTTGTACACTAGATATACTTTGCGTTTTTTCTTATAAGAATAAGGTCACATATTCTCTTCCCTCATCCTCTGGGTGATACTAGGAATAAAAAATGATTCTTAGGTCTTTTTCACTTTGAGAATGTTGAGAATGTCATAATTGAGTAGAAATGATATAAATTGTTGTTTTGAATTAAGTGTTTTTAATTTGGTATTTTTAAAGTTTTTTAAAAACGTCACATATGTTCTTCTCTTACATCCTTAGATGATCTTAAGAGTCATAAATGATGTTTATTCTCTTTATGGAAAATTACTAACCGTTGTGCAGGACCAAAACACACTCTTTTCAAAGAAAGGTGGAATAAAAAAAAAGTAAACTACTAATACAATTGTCATACAAGTTTCCATAATCTGCTCAAGAAAAACCACATAAAAATAAAACAAGATAAAAAGAACACCACATTCACAACACTCGTATTGCGGGTTTCGGAAAGGGTACATCCCTATCCACTCAAATAGAACATAACCCCAATAACGACTTGAGCTATAACAATGGGGGTGGTACCAGAACCCCAAACTAGTCCACGCAAGAGGGAACCTTGTGGACAAAATAGGAACTTCTCCGCACAACCTACTTGACTATTTTTCCTTGTGAGTTAGCATTACCGATTGTCCGTATGGTGACCCCAAAGTGATAGTATAGGTAGACACACTAGTTTCCTACTATGTTTGAAGGGTGTAAAGTAAAGTCGAGATACTCCCAAATTAGTCATTGTGAATTTTTGGGTAAATTGATCTTGGTTAAGATAGCTTTAAAACACCTAGGAAGAGAGAACCACTTAGGAAGATATTCTTTGGTCAGGAGCCCACTTTGAACATTTCAAGATAGTGTTGAGTTGTGAGCCATCATTCATCACGAAACGTAAGGAAGTGTTACTTTTTCTTAGTTTTTCACTTGCCTTAAGGCAAGGTGAAACTCTACTAAAGTAAAGCCAACATTTTTCATCCCCATTTTGATCTACTTCCCTCACTTTCTTTTGACACTTTGTTTATCAAAAGAAGAGTGACTATCTTTGCATTATCAATTGATTTTGTGCAACTTTTTGTCCATTTACACCCATCCATGTTTGCGGCTAGGTAAGTTAAACATCTAAAGTGTGTGGAGAAGTATTCATATCATTGGTGGCCTTTGTGATCTTGATACCCACGTTGGGATTGTCATCATAGTTAGTTGTGGTTCATCATCTTGAACTTCCTTGGAAACGTTACCTTGTTTATATCATATCACTAAAATTTTGGTATTTACGTCTTGTTTCTTGTAAACTTGACCTAAATATCTGCATTGCAAGTTTGTGTTATACACATTTTAACAATTCTTAGTTATCTTATAATATTTTAGTTTGTTTCCATTACCACCTCAATTTTGAAAAGTGCTACATGTTACCACTTGTGTGTGTTATATCAATATCATCTTGATATTAGTACCGTACTTTCTCGCAAAGTATGGTTAACATATCTCGGTGATATTATTGTGTCACTTACAAATTATAACTCGACACTTTTTTTGGGATATAGGTATTAATTGAATTTGAGCTTGCTTCTAGTATACCTTGTTAGGAGGTCACATTAACTTCTTGTTATTACTTACATCTTGTTCATTTCCTTGAACTCGACATAAGTAGGGACATCTTGTTAATTATCTTATGACACCAACTACCTTTTTGAAACAAACCTAGGAAGTACTTCATTTGATTGATAGGCTTAGGTACCAAACATTGTGTCACTATTGACTTATCACTTTATCACATTGGTACTTTAACATTTATACTCATTCATATTCTTGACATTCTTTTTGCATTTCACTTAGGTGTGATCACAAATTTTTGAACACATTTACAATGTACCTTGGTGAAACTATTGCACATCATGGCTCTAAGACACAATTAGGGCTCAAAAATCAAACATTAGAAGCACAACAAGCGCAAACTTGGGAAGCCTTTAACAAACAAGAGGTCAAACCCTTTTATTGGTCATGATATTGGGCCTTTATTTCTACGGAAAAAAATCATAGAGACATGATAGATCATAGTGGTGATGAATTGGAATCCCCACATATGGAATTTGAATTTGACCCCACCTTGTTAGATGGATTCCTTTTTAGAAACAAGGATAGGGTGCTGGCATGGGTTGTAGAATTGGGAGCCAAAATTCCCAGTGAACATGAAACAATACCACCTAAAAATAATGCTAATGATGAGGAGCAGCCTCTTATCAACATGGATGATATTTTAACACATGGAAATGATTCTACTTCCAATGTGGGAAATGATAATGTAGTGGGATATAGGTTACCTTTCATTAAGGTACCACAAAAATTTGGATAGAACAAAAAAATGTTGAACAACTTTTGCAACAAGAAGAAGAAGAGGAATCTTTGGAAGAATAAATCACTATTTAGAAACAAATTAGTAACCTTCATCAACAATTATCTTTGTTAACCTCTCATGTAAAAAATAAACAAACAAGAATGTCCAAAAGACAAGAAAATCAAGGAGAAGACAATATGGAGCATCATCGTATATATCCTTGCTTATCCTACTAAAGAACAATTAATCACACAAGAAGTACAATTTATGAAAGCAAAAATCAAAAATTCAAGAGAGAAATGTGGGGAGAATAAAAAATATCAATATGAAGAACTATGTCCCCATCCATTTGAAAAAGCTATGACACTTTAACCCTTCCCTAATAAATTTGATATGCCAAAATTTGACAAATATAGAGGAAATGGAGACCCACGAGATCATGTAAAGGATTTATATATAGCATCTCAAGAGGTTTCCTATAGTGATAATTATCTCATATGACTATTTACCAAGAGTCTAGGAGGCCAATCCTTGGAGTGGTTTACTCGTTTACCTCGGGGATCTATTTTTACCTGGCCAAAACTAGAAAAGAGGTTTGTGCGTTACTTCTCATACAATATAGAAAGTGATATCACCATGGAAAACTTATGTGGCACCAAAAAACATACTAAGGAGACATTTTCTAGCTTCCTACAATGGTGGAGATGGATAGCTAGTCACTTCCCTTACGCATTCCCTGAAAAACAACTAGTAAGTATCTTTGTGCCCAATCTAAATCTAGACATCACTTTCCACCTTCAAATGCATTGTGTTCACACTTTCCGGAGTTCATTTAAAAGGAAATTCAAATAGAGAAATCCCTTATTGCCAAAGGAACTCTTAAGTCACATATAAGGATAACCAAAGTGTTAAACCTGCGCAGAGAAGCCAAAAATATTCAACAAAAACAAGAACATGGTGGGAGATGGGATCACAAATTCCAAACTCATACAAACAATTCAAACATGTCAACCTTTTAAATTGACCAAAGGACCTATTCACCACCACCTAAATGAAAATTTTCACTCCTCTCAATGATCCTTTGTCATTCATATTAAAAACAATTGATGCAACTCACATGGTGACTCATCCCACGACACAACCCTTTAATGAAAATGCTCCAAAACCATGATGGTACAAAGAGCATGAATATTTTGAATTACATCATGTCAAAGGACACAAAATAGAAAAATGTCTACAACTTCATCACTACATCCAAACCTCATCGACAATGGGGAAATAGAAGTAGAAAACTCATAAAAGACTCACATGCCCAATGAAAAATGGGTATATACAAAGAACCATTCCCTAAACATGGTAAGTTAGAGGAGCCAAAGCCGGATCAAGGAGATTCATCCCAAAGTTATACAAAAAAGACAATAATTATCTATATATCGTAAAAGACAATAATCATTATGATTTGCTCATAGGATGTATCCACTCCCTAGTGACCATGTGAACACCATTCAAATCAAGGGAAAGGATTGCACTATGGTAACAAGGCATGCCACCAATCTCATGATCCTGAACCCTCTATGATCAATCCCGTAAAATGTTAGGTATAACCTCTTAATAACAACTTGAGAAGACGTCTGCCAAGATTTCAATCTTAGATAGTCTTAAGATATCAAATGTACATAGAGAAATTTTGTACCAAACTCTTCTAGGGGTTTGGAGTGCCACTAAGTAGATCCTACACATCTTCAAGCCACGTAGCAAACATTGAACCAACTGAGCACATTTCCTTTAATCATAGAGAAATTCCTACCAAAATCCAACACATAATATTCCCTTGTACATTGAGGTATTTGTTACCCACCAAAAGATAAAACGGTGCTTGTGGACAACGGATTAGGATTGAATATATACACTTTGAAATTAGTGAATAAAATGAGACATACCAAAGAATACCTTTTATGAGTCAAACATCATTACGATAACCGCTTATGACAACATGGAAAGAGAGTCACAACATTCCTATTGCACAATCATATTACCCATGGAAGTTGGACCCACTTATCATCACGAAAGTTTCATGTCCTCGACTTGGAGCTCCCATACAATATGCTTCTACACCGACCCTAGATTCATGCCATGTAAGTCGTGCCATAAACATTCCATCAATGCATCAAACTAAAACATGAGGGACACACATGTCACGGTATAAGGAGATTCAAATCCCTTCACTCACTATAAATTTCACAATAGTTTTACGCGTAAGGGTACCTCACGTGTCCCTCTACTGATATAATTGTTCCTCTTCAATCCAAAGCCAAGGAGTCTTGATTAGATTCAATTCCCACAGCTTATTCTACCCGTGGTGCCTTTACATGAACTTATCCTTTTGATTCATGGAAGATGAGAGTTCTAGAATACCGTAGACACCAAAATTGGGTCACACTCCCCTTGGTCCCTCGATAAATAAATACCTTGAACACATCCACCTAGCCATGGCCCCCTTCACCTCACTATAATATTAATTTAATTATTAAAATTAAATTAATTCATTATCCTCACTATATTTATTATTTAAATATCCTAATTGAGATAATGCCCACATACCCACCTCACCTAGACACCTCACCCTAAGACCTATTCTTAGTAAGTTGCCATAACTAACTAAGACTTACCTAAACCCTAAACACCAATGCCTACATTCCTCTAACCACATTTCCACCGTTAGAAGGAATTTTCCATCTAGTCAAATGCAAATTCTTGAGAAATGAAATGAGATTCTAGAAAATAAAGGAGATCTACCTATTTTAGTAAACCTAGAATATCCCATCCTAACCGATGCCATTACCCTTAACCGCCACCGGTTAAGCTTAAAATGCTAGCAATCACCCTTTAACCCCCAAAAGAACCTTATTTTCAAGGTTGACACATTCTGAGAGATATCACATCTTTTGAGAAGACGTTTCAGGGAGAACACGCATGAAAATAAGGAGATCAAGTATTTTCTCACATGCACATACATCAAGCATTCACCCAACAACTATCCAACACTCACCCAAGCACATATTTGATCCAATCACGAAAGAAGGAGAGCACATCCAACCCATGCAAGAGCTCCCAAGGAACGTTTGGTGATCCTCTCGCAGCATTCAACCTCTTATTAACACCTTGATCCCTCACTTCCCCGTACGACATCTAGGACCAGATTCCAACTAAGTAGAACATTTCACTCCTCTAGTTCACTCATTGCACCATTGTATTTTCATCCTTTGTTCTCCTAGCAACCCAATGACCTTCATTAATACTCACCCCTCCATATCCCTATTAAAACCTCACAAATCCCATCCATAAAACTTACCTCATCACAAAATCCCATCCCAAATACCTCATTCCAACCTAGCCTAGTCCTTTATGCAATTATAAGGGAGATCTAAAGATTGTTCTATCACATTCCCAAGTACCCCACATTAGAACCAACACCCGATTTTCCCAGGCCAAATAGATCGCCACCCTTAATCGGCATTGGCCTCTATGTCTACCAATACATCCTAGAATAGTAACCTACCTACCTATTCCCGCATCACCCTTAATCACGTGTGACCTACCTAAGACCTCTTCATCGTCATGAGACTTGCCCCGAGACCCATAACTAGTTACTTGACCTTCGGATCTTATTTAAACCTATCCTCGTTAGATTAGATATTTCTTATTGTGTTTTAAATGAGATACCTAAATAATTTTAACTACAATAGGATTTACTTTTATTACCAACATTAAATTGTTTTAAACAAAGGATTCATAGCTATCTTTTCCTTGAGGAAGTATCACACTTCATGGATCTAGCATACGCTAGGTAGCCCACTACACTATATATATATTTAACTCTTTCGGTGGTATTGATTTTAATTTTCTACCAGTAGTTCCTCCTAGCCAAAAGGAATCTCACGATCAGTTTTGGATCAAGGAGTCAACAAAATGCAACAACCTATCAACCAAAATTTCAACAGTATTTCTCGCACCCATTACCCTATCTGTTTTGTCATTTTTAAAGAAATGTTTAAGAATCAGGTGAAACATTTTAGCATGCTAGGTGGGACCCATCCGGGGTTCCCTGCATTTTTATTCATTCCTAGGAAAAGTTGTGTGTTTGTTTCCCTTCTGTAAAGCATACACATTAATTTTCTTCTTTGGTAACCTTATTTTTCTTTCTATTTTCTCTAAAAGGAACCTTTCTTTTGGTGTGCGTAAAAAGAACCATTTCTTCTTCTTTTCTACATTTTAGTGAAAGAGCATCCCTCTCCCTCTTCATCTATTTGTGTCATCAAATTCCATATTTCGATTTGGGCTTAAAATCATTGCATTTCATTCTGATTTTCTGCATTAGCTCATATTAATTGAGGGCAACCTATACGCTAGAATTCATGCCTAGCTAATGGTTGAAAAATGAATCATAGAAATCACGCTCTTTCTCTCTCTTTTTGAGTCTTACCAAATTATAAAAATTCAAAACAAATAAATATTCTTAAACAACATCTTTCCCCGGGAACATGTCAACGATCACATTGATCCGAGGATTGGTAGGTACTCCTAGCTTTCTTGCTCTATCAAGTCATACTTCGGAGAGTGAGGCTGCCACCCCCATGCATAACATTCCCCGAAACCTCACCTTTTAGATCTCCTTCTTTGTAGGAAGCCATCCTCACCAAAAAAATCTATTATAAAGTTCATGAGATAGTCCTTAAATAACATAAGCTAAAAAACATAATAGAAAAAGTATTCTTAGGATCGTATTTTTCTTAGTGTTTTTGCTTGGCTTGTGTTTTGAGGTGACAGTCACGCTCTTCATTTTTCCTTTTCTCCTTGCATGCTTCTCATCATAGTTGGTATATTCCAACTTCATCTCGAGTGTGCTTGGACCATCATTCTTAAATTTTGAGGGTTTGATTCCACATCGAAACTTTAATTCACAACCACTTTTCTTTCATCACTGTTTCAATTTCACAGTGACTAGTGTCGGTCCAGTGACTATCGTCGGTTACCCTCTAACCATCATCGGTTATACCCAACCGACATTAGTTCCTGGTCCTTTTGGTTAATCTACCCAAAAGGACATCTATTCATCTTCTTTGACTATTCAGAGTCCCTGTCACTATTATCATTCTCATTGACCTGGTAAATCTCATCAGTATTTGGCATACCTGGAAATTTGGCCTTATACCTTGTTTTTGACCAACTGTCCATTTTCCACATGAGCCGTTCTACCGCAGTATTACTGTATGACTGACGTGTCGGTTAAGACTAAGTGGCATTGGTTAGCCTGTGTCATTTTCCAACTGAAATTTTAACCCCAATTCACCTACCACCACCTATCTATCCTGTCACTGCTATATTTCTGTGTCATTTACAGAAAGTAGTCTTACCACGTTAGTGCCTGTTCACATGGTGTTGACATGTCGACAAGAAAATGCCCTTATATTCCATGCAAGTTTTCAACCACTCCCACCTAGTCCTTCACTACCTTCCATTTTATCACCAGCAATGGAACCTATCCAACCTATCTCTATCGCTACCATAGATGATAAGTTCGCATGACTCCTTCACTAAAACCCTGCCACCTTGTAGTTTTACCTTTCCCACTCATCCACTTGAGATGCCTCAGGTTAGTTGATATATGACATGCCCGTATCTATCCCCCCGACTCTCATTCCCACTTCCGTGTCAGCCCCATCTAGCTCCACGCTACCTGCCTCTATCTTGCCCTTTCATCATTCATTTAGTAGCTAGGCCATATACCCACTATGATTCCTAGCCACGTTTTCTATGTCCCTTCATGTTGCACCTTACCACATCCACTATACCTTTCTAACCATCTAGAACACCATCTCATCTACCCCTATTGTCATGCATATACCCGTAGCTATGTAAACACCTTCGATGTCGGTGACCACTACCCCTTTTGAAAACCTCGTCCTTTCTATTCCATAATTTTTAGCCCCCATTGCCACTAGGGTTACGATGACCCTTCCACCTCCATATACCTACTATCAATAACCTCATGTTTCATTTGTTATTCATTCTGGGTTTTGAGTACGTGTACTCCCTCTATCTCACTCCCTCTTTCTCTCACCTACCTATACGAAAACACCATATACTTTAATTTCAGAATGTCACACCCCATCATATGCCCAACACCAACCCTCTTACGCTATTCACAGAGGAACCCAATCATTATAACCTACCAAATGACCTAATCAAATTAATGATGAACAATATGTAGACATTGGAGGAATCGGTTTCTGGCTCCCACAACACTCTCACCTACACAGAGATTTATAACGAGCCTATCCACCCATCCATTCCTATCCATCCATACCCCGTGCATTGGGAAATTCCTAAATTCAACCATTTCAATAGCAAAGAAGACCTACAACAACATTTGTAGTCTTTCAAACACGGGTGCTACCTAATCACCCATAATGATTCTTTGCTCTTAAGGACCTTTCCCATGTCTCTGACTAGACCTACGTTAGATTGGTATAGTGGGTTACCTAGAAACTCTATATTTTCATTTAATTAGGTAGCCCAGCCTTCTTGGATCACTTTTCCATTAATATCATTAAGAGGGTTACCATGACTGACCTATACTCCACGTGTTAGTATGATGATGAATCTATCACAAATTTTGTTGCTCACTAGCGTAGCTTGATTAATCAACTCACATTCCAACTACCGCAAACTAAACTCATCAAGATCTTCACATGGACTTGTGCTAGACATATCTCACCGACCCCCGCAGGTCCAAAATTTCTAAACATTCGACGAAGAATTCACCATGGCACAAAAGCTAGCAATTCGGCCATCGAAGAGAAGAAAATCCAATTACGCAATAAGAATTTGGCATTCAAGTCGAATGATACCTCTTCTTCTTCTAAACTGCAGAACAATTATTCAAAGGCCAAGGGCACTGCTAACACATTAGTATGTAAATCGGCTCGGCTCATCTCACAAATCAGGCTAGCCCTCATCTAATCTCTCACCCATTCAGAATTTTCAATTTAGACGAGAACAACGGAAATACACCCCAATTGGGGAGCCTTACTCTTCTGTCTTAGAAAAGCTCATCAAATTTGGGGCCATCACCCTTCCACCTATAAAACCACACACTGGTTTTGACCCTTCTCGCCCCACACCCGCATGTTATAAAGAACATAATTTCTATAAATATCATCGAGTAAAGGGTCACAAAGATGGCATTTGCATCACTTTCAAAAATATTGTCCAAGAAATGCTCGAGAAAGGTGAGTTAACTGTGGATAATCCTAACGCACCGGCCAATCAAAACCTACACATATTCAAGAAACCCTTTCCCAATCATTCCCCTTCGCTTGATCCAATGGGTGAGACCTAAACTCATGATAGCCATACCCGCGAGGTCCACGCTATTTTTAGCGATGCACTTGTTACTTCCCATTACCTAATATTCCTTCCATAGAGGAAATTCTAACCCAAGTCCTTCACCTACACTTGAACCCACCTCACCTATTCCTCCACCCATGAGGAACACCTTTTCACTTCCTTCATCACCCTTGGAGGAGCCCTCTACTAATATTGAGAATATTTCACCTTTGGCTTCTCCACTTCGAGAACCATCACCCACGGCACTTCTTCAGTCCATGGAGGATATTCATTTACCTCCTCCACCCACAGAGGAGCACCCATCATCTCCTCCACCTATAGAGGAGCACCCATTATCTCCTCCACCTATAGAGGAGCACCCATTTTCTCCTCCACCTATCAAGGATCCAGTAGAGATACCTTTTCCTTTAGGTGACCATTCTCCATTAGCTACCCAAGATCCTATGGACCTACTTTTGGCTCTCTTACCCACGAAAGCTGAAGCTAGAAAATTCCCCATCTCTAAGACACATTTTATGGGAATTACCATTAGGTCCTCATCAATCTCACCAATAGATGTGTCCATTCTCACGCCTAGCCAATCACTTGATTATGTGAGACAGATCCTTCTTTGTGGGGTGTCTTCTTCGCTTCCTATTTCAAAATACGATGTAGATGTCACTTGCTAATACTTCCACCATCTACCCAAAAATATTTCAACCAATCAACCAAACACAACCACCTATATCACAACTTCTTCCGTGATACCTATCACAGCTCAACATACACCCTCACCCATAACCCAACATACATCTAAATCCAAACCCACACCTACATCATCTTCTTTGACTAAACCTATCACTACCTTAGGGGTCACCCCAACCACCAGCCTTACTCATCCACCTATTAAACTAGATTTAGCTACATCCTCCAAAGTCAACACCAAACCTACTCTAACACCCAAACAGAAAAACCAAGCCCATAGAACTCATACCCTAGCTGCACCAATCATACATGCATCACCTTCACCCTTTCCATCCATCTCAGGACCTCAACCTCCCAGTGCATTTAAGAAACCTCCACCCATCAATAAACCAAAAACATAACATCCCATTCCTTCCTCACACACCTCTAACATACCCAGGCACCCGACATGACTTACACCCACACCTACAACATCTTTACCACCAATACCTCTAATACCCTCAACAACTTCTTCACTACCCACTACACTTTAGTCTCTGTCCCTCACACCCCTTGCACAACCCACATCATCTACCTTCACAACACCTCTGTTATCCCCATGGGTAACTCACCCTCTTCCCCCATCCGATTTTCCCTCTAGATCTCATACACATGTATCCCCTTTATCCAAGAAGGTGCAACCCAAAGACAAAAATCCACTACCCTCCAATAGGGTAGTCAAAGCAACCATACACCCTCTATCCTGTTCATCTACCATACCCCTACCCAAACAAATGTGACCAACACCCAAGACCACACCAACACCCAAAACCATAGCTCGACCTACTCCCCCTCCTCCAAGGACCATTCCTCAACAATCAACCGCACCTACACCCAAACCCACTTTCACTTCCGATTATGACACACTAGCAGGGTCCTATGCCAAGATCTTAACCAACCTCCTTGAGACTTCTGTCATCACATTACCACTACTCAGACCTTATGAACCCCTCAAACCTAAGCCAAAAGGGTTTGATGACACTAAAATTTATGCCTACCATCATGTGCCAGGGCATGATGTGGAGAATCGCAAAGGCTTTTAAAATTGTTCTTATCTATTGTGTCCTCCTATAGTCAACTTTGATGATGATGAACTTCTTGATGAGGACCCTACTTCACCAACACCCATTCCCATAGTCCTTCCCTCACTACCTACTCAACAACCATGACCTCCACCCCCACAACTCCTAGAGCCACCCCCAAGATTCAAAATTAACATGGTTCGCATCAGAGAACTTTCCACACCATTACCTAAATGTTATTGTGCCTAGCTCACCTCACAAGGATTTTCTCTGGGTAGGTTTTTTCCCATCATGTCATTATACCACTCATCCTACACCTTCTCCATTTACCAACTCCCCTCAAATCAACATGATACACGTCACTACTCATGCTCAGAGAGACAAAGGAAAGGAAAAGGTAACTAACTTGCCAACCAATCCTATACCCAACATACCATCTACACCCACACCTAAAATTACTATCCACGGCCCCACATACCCTATTTCTAATGGGGTCACACATCACACCATGCTCAAACAATTACACCAATCTCCCCTCAAAATGTCCCTATATGACCTCATCCAAACCTCAGAATCCCATCATCAAGCTCTCATGGAGGTTCTTCAATCTATTGAGGTTTTACCCAATAACCCTACACCCGTAGCTTCCATTATCATACCCCACCATGTAGCCTCTCTCACCAAATTCCCACCTTTATCCACACCACACCCAACTCACCAAGTAGCCTCCCTTAGCTTCTTAGAGGAAGAGATCACACCGCACCAAATAGATGACCCAAACCCAACCCTCTTAGTCTCTGTCCACATCGATGATATACGTGTACGACCTGTAATGATTGATGGGGCACAAGCATTAATATCATTTCATCCCATGCATTCACTCAAATGTGCATACCTCGATAATTACATGCATAAACATCTTGTCATGTTGCGTTCATTCAATGATGCTATCACCTCTACATTAGGCACCACCATCCTCCACATTTGCATGGGCCCCCACACTATTCTAGAGCTATTTTATGTCTTGGAGGGGGAATTTCAATATAACTTGTTGCTTGGAAACCCTGGATTCATGTCATGGGCTACGTTCCTTCCACTTTGCATCGTTGTATAAATTTTGAGCATGAAGGGCACACCTATACTATTCTATCTGATCCATCACCTTTTAAAACATGCAACATGCTTTACCGACCTAATGACATGCTTATACCTATTAAGGCATCTACCTCCATGACCACTACCACTTCACCTACACCTCTGCATTTACCAAGATAATCACTACCTCAACCATACATGCCTCCTCCCTTCCTATCGCAGCCACAACCTCCATGGCTGACCCATCAGCCTCCCAATCCATTAGCTCTACCTCCGCATCAACCTCCGACACATCATCTATTCTAGCTACCCACATACCAACCATCGATCCCTTGGAAGGCATTTTTCAATGCCTCACTGGGGAGTATCACCTATATAGTGTCAACACATTTCTTACTCCACAAGAGTGTGGATGTCTTTACCAACACCCTCATTATGATCACCGTATATGAGAATGTATCCTTTATGGTCCTCCTCATGTTCATACTAGTCTCACCTATAGGGGACTTGATACTACCACTTACACACCCAAACCACCGTCACAAACTCACCCATTTTCTCGCTGACTTCCATTCACTCACCAATCACCGCATTTCACCCACACCTTCCTGCACCAATGTGCATGGAAGGGTTTTAGTTTTGTATTTTATGAGAAAGGCCACCATAATATTATTCCATGTACTACCCATAAATATAATTACCATAGTGGTATCAGCTTTGTTGAACCACCTATTAAGCAAGCCCGCATTGAACCCATCGAGAACATTTGTGCTTCTCCACCTTCTTCACCGCTCTACCTTCATCACCACCTTTTCACCGATGGATTTCATGGATCTTGAATCTATCCCTCCTAAAAAAATTCATAAACACCATTTCCTTAGGGCCTTTGAGTTATCAACGTTAGGGCGAGGCCCCTTCCTCTATTCCTTCTCAGTATCGAGAAATGATCGATGATGATACACCTTCCATTAATGTCATTCAATGTCAAGATGATGAATCTATACTCACCTACCTTGGTGCAGAAGACTCATGTATTCATCGGTTGTTACCTTCTTAGACACAAACCATGTTGAATGAATTGACTATCGAGATAAACATTCATACTCAAGATGACCCGCATAACCTAAAGATTGGTCAATCTTTAGATGCTGTTGAATAGGAAGCCATCACTTCTTTTCTCAAAGATCATAACCATGCTTTCACTTGGTCTTACGCAGACATGCCCGGTATTGACCCCACCATAGTGGTCCATAATATCATAACCGTCCCCGATGCCAAACCCATCAAACAAAAATTGAGGAAAATTCACCCTCGCATTGCCCTTCTCGTCAAAGAAGAACTTCAACGTCTTCTTTCCATTTCTTTCATATTACCCATCAATTATCCTCGTTGGATCTCTAACATTGTCCCTATCACTAAGGAAAGTGGGGACTCCACATTTAAATAGATTTCCGTGACCTCAACCTAGCCTACCCAAAGGACAACTTCCTCTACCTTGTATTGATCAACTAGTTGACCTTACCACTAGTCACGAGATGCTTATCACTCATGGATGGCTTCTCGGTTATAACCACTTTTGACCTTATCACCCATTATATCTTTCATGACATATCAAGGGGCTATGACTAGTTACGTGGATGATATCGCCAGATGCTATCACTCATGGATCATTTACGGTCTTCTGGATGAAGTTGACCTTCGGGTCATGTGGACATACCTACAAGGTTGACCACTTTCAACCGTTATGACCTTGTCTCCTTTAAATGGGACCCGCCACAAATATTTGAGGCCTTAAAAATCCTTCTCGAACCACTGATGGCTTATGCTTTCCAACCTATGACCTCAACCTTTCACCTAAGATCTAAGCTACCGATCACTCCTGGGGCCATGCATAAAAAAACTTCTAATTTTGACTTTCACAAAACTTTACCCCAATAAATTCAATTTCCCTACGTGGTATAAAGTGACCTCTACCCACTGAAGATACCATGCCATGCCTGTTTGGCATCTCAAATACCCAGCTTCACCCCCGATTCTAAAATCTTTGTCACCATAAAACAACTCCATCCACCTTCTTAATTACCTCTACATGATGCAAAGTTTACTCCATCAAGGAACCGCTACCTTTCCAGATGACTCAATTTACCTCCCTTTCCTAGCAGAGAACCCGCTTACCAAATGACACTCTTCTTCGATGGTTCCAAGTGACCTTTGGTATAGACAATACCTCCTTTTTCTTTCAAACTCACTATCTTTCTCTCTCCATCTTACCTCCCCTAGATCTCACCCATAATAAACAATGCGCCTTCCTTGAAAAAAAATATAAACATCATGTGTATCTCATTACATCATCATGGGGGCCCCAATTCTCTATAAGTGCAACTTTGATGGTATTCTCTTATGTTTATGCCTCACGAGTTCTGAAATTCCTTATACCATTAAGGAGGTTCATGATGGCATATGTGGAGGTCACTTCATTGGCCTTGTTGTTCTTAAGTGTATTCTTGATGGCATATGGCTATTATCATATTCTTCAACCCTTAATCATGATTGTTGCGACTACGTCAAACATTGTGTAAAATGCCAACAAAATTCCAACCTTCATCATACACCTAGTCATGCCTTATAGGTCACTCGTGACCTTTGGCCCTTCTCTCAATGGGGTTTGGATCTTGTCGGAGAGATCAACCCCCATTCTTCCCAATGACATCAATGGATCATTACCACTACCAAATACTACACAAAATGGGTTGAATCCATGTCATTCATCTCCACAAAAGCCAAGAAAATATGTGAGTTCATCAATCATCACATCATTTTTTGCTTTGGTGTTCCTCATCACTTCATCACGAATAATGGAAAAGAATTCAAAAACAAAACATTGCAAAAACTTTGCAACGCCTTCGGCATTCAGCTTAAGTTTCTCGTCACCTTATTACCCACAAACCAATGGCTAAGCTGAATCTACTAACAAAACCTTAAATAAAATTCTCATGAAAGTGGTTAATGATACTAGGAAGGATTGGCATACGCACATTCCTTTTTCCCTATGGGCATACCGCACTAGTATCTGCACTTCCACTACCGCTACTCCCTTTTCTCTGGTCTATGGTATAGAGGTTGTTCTACCTCTCAAAGTCTAGATCCCCTCACTCTACATTTCTCTCCATGACATGCTCAATGATGATGACTTTCGTCAAGACCATTTAGCATAGCTTGAGTTATTAGACGAACGTCATCTTAATGCTCTTTACCACCTCCAAGTTTACCAAAAATGTATCAAATGTGCCTATGAACAAACGTGTCCATGATCGAACCTTCCAAGTTAGTGACCTTGTCCTGAAAGAAAATTAACATGTAACCAAAGTAGAAAATAGTAAACGGGAAAATTTCTCCTAATTGGCTTAGACCATACATCATGACTCATACTTATGGATCAGGTGCTTATTGTTTATCTTCACTCATGGTAAACCCAAACTGAGCCCCTTAATGCCTTGCATTTTTACCATTTATTGTTGAATTTTAGTCCTACATCACTTTTTGTATCTTTCCATGCTTGTCCCTTGAGTGTTATCCACTTCTTACACCTCACCAATGATTAAACCAGAATCATGTGAGTACCCATCACTTGTTATCTCCTCTAGAATATGTGTACCACGGTGTTACACATAGCATGATTCTCATGGATACTTTTCATCTACCTTTAGATGAGATCCCATGGTCATTTCACCCTGCTTATCTGAACAAGAATCCTATTCCTCACCTTGGTCTTGTCCATGACTTCGAAGTCCTCACTTGGGACCCAACTCCTTGAGTCAAACTTCTAATAAAAATATGACTCCCTCAAAAGGACATCTTCCTCTCAAAATCACTACTATAAATAGACTCGCTCCTCGAAGGACAATATATGTAAAGCATTAAAAAAGTGAGAGAATTTGAAGCTTCGCGCATCGATCAGCTTCATGAAGACCTCAAGGATTTAATTTCATCATCCCATATAGACTTCTACATTGATTAGTCTATCTCAAATACAAGTCAAAACAGAAGAATTTTCATCATGGACTTTCCCATTGTGACCTTGGATCTCTTGCCCAAAGAGCATGCTACCACATATCATATAAAAATTACCCACCTTTCACCCCTCTCACCATTTGCACTCCCATTTCCTACTACCTCAAGGGACCTCTTGGAACTGTGACATTTAGTGATCATGTGTCTATTATTCACCCTTAGAACAATCAATCATGCAATGCCTTTAGGGTCTTACATTCATCACCTCCTCCAAGGTATGATCTACTCGGTATGATCCTAACCAATCAGGTGGCTTTATTCCCTCGTATATTTTAACCGTTGTCTTTATTTACATTTTGATTACCTTATACATGACTTGGTCCTCGACGCGTACCTTTGGGGTAATCTTCTTCTTTTTCCACAATTGACATCACCTACACCAATTTTCCTATAACCCACCCACACCTAACAGACCTAAACCCAAAACATGCCTAAAACCTACCAACTCATTTTCATACCTCCTCATATTCTTCCCTAGCTTATGGGAGAACTACATCAGCCTGAGGTCCCTTTTCTCCAGGGACTATGTAGGTAGCACTCTGAGGGCATGGGGCCCTTGGAGGTTAGCTCAGCCACTCTCTACCCTAACCACTTCATTTTTCATTTTTCTCAAATCACACTCTACCCTACTTAGTTTCCTTTTTATATCCAAAATTGGAAATTAAACCAAACAAATAACAAGTTGCTTCACATTTTTATCATCACCACACCATACATTTATTATGACTTCCATTTCTCTACCATCATCATGCATGTATTATAAACATGACCCATATCACCATTCATTGCATAAATTAATGAATCACAACTTTAGCCCATTTAGACTTGATCCATGCCTAGACCACAAACCTAACTCAACCATGCCTAAGACCTACTCGATCTATGCCTAAAACCTAACTTAACCATGCCTATGACTGACTTGATCCATGCCTAAACCTCCGACTCAAACCATGCCTCTATTACTTGAATTAAACCATGCTATTACGACTCGAACCATGCCTATTACCTAACTCACTCCATGCCTAAGTCCTTATTCGATCCATGCCTATTACCATTCGACTCCATGCCTAAGACCTAACTAAATCCATGCCTAAACAAACTTGACTTTCAGGCATGCGTAAACTCAACCATGCCTAAGACTCTCGATCCATGCCTAAACCAACCTGACTTGATCCATGCCTAAACTGACCTGACTCGATCCATGCCTAAACCAACTTGACTCCATCATGCCTAACTCACCTAGTTTCCATCCATATCACAACAAAAAATTAAAATTCTCATAAAACACCAACAAATCAAGAATCTCATCCATCTCATCATATAAATAAATATGTGTGTCTCAATACAATATACATGGATATCCAATCCTGTCCATATCTCAAAATATTCTGGCATGTAGGCCGATACTCAATACAAAATGTCATCGACATGCAGGCCGGTCTCATATACAATAAAATAATAAAATAATACAAAATCTCTTCGCATGCGCAGCTGGTATATGCTCAAAAATATACAAAAACTCTCATACATCCTCACTATCTTCAACACGCAGGACCAGGTTTATATATAAAAATGACTACAATACATCAAAAATATAGGGCTAGGCATCAGGCCTCACCCTGCCGGACATCCTCCATGTCGGTCTCTCCAGTCTCCTCCTCGGCTCCTATCCACCAACCTGGTATCATCTCCCCACCCATCATAGGTGGTGGCTAGGTCCCTGCTGGCACATCACCTGGAGCTGGTCTCCATGAGCTGGTGGCCTCTCCCTGATCCTGTCTCGAGCTCGATGGCCCCTTGTGCTCTCTACACTGTGAGTGTGGGATATCGTCCTCTCACTCGAGGCATGTTGTTCCTGGTACTCTCCATAGGATAGAAATCTATCCCGACCACCATCAACTGATCCTGGTAGTATCTAGCCTCACCTAGGGCATCCTATAACTTGGATATGGGCATGGTCTGTGGTGGCCCCATAGCCTCACCCTTGCACTGCATCCCTACAGGACCCTTCCCACCCCTTCCTATGAACTAGGACCCTATCCTGGTGCTGTGGCGGTCCCATCGCCTCGCACTCGCCTGCCTATATGGGCTCTATAAAGCCCCAATCTTTTCCTATGTTGTGGCTAACTAGCACTGTAACCCTATAACTTGTGCCTGTAGGGAAGTCACCCAACCATCATCTCCATCTCCATCTCCATCTCCATCTCCATCCCCACCTTGGCCATCTGGGCCTGAAGACTGGCCACCTATACATGTAACTCAGCCACCTCCACCTCTGAGCTGGTAAGCTGTGTCTGCACCATACCCAACTAGGTAATCAGAGTCGCCACCTACCCCTATAGGGCATCCCTCTACACCGTGATGGTGGCTAGATCTCAGCTACCCTGGCTTGGGTGGTACTACTCATAAATGAGCCACCCACCATTGTCTATATCTGTCTGTGACCTCGACATCATCAATCCATCAGTCTACTTCCTACTCCTCCTACCACCTCAGGGCATTGCTGATCGTGTATAGAGGTAAGGACCTCTCCACATTGTCTCTCTTACTACTGCGGAAGGGTGAGGTATGTCCTATAAAACCAAACTACCACCTAACTCACAACCGAGATCATCTTGTGCTCCTCGGCATGATGACCCTATATCCATCTCAAAGAGCTGAGGTTAGCTAGCTCATAATGCATATGCCTATATGAGGGGAAGCCCACATATAGCCTCCATATGATGTCCAATCTAAATAACCCCTCCAATAAATGCACTTGTAATAGGCCACTTCATGTGTGGGCTTGTCTGATCTCCACTCTCCAATAAGTAGGCACACATCGCCTATACCCCTCTCGCAAAATCTTGGTGAAAAGGCATCGCCCAAGGCATACCCACTAGACTCACACATAGGTAATTTGCTCATATGCCCAACAGTGAAGTAAAAGGTACAACATAGGCTGAACTCGCGCATCCATCCATATGCCCATAACTCTTGTAAAACTACTCCAGGAATGTTGGCACCCATGAAAAAGCGGGTCTCGATCTATCATGATGTCATGGAGTACCCCATCAATGATCGGGAAACCACTAACTCTATGTATCGGCAATGTAAAATAGCATCTTTGCCTCCATCAATAGAACTACTAGCCTCATCTCCTCTAGATGGGCTAGGTACATCTCTCCATAGCTCAAGATGGTGCTATGGAATGTCATCTCAGCCATCCCCTCTCCAAAAATTGTCACCATCAACTCCTCTGAGGCCTCAGAGGAGATTAAATAGACCTGTGTACCCAATATGGGTAGCCGCAAAAATCCTAAAACACATCCTCTAGGTTGAATGTGATCTCACCCGTCAATAGGTGGAATGTGTTGGTCATGGAATCCCATCTATCGATGAGAGCGACCATCGACTCAATACCGTACTGACACATGCCGAGAAGAAGCTAGACCCCACTTAGGCCCACCTCCTCCACATGCCGCAACTCCTCAGGGGTCATTGTGCCATGAACTATCATGAGCAGGGGTGGAACCCTGTCTCGCATGCATAGCTGATCTCTCCCCTGCATCCAATACAAACAAAAATTAATCTACATTTATCATACCCATACTCACCCACTCTCATTTTTCCACACCCTATTTTACCCCTACCCATCTCAACCACCCAACCTATGGCACTTTTGGCCCCTTGCTCTCCAAAACCTAACTGGCACTAGTTCTCTCTAACCAACCACGGTCACCCCTAAACCGGCATCAGTCACCTATTTCATGACCGATACCGGTTTAACCCTACCGATTCCGGCTAAACCCGACTACACTTGGTCACTACTATCGCGGTGAAAACCCACGACCCCAAACCCTCCCTTCTCAAAAACTTACCACCCCTGACACTTCTACCCACCCAAAATCACCTACAACTCCCCCTACACCTCATCCCCTCCCCTCTTCTCCTACTTATCTCTCTCTCTCGCTCCTATTTTACCCAATTTACCCTCCCATCTTCCAAATTTTATTTTCCCCCACCCAAAACAAAAATAAAAACCTAATTTGACAAATCACCTAATCTATCTAACAAAACACAACAAGAGTTGGATGCTTACCTCATCATGCTACCATCATCATGGTGGCACATCGATCTACAGCACGGTGGCTCGCCTTTAATCCCTCTCCGACCCTCTACCATCACCAAATTGCTACCCGTGACTCCAACCAATCAAACCACACACACCGATCCCATGGACCCACCTCTCAACAACCAATCACCCACCATTCAGCTCACCAAATCAAATCTCCATTATTTCTAGACACTTTTCCCTTTTCTCTCTCTCGTGTCATTTTCTCAATTCACTAGATGAAAAATGAATAACAAAAACATGGTTTTTTTTTTTATACTAAACCCGACCTAACCAATGCTGGTTTTACCTTCACCAGCATCAGTCTTATGCCCTACCTTACTGTGGGGTTAGCTTATCCGATGCTTTTGGTTACCCTTGACCAGCATCGGTCACATACTTTTCCACATTGCCCTAAATTTTACCCTATTACCCTACCCATCACTCTTTTTTCCACACCCAATCTTTACCCTGACCATTCCCCTCACCCTCTTGCCCTCATCATTTATTACCTACCCACATCCTCCTTTGGGGACTCATTATTTTACCCATACCTCAGCCCTACCCGTGTCGTGACCTAGATTCTTGGACCTGGACCATCGCTAGTGACCTTTGACCTCATGTGTTCACTATACCTTGTGGCATTGTTACCTGTGTTGATTGACCTGATGACCTTACCTTGCCTCTTGCCATGACCGTTTATCTTGACCCTACCTTTGGTGTACTTGGAACACTCCTAACCATATCATATACCTTGGATACTAGAATCACCTCAACCTTGTTTCGATAAACCTATCCACCTTAAACAATGTAGATTTTTCTTGCTCTTCAACCTGGTACTATGTTATAGTTTATACATGTGTGTGCATTTGACTGTTGCTACCTTTGAACCTGATCCATTACCTAGATTACCCAAGTAGAATTTGTTCCTTTTTCCCCTATTACCCACCTTCCTTTTCATTACATTTACCTTTTATCAAACCACTCACCGATTTTACCTTCTACCCCATCAGTTCCTAGTTTGAGGGGGATCACCTCCACCTATACATGGGGCAACAACTTATTTTTTTCAGCATTGTTTACCAATACAAGCTACGCAACAAAAAGGGGTAAAATATAGACACCAAAATTGGGTCACACTCCCTTGGGTCCCTCGATAAATAAATACCTTAAACACATCCACCTAGTCATGGCCCCCTTCACCTCACTATAATATTAATTTAATTATTAAAATTAAATTAATTCATTATCCTCACTATATTTATTATTTAAATATTCTAATTGAGATAATGCCCACATACCCACCTCACGTAGACACCTCACCAAGCCACCTCACCCTAAGACCTACTCTTAGTAAGTTGTCATAACTAACTAAGACTTACCCAAACCCTAAAAATCAATGCCTACATTCCCTCTAACCACATTCCCGATGCGTTAGAAGGAAGTTTCCATGCTAATCCATGGAGAAATGAAATGAGATCCCATAAAATCAAGGGGATATGCCTAGTTTAGTAAACCTAGAAAATCCCACCCTAACCGACACCGGTTACCCTTAACCACCACCGTTAATCTGAAACCACCGTCAGTCACCTTTTAACCCCCAAAATAACCTTATTTTTAAGGTTGGCAGATTCCTGAGAGATATCACATCTTTTGAGAAGAATTTTCAAGGAGAACATGCATGCAAAGAAGGAGATCAAGTATTTTCTCTTGCACAGACATCCAACATTCACCCAACAACCATCTAGCACTCACCCCAGCATAGATTTGATCTAATCAGGAATAAAGAGAGCACATGTAGCCCATGAAAGAGCTCCCCATCATTTGGTGATCCTTTGCAGCATTCAACCTATTATCAATACCTTCATCCTCACTCACTAACGTCCGTGATGAGATTCAAAGTAAGTAGAACATTTTACTCCTCTAGTTCACTCATTGTACCATTATATTTTCATCTTTTGTTCTCCTAGCCACCCACTGACCTCCATTAATACTCACCCCTCCATATCCCTATTAAAACCTCACCAAATCCCATCCAAACAACTTAATACCTCATTCCAACCAGCCTAGTCCTTTGTGCAATCATAAGGGAGATCTAAAGCTCATTCTATGACATTCCCAAATACCCCATAGTAATCGACACTAGTTCTCCCAAACCGGCGTCAGTCACCCTTAACTGGAATTGGTCTCTATATCTACCAATACAACCCAAAACAATAACCTACCTACCTATTCCCGCATCACCCTTAATCACCTGTGACCTACCTAAGACCTTTGTCAAACCTGCAAAGACCTATAACCAGTTACTTGACCTTCGGATCTTATTTTAACCTAGCATGTTAGATTAGATCTTTCTTATTTTGTTTTAAATGAGATACCTAAATCATTTTAACTACAATAGGATTTACTTTATTACCAGCATTAAATTGTTTTAAACAGTGGATTGATAGCCATCTAGGAAGTATCACACTTCTAGATCTAGCATACGCAAGGTAGTCTACTACGTATATTGTTTAACTCTTTCTAGTGGTATTGTGTTTTATTTCAGTTAGTTACTCCCAGCCAAAAGGAAGCTCTCACGATCATTTTTAGATCAAGGAGTGAACACATGTGCAACAACCTACTAACTAACATTTCAACAAGTATTTTTCCTATGCTCGTTACTCCTATCTGCTTCGTCATTTTCAAAGAAAATCTAAGAATCATGTGAAAAAAATATGGTTGTGGAGAATATAATGTGCAATAAGCCCTTTTAGTTTCAAACCTCTCATTGTCACCTAAAACTAGAGGTCAACCCAACTATCATTTCAGACGGCCTAGAGATGAGAAAACTATTTGTTCATTCTTACCTAGAGGCTTACTACCTAAAGAGAAATTGTTGGATCCACCTATAAGTTGGGTCATGGAAGATAATCAACCAACATGCTACCAAACCCTTGAGTATGAGAAATCTCGTTGAATGATGTATTCCATGGGCTACAAAGGTCTAGGATGTGGAAGGAATGAGAAAGGACAGAGAGACCAATTCTTCTCCACATTTTAAAACAAAAAGGTACGGACATCAAAATTTTCCCCTATGGGGCACATCCCAATGATCAAGATGCTACCTTCTCTAATGCGAAGGTAGCTCGACTATTTAGACAATGATACAAATTCCCATTATAGCCAATATGATGATCTTTCTCCATGAACCTATTCATGAATATCGCTTTCCTCACCATAACCCCTATGGAACCTACACTTGAACTTGTTTTCCCTTTCCATGTTCAATGGGACCAAAAACATCATTTGCCACTATATCTATTTGAAAATGATGAAGCTATTCTAGATATCATGGGCATTTGGGATACAATCCCCATTGGAGATCACAAAAAGGGATTCTATATTTACTTAGATACCAATGCCTATTTCGGAGAGGAAGTTGAGCTTCGTGGTCAAAAAAATTTAAGAAAAAGTGAGAGAAAATTTTCGAATGAAAATCCTCGAAAAAAAATTCAAAGTCCAAGTTGCAAAGTGAAAACCTCTTTGAGGCGCATCGCACAAACAGGTAAAAAAATCAAAGGAAAATAAAAGTGACCATGCCAAGGATGAAAATCTCATGGAGACATCCTTGGATGAAGATCTCAACCTTCCTCCTATCCCACGTGCATGGAGAATTTGTCAAAGTTACTGGTAGAAGAGACTTTTGATGTAAACATTGGCACAGAAGATGACCCAAAAATAGTCAAGTTAGGAGCTTCACTCTCAACATCACCATGTTGTTGTGGAATTTATAGATGTGTTTGCATGGTCCTATAAGGATATGCCAGGATTAGATCCAAATTTGGTCATGCACAACTTATTTATACACGCAGATGCTAAGCCTATTAAGAAAAAGATCATTAATATGCACCTGAGGGTAGCTCTCTTGGTTAAGGAAGAGTTAGAAATATTTCTTACGGAAGGATTCATTCGACCCATTGATTACTCCGAATGGATATCCAATATCATTCCTGTCTAGAAAAATCCTGTTGGGATCAGAATCTACATAGATTTCAGAGACATAAATAAGGCATGCCCTAAGGATGATTTTCCATTACCAAATATTGATATGATTGTTGATTCAACCACAGGATATGAATTGCTATCTCTTATGGATGGCTATAATCAAATCAAGATACCCGATGAAGATCAACACAAGATAGCTTTTACAACTCCTTGGGGTACCTTCTGTATTATCAGGTAATGTCATTTGGTCTATAAAATGTAGGAGCTACCTATCAAAGGGAAATGACGGTAATTTTACATGATATGATCCATGATATCATGGAAGACTATGTGGATGATATCCTCACAAAATCTAAGATGAGGGAAGACCACCCTGCTATTTTGTAGCGTATCTTTGAACGCTTACGAGAGTACAAGGTCCATCTCAACCCAAAGAAATGTGTGTTTGGCATTCTATCGAGAAAATTCCTTGGTTTCATTATATCAATCGGGGGAATTGAGGTAGACCTCGCTAAAGTTAATGCCATTACTAAATGCCTCCTCTTAAAAACATCAAAAATTACGCATCTTGCAAGGAAAGATACAAGCCATCTGCCACTTCATTTTCCAAGTTACTGATAAGTGTCATTCATTCACTCACCTACTTAAAAGGAATGTTTCCTTTATCTAGGGACCGAGCAATAATAGGCGTTCACCCCGCTTAAGAAATACATGGCTAATCTTCCCGTCCTCATGCCTCCAACTCTTGTGAGCCGCTCTGCTTTATATCTCTTCTACTAAATTTTCTATTAGTGTGCTACTAACCCAATACAACCTTGGTCACAAATAAAAATAAGTATAATACCTCACCACACTCTCATCTCTTATGAACTTAACTATCCCCAAATCAAAAAGATTGTTTGGCTGTCATTTTTACTTTTCAAAAACTTCACCATTATCTGTTAAATACCAAAACCAAGCTTATATCAAAATTTGACCCACTTAAATACTTACTGTCTAAACCCACCCTTAATGATAGAATGGCTAATTGGATCATTTTTCTAAGATAATTTATCAAATTTTTGCACCAAAATTTAGTCAAGGGACAAGTACTTACTAATCAATTAGTAGAATCACCTTTACAAAGAACTAAACCTATGAATCTTGATCTACCAAATTCCTCATTAGTATACATTGAATAATTTGTCATGTGGAAGGTACACTTTGATATATCTTTTACTTTTCATGGTTCGGGCGGCGTGGCCTCATTACTCCTTGTGGTGACCCCATACCTCAAACTTTTGCCTTGGTTTTCCTTACATGAACAATATCGCTAAGTATGAGGCACTCATCACCGTGGATGAATCTCACCATCAAATGGGACATTCCTCATGTTAAGATTGTTGGTGACTCATGGTTAATCATCAAGTAAGTCAATGATGAGTACAAAGTTAAGGATAAAAAATCATCCCTTACAAAAATATGGTAGAAACTTTAAAAGAGTATTTTATGCACATAACATTTGAATAGATTCCAAGATCACAAAACAGATCTACATATGCTATGTCAACCATAGGTTCTATCTCTGCATTCCACCGAAAAGTAATGATATGTCGTGTCTTTGTGGAAAATCACGCCACTCTGCGTGTGACATACTAGAATCTTGTCTAGATTGTGATGTTGTTGGTCCTAATTCCCATGGTATGAGCCCATTTTCAACTACCTTAAAAGTAACACATTCCCTCTTGACATATCCCATTCTCGAGAAACAAATCCTAATTTTCTAGATAGCCCACTATAGCCTTTTAGGATGTACACTATATCGAAGTGGCTACGATGGAAATTTGTTACATTGTCCGAGATACAACAAATTCATTCTAAGTGATTAAAGAGGTGCATGAAGGGGAATGTGGGGCCCATACTAATGGAATGGTTCTAGCCAAAACATTGTTGAGAGTGGGCTACTATTGGCCTACCATGGAAACCAACGACTTTAGCTATGTAAGGAAGTGTGTACTTTTTCAAAACTATGGAAATTTCATCGATGCTCCATCACAACCGTTATAACCCATCACCACCCCATGGCCATTTTCAAAATGGGGACTTTATTTTAATAGGAAGCTTATCCCTACTTCATCATGTCCACACCCGGATCATTACAACTACTAAATATTTTACCAAATGGGTGGAAGTTGTCCCTTTGACCTATGTAACGGGTGCTCAGATCTCAAAATTCATCATGAATCATCTTATTTTCTAGTATGGCATTCCTGCAAGCCATAGTTACTGTTGACAATGGAAAATCATTCAAGAATAAAACCATAAAGGATCTCTGTCATCAGTTTCAAATAAGGTTAAAATGGTCTACATTGTATTACCCCCAAGGTAATGGATAGGCCGAGGCCACTAATAAGACTTTGGTTTGAATCATGGAGAAGATGGTAAGTAAGATAGGTCGTAATTGGAATTTTCAAATCCACCCAGCTCTTTGGGCTTACAAGACCTCTATTCATACTTATATGGGTGTGACACCATATTCCTTGGTATTTAGAACATAATCTATCATCCCATTTGAAATCAAGCTTCCTTCTCTAAGGAAATCTCTTAGGATTTTCTCTATAAAGATGAAGATTACAGAGTGGCTAGACTGGTAGAGTTAGAGGTCCTGATGAGACGGACATCCATGCCCTAAATCAACTTAAAGTATATCAAACAAATTTTCTTGCAACTATAAAAAAGTATCATAACTCATTAGTTTGAGGTTGGTGATTTGGTCATGAAGGAAAATCAGTTCAACACAAGGGCAGAATGAGAGAAGAAAGGAAAGTTCAAACCACATTGGTTAGGACCTTATGTTATTGTGGCCAAGTATGGCACAGGAGTATACAAAATTTCCCATCCCAATGGTGATGAGCTCCACGATCCCATGAATGCCATGCACCTTAAGTGATTGTATGCTTAATCATGGCACAAAATTAGAAAAGCAAACCAAAAACATGGTAAAAATAATAAAAATACAAAAAATTAAAATAAGAGAAAATGAAAAAGAGAAAACAAGTCATCCATAAGTGGAAACCATGTAATTGTGGCACTTTGGATAGGTCCTTGGATGAAAACTAGTTTCGTGCCTTGGGAGGATTTGTTGTTCACAAGCATCTTGCATCTCGGAGGGTACTTTTCCTTATCCTAGGCTAGTTCATGCATCTGCCTCCAAGATTCCCTGTGAGCCTAATCTTGTCAAGCCTTTATCCAAATTTTTCTCCTATTGTTAGTTTGTGAAGGCATGGTCTTTGTAAATTCCCCATCTCACAATGGGGACACTTCTACAACTTCACCTTCCTGTTTATGAGCACAAGGCATTTTCCCTTGTATATTCCCTATCTAACACTTGGGGCATCCACGATTTCTTGGTTACATATGTATAGCTCAAGAAAATTTTTAGAAAAACACAAAAACATTCAAATATGTTAGAAAAATCAAAACAATAGAATTTTTTTCACAAAAATCCAAACAATAGAAAATTGTTTCACAAAACTCTAAAAAATGGAAAATTATATCACAAAACAATATTACAAAAACATTCACTTTAGTTTACTTTTGTTATCTTTTTCTCTTACTTTGGTTGTTTTCTTGTATATTTGCTTCATGTTTGTACATTTGTTTAGTTTGTTGCTTAGACATACTTTGTTAGGGTTCATCTTTTCTTTCTTAGATCAAATTTATTCTTACTTGTGCATATTGAAGTGTGTTTTTGCATAGTGGTGAATCATGGTACAATGTTGTGTTGACTCATTATGTTCTTGGGTAGCATTTGATTGTATTTGATTGTTGAATGTTCATCATTATGTTATCAAATCATCATATTTCCATCAATATCATCACATCTAACATCATATATACATCATATATCAAGAAAAATATAGTATACATCATACATGAATTCTAAGCTAGTCATCACATATCATATCATCAAATGGGGGAAAGAGCGATCAAAATATCAAAATCTATCCCCCCCACACCCATATCATCATGTCATCCCATCCACTAAATCTAGTACATCACATGAGAAAATACATTTGATATAGTCTACAGATCTATCATCTAAAAATCAAAGAACATATGATACATCAAACATCAAGATACATATGCATGCAAATATAATCAAAACAACAATGACATCCATCATTTCATAACACATGTATCAGGTAAAAAAATGTCCATCTCTATATACATGTGTGTGTGGTATATCTGTATCAAAAATAGATATACATAACTACTATACATCAAAAATGCCTTCATTTGAGGTGTACAAAAGGATGATATACATCAATCAAAGAATACAATCTGCTATACATCAAAATACCTTCATCTAAGGTGTACAAAAAGGATGATATACATTGATCAAAGAATACAACTACCTTCATCAGAGGTATATATCAATGTTGTACATAAATAATGTTGTACATCGAGAACAAATTCTCATAGCCTTCATCAAGAGGCACATATATCAATACAATATGGATCAGAGTGACTCGAGCCCTTAGATAGGCTGGCTGGTCTATCCTGTGGTGGAGGCATAGCACAAGCACTACTCGGTCCTACACCTACCCCCTTGGCTACTCCACTGAGGCTTGAGGCCTCTCTGGCCTCATCGCTCTACTCAATTGTTGGCTATAGGAAGGTCCCCATTGCTCATCTAGAACTACCTCATAATACAATGATCTATAATAAAAAGCTTTACCCTCTATTGTAGCTAGATCTCTGTGAGTGCGGGCCATCACCAATATGCCATTTGTGCATCGGAAAGACACTATCTCTACTAATAGTCATGAAAGCTCGGCGACCCATGACTTGTTTTAATCTCAACCTATCTCTCTCCAATATCATCATAGGTTATAGTTGAGCTGTGTCTGCTGATATAGGCTCATCTCTAAGCCATATGTGTTGTTATCTACCATATCTGCTTGAAATGAATGGCACCATCACCTCCTATCTCAGCCAAGGGCCCGAGCCTGATCCCGCTCTTCTATCACTACCAAATTATGAGCTCAGTCTAGTCTCTTTCTGCTATAGCACACTGTAAATGTTGTTCTAAGGTGGCTATCTATACCACTAGGTACATCATAGGGGCTTGTCCCTATATTGGTCTAGAGGCATGTCCTTACTCTCGTAATAAATCTGGGAACTTGTGCATGTTCCTATACTAGTCTCTACTACCTCGGTCCCTTCACCTTTGTTGTACCCTACCCGTCATGGGGCTTCCCATAAAATGTATCATCTAGGTCATGGGATACTACATCCTCCCTCTCATCACCACTGTAAGGGAGCTTCGACGGTGGCCGAGTGCCTTACTTCCCATGCCTCATCTAGAATAGTCAAACACCGAGGTAAAATAGTGGCATACCAATCCATGTAATTAGCAGTAGTACCTAAGTCTTTGATCTATCGGGATGGGTCCCATTCCTATGGTACAATATGTAAAAATTTTCCCTTTCTCAAGCAACTTGTATGGATGGCCCCATAGTGTGCGTCTTAGCATCTCGGTGAGCATACCACAAATCTAGATGTGAACCCCCTGTACCCTACCCATATGTCACTAACATCGGTATTTTATGTATAAATCTATGATGTAATCTGTGACTACCTAGAAGGAAGTGCTCCACCACACAAACACTGAGCTCTTCTTCATCCTCTGGCCACTATATGTGCCTGTAAGGCCTCCATATAATGTCTTTGTCTAGCATCTCATTGAACTCTCATCAATAATGGTACAACCTAACTAGGTGATCCCATATCTCATCACCTAAAGAAACCCACACCATGTATAACGGCTCCTCCGGGATTCGGACATGTAATGCACCTAGAGGATGCTTGATAGCTATGTCATCCCAAGACAAAATCTGCGGAAAGAAGTCGGCCCCACCATCTTCTGACGATGGTATGTAATCAGTGCAGGTCCCAGTATAAATGTGCTAGTATGTACTGGCCCCAAAAATAGTGCTCACCACTAAAAATCCCATGAACCAATGTCATCAAACCCATAGGGAAGGATGTCCATGTCTTATCAGTGAGCAAAAACCCATTGATAAGTGACATCACATATAGTAGCCCCGATGCAATTTTGGATCAGCTATACACTCGTACAATGAAATTGTCATGCCATTGTGAGGTATCTCATCATGGTCAAATAGGTCACTAACTTCCGCCTTGATCTACCCAAGGTCACTCATGTACTTGATCATTGAGCCTACGATAGGTACACGGAGGATCCGCCATATGTCCTCTAGGGTAACTGTCATCTCTCCTATCGAGAGCCTAAAACATAGGCTCTCACAAAGTCAGTGACCTCTCGGTCAATGTGGTCAGTATACCATGATCCAATGTGATAGAAGGCATCTAGGATACGGGCCTAGGCCCACTACCTCTAAAAGTATCGCCACCATGCGCCGATCTTATTGGCACATGCTCCCCTCTAGCTCTGCTATCCCTATATGTCACTCTTGCGTCTATATAACACGGAAAACCATCTCTACAAAATCATTCCATTTGTCAGCTACTAACATTTCTTCTAAGTTCTACCTATCATTCTTTAGGGTTAACCCAAAAATCCTAATTTTCTTCTAAGTGTCATCATTTTCAAAAAAATTTCTCTCTCCTTCATATACTCCATCTGCCTATATGCCCTTTAGGGCATGTGCACACCCATGGCATGTGCGCCCTCCTTTTGGAACATGCACGTGTGCACATCCACCTATGGATGCTTACACCATTCTTCGTGTGCCTACGTATGCGCGCATGCGTGTGTACTATGTGTGCACTACCATTTTGGTACTTGCACGTGCGCGCATGTGTTTTGTGTGTGTGCTATCACGTGGGTGTATACATGTGTGTGTGTATGTCTTGGTGCCTGCACATGCCAACATATGCTCCAGGGTGCTCGTGCCTCCATTAGGGCACCTACGCCCCACACATGCACACTACACAACCCCGCCCTAATTTCTACTTCTAGCATTATTATGAGCATTAATTACAAAATTTATGAATAGGGTTAGGTTACTCATAAAGATACCATTATTTCATGTCATTTGTACACCCGAATTGTGTCTACCTGTCTCAAGCAGTCTCGTGCTCTCACCATCGTCCTCGTCACTGTTAGAGTCTCACGATAAAAAAAGAGGCAGCGATCAAGAACAAATGAATTAACTACAGTGATTTACCCCCTAGGTGGGGTATATCAAGCCATTTTTCATTGGCCGTGATGCCTGGAAGCTTGTTTTGACCGTCGTTTTCTCTTCTATTCACCATCAAATAATTATTTTTCTTTCATTTTTCATCATGTTGGGGCATTTTTGCCATCTAGTACCCCTTTCTTCTCACTAGGACAATTTTTATTGCTCCTAGGTGATTTTTCTTCTTATCCACACTCTATCAAATAGTCATTTTTATTAAATAATTATTTTATTGATTTTTCCATTATACAGGGACATTATTTATCACATGTTTCTTCTTTCTTCCCCCTGGGGCATTTTCTTTTGCATCTAGGCACTTCATTCTATTCTTCTATTTTCTTCTATGCATCCACTGTCCACCACATTTTAGACAACGTAAAAAAATATATATATAATATATATATATATATATATATATAATATATCCAAAATCCAAAAACAAGGTAAAATTCTCCACAACATCCTAAAAATATTAAACCTAAAAAATAGGTAACCCACTTATTGTGGCTTAAACTTGTGTCTTACAGTGATGGTATTCTTTCCGTATCCTACTAGTTTGTTTCACATCCTCACTAATCAAACATGACTTGCATCTACAAATTCACAACCATTCATAAAGCTAGTTGCTTGCTTCATCTGTACTTTGGGGCACATCTCGTTGCCTAGTGTTGTTTTGTTACACACAAAGCTTTCTCCTTGGACCCAGTGTCCATTATCATTTCCCCTTGCATGTATCCTTTCTCGGGCATCATTTTTAACCCTTTTCATTAATCATGAACATGTGGAACTCTTCATCTTGATAAAAAACATTTGTAAAACCATCTTGACCATTGTTGGGTTGGATATGTGCATTCATACTTGTTTTCCGTGTTAAATGAGCTTTTTTCCTTCTCATATTGCATTACATTTTGTATGTTACATGGAGTTGGTCTTTTCATCAATGAATAATTGTTCATAGTATGGATTTTCATGCCATTCTAATTTTTTTGTATGCTTATATTTTTAATAAGGACCAATGATGTAGATCTTTTGAAATATGATAGCATTGAAGTTGTCCCAATGCCAAGGATGAAAGCTAGTTCTTCTCTCTTGCTTCTCCAAATTTCTTCTACATCATCCTCCTATCAACACTATTCTTCCACTTCACCTAGGGCATCCTTCTCCTCTCCTTTCTTCTATCCATTTCTCACCTTTTTCAATCATCGATCATCTTCCTTCATCACCCCATTGACACTCGAGGGGGCATCTCTCACTTCTACTAATTTTTCTTCTACCCCTTCAAAATTTTATCCATCTACTATCTTTGAAGTGATGTTGTTTATTCCACCCCAAAGAGGGGAAAATGTAGAAACCTATAATTTGGCCTAAATAATTTAAATACATAAATTGTGCTAATTATCCATTTTCTTGCAAATTGATGATATATTGTCAATAATGCTCATCTTCTCTTCTATCATCATTAATTAATTACAATAAGCAATTAATTAAGTCTTCTATTCAAAAAATACCCTAATTAATGACCTTCCATTAATTAATCCTTCCTCCTATCTAGACTAATTAATTATTATTAATTAATTAGCTTCCCCTTTCATTAAACCAATAAATCATTATTTAGTTGATTTAATCCCCTTCTATAGTCTAAATCATGCTAATATTCCTCTAAAAATCTTTTATAAGCTTACACATCTATTAATTAATCATCTTGGTTAATTAATAAACCCCCTTTATCCACATGAGTCACTAAAAGACAAGCTAAACTCTCCTAAAGTTAACTCAACCCTTTCTAAACCCCCTTACCCACAACTAACTCAACATCTCTATTATCCCACATGAAAATGGATGTAGAAATTCCTTTATCCATTGGGCTATATAAAGAGCCCTCCTCCTACCTTTACACTCACACCTAATTCTTGAGAAACAAAAGAAAGCATATAGTACATACATTATAAGCCTTTTGTCATCCTTAAGCATTTCACCATTGGAAGAGCTAAGCCTCATTCTTGCATTTCATCCATTTAAGATTTTGGGTCATATGGAAATAATCAAAGTGGTCTTATAGCCATGCTTTGATGAGCTTCCATTCCTAATCCCTTAAAGATCAAACAATCAACTTTGATTGCCATGAATCTACCTAGGTTCAATTTAGTTGTTTTGTAATCTAAAGAGTAGAGGTTTTAATAATTAACATGTTAGTTTGATTTCCATTTCAAAGTTATAATGTAATAATGTTGTTATTTAATCTTGCTTAGCTCTTAACGTGATGGTGTTTAGATTTGATTTAACTTTGTTATTAGGACTTCTAGGTGTTAGTTCTACATTTCTTAACTTAGTTAAACAAAACCATGCACACATATATCTTAGATCCAATGATAATATAGAAGTTACAAAGTAAATTATCATCTAAATGCATGAAAGAGACTACCAAATAAATAGGAGGTCATAAATGCAACGCTTCACATCATATTGAAAACTATGAGGAAAAATATTAATGAGTATTGTGTGATCATCTTCATAATCGAGACATGTTACATGGAAATATTGAAGATGTTATTATGGGTATCCATGGCCTTTAAAAATGGGTAATTTAGGAGAGATGAAATTAGGTGGTAATGGATAGGAAGATATAGCTGGTGTAAAAGGGTATGTAATAATGAAGTAGATTCTAAAGATGGTGATGGATGAAATGTAGCAATTAGAGTTGGTTAATCTGATTTTATAAATATTGATATAAAGATGTCAAATTAGGATTGTTCAAGGAAGATCAAAATCGCATATTACGTGTGGAAAATTTGGTGATGGGAGTGGTAGTTGTAAGAAGAGGAGCATAAACATAAGTGGGTGGAGTGGTGACCATAAGAGCTAAAGAATGATAAAACATCAGGTTGAAGCTTCAAAAGTTTTCTTAGCGTCTATTAGAGCATGCAAGACATGAGGGAGTTAAGTAGGATTTTCACGCAAAAGTTTTCGAAGTCAAGAATAGTGTCGAGTTGATCTTGGTCAATGTTAGTATCTTCATTGTAGGACTTCTCACTATGAAACACTTCTATTTCATAGAGAGAGACATTATTGAATTATGCAAATGACTTTCATTATTAGCTATAGAAATAGGGATGTCATCCATTAGTTTGGAAACCTACAAATGAATGAAGGAAGATAAAAATATTGAAAAGACCCAAAAATGACTACTACGAGTGATGGGAATATGAAAAGAAGGCCCAAGGAGAAAGGGTATTCATTGTTGGGTTTCACCAAAAATGATTAACTAAAATCGTGGTTTTAGGTAGTTAATATAAATAGAAATAACAATAAGTAATAGCTAACAAACAAGGAGAAATGACCCAAGAAACTAAGTAAATGAGAATGTGAAACCCTAATTAACAAGTAGCGTTATTAAAGAGCTTATCCGATTCTTTGAGCTTTCTAGAATGTGTCACGAGATTTGTTAGAAAAATAAGAAGAGTGAATAATTGTGCTAAGGTCTATAAAAGTGTAGATCTAGGAAATATGAGTGGATTGGGGTTCCTAGATAGGCACATGGGCACCTATGGGAACCATAGTTTGAGATATGAATGTTTGAGTCTATGAAATAACATTGTAACCTTCCTTTGAGGTGTCACTTGATGGGTACATGCCTTCACTTCCCATGGCAACTATCTTCACCGGACCTGCACACTATGTCATTGGAAATATGAAATGAAGATGAGACCTACAAAACCCCAAGACAAACATCAAACCCTAAATAAAGAAATATGCATATGAAGGGGTCGAGACTCTCCTCAGCTACCACAATGGTGGATTTACTAAGGACTATACTACTTATCATGCCTGATGTAGTTCTATGTGCTTATCTATGAAATCATGCCATAGTGCTCTTGTTCCAGGTCACACTTTGTGAAAGTAGCGAATCTATAACTATGTGTTGAAATGTAATAAAATGTTGGATGGAATAGAATAAACTTCCCTCCTATGCAGTGTGATAAAATGAACTAGCTTTGTGCTTTTTGATGGACCTAGATGTATGCAAATGGATCCTTTGATGGATGTAATTTTAGGTGATGATAGTAGTGCTTAGTTCTTGGTCCCTCATTATGGTCTCATAAATTTATATTGATATGGTTATCTTGTGCTAACTCCATAATTAACCCCGAAAAGTTTGACCAAAAGAAATATGAAATGTTTGAATGGCTAGAAGTTTCGAAAAGAGTTGGGAAAGTGGGAAAGGGATCAAGGCAGCCCGGTTTGGACTAAGGAGCCTTTAGGTGCCCAAGTATAAACCTGGTCACCCACCAAGGATAAAATGATGCAAAATGAAAAAAATAGATTGGCATGTATGTGTAGGAGATTGGTAGTGAAAATAAAAGAAAAGTAAATATGGTGATGCATGCAAGTATTGAAGCATAAAATGTCATCTTTAATAGGATTTTTATTTCCTTGATGCTAGATAGGAAAGTGATCATATGTGACTCTTAGGCCATTATTTAGCATAAAGTGTCGAAGAAAAAAATCTCCCATTTCACCAAAAGTACTAATAGATCCAAAAGGTAAATGAGTGTACCATTGAATGGCTTCATCAACAAGACTATAAAAGAAGGATTTTAGCAATAAACGATCATTGAATAAGAGGCCATATCTAAACAATAATTATTTAGATGTAGATATGGATTGATAGTACCATCAAAGCATGAAAATTTAGGAATGATGAAATTCTTGGGAAATGCTAAATTGTAAATTTTATCTCGGAATAGGATTGTGATGAAGAGAATTATTATCAGTAGACACATAGTAGGATTTTCTTTATATAGTAAGAGATTGTACATAAGATTATAATTTTCCAACAACATGCATGAGTGATAAAATGTCATGTGAGGGAATCATAGGAGATGTGAGAGGCACATTGAGAGGTTGCAATTTTCCATTATGAGTGATCATAGGAACATGAGAAGAAGAAGTGGGGGATGAGGATGTGATGGGAACACTATTTATAGGTGCAAATTATGTAAGAGGTGGATATGAACATGGAATATTGAGAGGAACAACATAATGAATGATAATCAAATAATAAAAAGGAGGACCAATAAGATGAGAATAATACGGAATATTTATAGAAAAATTAGGAATAACATCAAAAGAAGTGATAGGAGAAGAAATAATAGGAGGAGAATGATCAATAATTCTATTAGATACAACCTCAAAAATATAGGAAAGAGGAGTAGAAGATTCACATTCAGCATACACAACATCTTCACTAACATGATCATGATCATAAAATAAATCATATTCAATATAAGACAAAGTATCACATGCAAGTATTTCATCGATTAAGTCATCAACATTTACATTAGCATGAGAATAACTATTGAAATATGTATCATTGCAATAATTAGAAATATTTTCAGAAGGAACATGTGATAAAACTTTACATTCATCCTGACTAGTATGAGAAATAACATAATGCACATGTATATTTTCAACATGATATATATATATATATATATATATATATATATATATATATTGGAATCAAGAACAATCATGTGATCAATAATAACATCATTAGGAGTTTCAACAGAAATAGAACAAGACCAGTAGTCCTAATGCCTATGGAATAATAAGGATTGTAGTCAAAAATGTTTTATTTATTAGAAAAATGCTACAAAAATAATAGGTGAAACCAAAGAGGAATTTTTCATTCATTAGCCAAATAAATTCTCTAAATATTATCATTGACGTGAGGATTGTGATAGAGAGCACTAATTTTAGCCTTAGTAACGTCATTATAAATAGGGTTGACGGTAACATGAGAAATAACTTTCCTAAGAAGATCTATTCTTATACATTAGGGTTTAGTGGATCTTAGGGAAAGGGGTTATATGATAGGGGTTTTCCAAATTGATTCAATAAAATTTGATACATTTTATTAGAATCATATTTTAAAAATTTCTACAATTTTATACAATAAGATACAAGCACTAAGAAATTTGATAGATGTAACTATGAAATTAAATGAGAGAGATATGGAATTTATCTTTATTTTTCTTATCACGAAGTGTTTCTAGCTTATAATAATTGATGAAAATGTTGTGTAGAGTACTAGGAATGATAGATAAAAAAATTTGTAATGAACAAAATGGCTAGGGACATGGGTGCCTAGGTAGGAGCAAGGGTTCCTGGGGCAAGCAAGAGAACTCTCCTGCATGACCGGAGCTCGAACAAAAGGTCGAACCTGATTACTTTAGTGTCATGTGGGTTTTGAAATTTTTCACTAATCATGACCTATATATCTCTCTTGATTGCCATGTTACTGGTAAATCATCAACAAAAATAATCTCATACGAAACCCCAAACTACATGAAATCCTAAAAATAAATATGTAAAATGGTAGGTCGGGATGTGCTTGGCTATCAAATAAAGTTAACTTACAACCAAGAGTTGCATTACATCTTAGAAACAATGTATTTTTATTTACTTATGTGTGCAATAGTTCTCCTAGGTTTCCCTTGCGCACCGATGATGCCAAGATAGAGGGTGGTAGCTTGATAGAATGCAAATGTGTGGATGGAATAATTAACTTCACATTCCTATGCAATGTGTATATAGAGTAATAAGCACAAGACACATTCCCTTATATTTGTATATAGATATCCCTTGATAGAAATTTCTTTCCATTATAATGATATGTATGTTCTATTTATATAGGGGTCTCTCTTGCTTGAATTTTGACACTAGTGACAAGAAACACCGACTAGGAACTTCAAAAAGGAATAAGAAAACTAAAATGGCCTACCAAAAATGTTAACAAAAAAGAGGAAATAAGTGCCCTCTTGCTGGATAGGAGTGCCTCCCTGGTGCTAGTGTGCATTGTTAGGTGCTAGTTTCCTAAGACAAGTGATGAAAATGTGAGAATACAAATGGAGAGGGATATTTGTGACTTGACATAAATTAGTGGAGAAGTGATAGATGTGAGAGATAAAAATAATAAAAACATTCAAAGAAAGTAGATGGAGTAGGAAGTGTGTCACCAAAGGATTAATTTTCTTACTTAATATCCATACATAAAAAAACATATTTTTGGTATATTAAATAGTATATTAAATAGTAGTATGTGTGTGATATTGTGTCTACATATATTACCTTGTTATGCATAACCTCATGATTTTCTTAGAAAACTTTGAGGTGAAGGAAATTATAATAACCAATTTTTGGAATTGATGTTACAACGAGGACAAGGGTGACACTTTGGTGTTATATCCTAACATTATCATTACATACGAATAATATTTTATCAAGTAGAATCCTAGTTGGTAATTTATGGAGCAATTCTAACCTTAATATGTGAACACTAGTATTGAGTTACGAACATTACATTAAATTCAATTCATCCTTGGTAAGTACATTAGTTAAATCATCTCAATTTCATGATGAACACTTCAAAACAAAATCTCCCAATTTTTTCATGTATTTGAATGACCTATTTTCATCGTAAAGTTTGGGGCATTACAATTGTTATCATAGTGGAGGTTTATAAAATTTCACATATGTGTTATCTTGGTAATACTATTGTTTTATTATCAACATATGGGTCACTTCTCCTAAGGTTTATCATTATATTATGGGGATCATATGGTAATGTAATAAAGTCCATTTTTAATATGCATGTGGCTCCTAATGAACATATTCTAAATAATACTCGAACCTCGTACTACAATTCAACATTATCTTAAAAACCTACATAGGGCACAATTAAATGTCTCGTTTCTTTTGTTGGAGTAAATTTTTGGGACTAGTGTTATGGGTGAAAATTAAAAATCATGGCGGAGAATATCTCAAGATTAGTTATTTTTATTTATCCTTATATCATCACTAGTTAGGACATTTGGTTTTAATATTTGACAATAGATGTATTGTAGATATATATTTTCGTATTACTTTTACCTCATCCCATGTTCAATCCCTTTCATCATCTTGCACATACATACCTCCATTATTATTTTAATTTTCTCCTAAATCCCATATAATTCCTATTTTTCCCCATCTTTATCTTATATTAATCCCATTATTAATTCACCTTCCCTAATCTATCCCAAATCACACTTAATTATCCCTAAACCCATCCACTAATCCTTTTATCCTCCCTAAACATCCTTTTATCATCCCTAGGTTCCCATCTACCCTCATTTAATGCATTCTTATTCCCAACCACCTTTTATCCTCCCAATGAAAACCTAACTCACATTAACCACATGAAACCCTAGTATCACCCCTTTTAGGCCCTTTGCATCAATTTGATCAAATAACCACCACACAAATATATGGTCTACCATAGTACCTAGTGACCCATCTAGGTCGCCATCGATCCTATCAATACACCTTACTCCTCTCTTGAGGATGCAATTTTAAGATTTCGAGATTTCTAGTTACTTTTTCTTCGTTTCTTGCTCTTCTTTGCAAGTGTTTCTATCACCTTGGAATTTTTTTTGGAGATCTTTCATGCCATCATAGAGGATATTGAATATATATTTCTTGGATTCCCTATTGCCATCTCATCATCATTCTGTATCACTCTTGAAGGTTTACTAGTCACGTAGGAGCTCTACCCTCGTGTCGGCCACCTTTAATCTCTCTCTACAATTCATTTTTACATCCTTTTTCCTACACCCAACCCTAGATCCCTTCGCGATCACTTTTTACTCTACACATTTACCATCAACATGATCCAAATCTACCTTATTAGCTTTCATCCATATTTTCATCTTTTTTTTTTTGAACCCAATATTATCTCAAATCTTCCAATTTTTCTATCTCGCCACACTTATTGTTTCAAATATCATCTTCATCATACTTGGTCATTGTCTGATTAGGGATCATTTTTAAAAGTTCCCTAAAAATCCCTAAATGGTTTCAGTGTAGAATATCATCTCGAGAGCTTTCCAACGACCGTGAGAACGCCTCGAGCTCTAGATATGTTTGGTCAAAGTTTAGAAGCGAGAAAGTCAACTATGGTCAACTGGTCAATATTGGACCAATTGCACTGTGACATGTGGCTTGCCAACACTCGTTGAATTCGCTCGATTTTCCTATTGGGAGACGACAAGTGGATTACATGCTATTTACCAAGTCAATTATTTATGTGCCACAACTTATGGGTCGAAATTATATTAATTTGGTAAGTCCACTTTCCAAATGGCACGCATATATGCCAAACCACTATATATATTAATGTGTATACATTAGAATTAAAATCTAATGTATAAACATTAGTATTAAATCCTACCTAAAAATCAAATGCATATGATTTGACCACGTAGAAGGTGGTGAAGCGGTTGTTAGGGGGCATTAGACCCATGCGTGGAAACTTCCACGTGGAGAAGGAGGATGAAGCGGTTGAGATGGGGGCGGTTAAGTCTACCACTTTATATGCGTGGAAAGGCTTTAAAGCCTTAGACATTATCCCCCACCGCCCAACATGTGGGACCTTAAAAATATGTGCCTCTTTTGGGATTTATTCCCTTTTTCAACAAATGCCGCTCCTTATGGGATTTTTATCCTATTTAAAATGCTAAGCGCCAAACTTGGGTTTTAATCCCATTAAAAATGCAACCCGAATATTATCCCAATTGTTATGCTAAGATTTAATCCCATGTATCTTGCTACGGGTTAGGTTAAAAATAGCCTAAGGATGATTTGTAATTGCATATTTTTTGGGCCCTAATTTTGTATAAATAGGGAACCCATTTTCATTGAACACACACACAACTCAAGCTTATTATTTGTTAAGCTTGTTGTGGACACACACCGCACAATGGAGAATCTCATTGCTTAGAGCGCGGAACGGTGGACACACAAAACTCAAGCTTATTATTTGTTAAGCTTGTTGTGGGGACACACACATTAGTCCAACAGCTTATTATTTGTTAGGCTTTTATTTATGGGATGTGTCAAGTATTGTCTATTGGCCTATTATTTTAGGCAATATTAGATGAAATATTTGTGATTGGGAGTAAATTTTAAACTACCCAATAGGCCCATTGAGCCACACCAATTACTTGCAAATCCTCAGTGCTAGCTTCACATTGTTTGCGTTGGGAAGGCCGATCACAGCCGAAGGAGATTGTACGCCAGGAAGGTGGAAGTCGGGTGCTATTTTTCACCCTTGTCGTCCGAAGGTCTGTTATTCTTCTAAGAAAGTTTAAATAGTTTCCATTAGGTTTTCTTGTGAAATTACTATTGTAACTTACAAGTTTTGACTAGTGGAACGGTTCGACCATGAACCCGGAGACGTAGGCAATTGCCGAACTCCATAATCAATCTGTGCAATTGTCATTATTGTCTTGCATTATTTTAAATTGATTACTTAAAAGGAGTAAATTATCGGCAAATAATTAAAGCCTATAAGGGTCCGAGATCAGGTCGTAATAATCTGATTATTTTCGGATCAAGTTTGGTATCAGAGCTAGTTGTTGGCCTTCAAACTTGCTAATCTCTCGAGAAAATCAAAAGACAAATCTCATCATGCAGATTCGAGAAATGGCAAAAGGAGTTCCTCATCTCAAAAGGAGTTTAAGAGGAATTTTTGTGCTCATTGCCAGAGGAATGGGCATCGGTGGAAAATTGCTAAACCGCATCCATCTCGCCATCGCAGTAATGGCAAGCCAAAGATGGAATGGATGCCTATTGCAGCGCGTAAGAAGTTTCTACTCCACCACCGATTGACAATTCAACCTTGAGTGACCGTAATACCTAAAAGTGAAAGTCCTTTAAAATGGGTAAGTCAACAATTTTTCAATTATATATTGCATAATTCAGATTGATGAATAATATGCAGTATTTGTTTGGAGATAAGATTTTGTGAGAAAATGCTAAGAGAAAGGTTTACAATACTCAGTGGATTTTCTTACTTAGAAAATTTGATTAATGCTCCAAACATATCTCCTAATCAGCTTGTGAGTACCTACATCTTGATACGAACTCATATAAAGCTTGAGATTGATCTTCCATTTGTGCGCAGACAGAGAGTTCATAGAGATCATCTCGGAACTTCATTCTGTGTAGAGGCATTGTGACCATGTAGCAAAATGGTAGTTGAATCACCGTTGGCATTGACGTTGGGTCGAACTTCATTCGTGAGGCATTGCGGCTGCAATCGGCGGCAGCATGGTACCTAATATTATATGTCAACAAGATGAACTCTCAAAGGATTAGCTCAGAACATCATTCGATGTCAAGGCATTGCGACCACACATACGAATGGTAGTTGATCAACAGACTTAGCATCATGCATTGGAGGCTTGAGGTCTTAAAAGAGGCTTAACATCATGCATCGAGGCATTGAGGTCTATAGAGACTTAGCATCATGCATTAGAGGCTCGAGGTCTTGAAAGAGGCTTAGCATCATGCATCGGAGGCGTTGAGGTCTACAGAGACTTAGCATCATGCATCAGAGGCTCGAGGTCTTGAAAGAGGCTTAGCATCATGCATCGGAGGCGTTGAGGTCTCAGAAAGACTTAGCATCATGCATCGGAGGCTCGAGGTCTTGAAAGAGGCTTAGCATCGTGCATTGGAGGCATTGAGGTCTGAAAAGGGACAAGTCATTGTCCATCATTGACATCGGATCAATCAAAGCTCTACGTAACATGGAGTTCCTTCAAACCAGTTTGGATTCTGTGGAATCAACTCGAGCTAGGAGTTGTGTTATAGAGTAAAAGAAGATCCTTGTTGTCAGATATCAAGAAGCTTAGCACCGCACAGAAGGAGCATTGAGGTTTCATTCAGAAACTTAGCACCATAAAGCGGAGGCGTGGAGGTCTTCTTCGATATCAGAGTGGCGCAGCGTGGAAGCGTCGTGGGCCCATAACCCACAAGTCCCAGGATCGGAACAGAGTTTTTGAAGTGAGAAGGTTGGAGGAGAAGACCCAAGGGTCTACTACAGCAGCACTTCCGAGGTGGCAGCAGAGTTTTTCAGATTTAGGACAATATGGAAGCTTTTTGGGACAAAAAGCTTTTCTCAGTGGGGAGGTGTGATCAGGGGATCATTTTTAAAAGTTCCCTAAACATCCCTAAATGGTGTTAGTGTAGAATATCATCTCGAGAGCTTTCCAATGACTATGAGAATGCGACAAACGGACATCGGGAGCTCTAGATATGTTCGGTCAAAGTTCAGATAACGGAAAGTCAACTATGGTCAACTGGTCAATATTGGACCAATTGCACTGTGACACGTGGCTTGCCACCACTCATCGAATTCGCTCAATTTTCCTATCGGGAGATGACAAGTGGATTACATGCTATTTACCGAGTTAATTATTTTTGTGCCCTGACAACTTATGGGTCGAAATTATATTAACTTGTAAGTCCACTTTCCAAATGGCACGCATATATGCCAAACCACTATATATATTAATGTGTATACATTAGTATTAAAATATAATGTATCAACATTAGTATTAAATCCTACCTAACAATGAAATGCATATGCTTTGACCACGTGGAAGGTGGTGAAGCGGTTATTAGGGGGCATTAGACCCATGCGTGGAAACTTCCACGTGGAGAAGGAGGATGAAGCGGTTGAGATGGGGGCGCTTAAGTCTACCACTTTATATGCGTGGAAAGGTTTTAAAGCCTTAGACATTATCTCCCACCACCCAACATGTGGGAAATTTAAAATATGTGCCTCTTTTGGGATTTATTCCCTCTTTTCAACAAATGCCGCTCCTTATGGGATTTTTATCCTATTTAAAATGCTAAGCGCCAAACTTGGGTTTTAATCCCATTAAAAATGCAACCCGAATATTATCTAAGTTGTTATGCTAAGATTTAATCCCATGTATCTTGCTACAAAGTTAGGTTAAAAATAGCCTAAGGATAATTTGTAATTGCATATTTTTGGGCCCTAATTTTGTATAAATAGGGAACCCATTTTCATTGTAACACACACACAACTCAAGCTTATTATTTGTTAAACTTGTTGTGGACACACACTAGCGCAACGGAGAATCTCATTGCTAGAGCGCGGAACGGTGGACACACACAACTCAAGCTTATTATTTGTTAAGCTTGTTGTGGGGACACACACATTAGTCCAACAGACTTATTATTTGTTAAGATTTTATGTGTGGGATGTGTCAACAGATATTGTCTATTGGCCTATTATTTTAGGCAATATTAGATGAAATATTTGTGATTGGGAGTAAATTATAAACTACCCAATAGGCCCATTGAGCCACACCAATTACTTGCAAATCTTGGATTGTCGACCGGAGTGCTAGCTTCGCATTGTTTGCGTCGGGAAGGCCGATCACAACCAAAGGAGATTGTATGCTAGGAAGGTGGAAGTCGGGTGCTATTTTTCACCCTTGTCATCCGAAGGCCCTGGTTATTATTCTAAGTAAGTTTGAATAGTTTCCATTAGGTTTTCTTGTGAAATTACTATTGTAACTTACAAGTTTTGACTAGTGGAATGGTTCGACCATGAACCCGGAGACGTAGGCAATTGCCGAACTCCGTAATCAACTGCAGTGCAATGTCATTATTGTCTTGCATTATTTTTAAATTGATTACTTAAAAGGAGTAAATTATCGGCAAATAATTAAAGCCTATAAGGGTCCGAGATTAGGTCATAATAATCTGATTATTTTCGGATCATTGTCAATCCATACCACTTCGCTTGCCAACCCAACCTCTAGTTGTATGTTTTCTCATCGATCTAACAATTTTATTACAATCTTTATGTCCTATTCATATCCAAACAATCTATAACATCCCGAGAGTATATCAGTCCCAAATTAGCTTCAAATCAACCCTTAATATTATTCTTTTCTTCTTATCTTTTTTTCCTCCTCTATTGCATTTTCCATCAAATGTACCCATCGGTCTTGGGTCACCATCAACTAGACCAGTTTGGTTCTATTTTCATCATTTGATTTTATCACATCTCAAGCGTCTTGTCTTATCTAACACTTTTTCAATTTTATGTTTCATTTTAGATTTTGTTGCATTATATCATTTATCCATTATCATTTTATCTATATTTTATCATTGTGGGTTAAGATCCATCCTAGGATTTTTTCACTTCCCAAGACCGATGTTCTCACAGAACCCATCATCCCATCTATTAATCATTTTCCTATCGAGTTTGTCTTTATTCTACATTTTATCAAGCTCGTTACGAGAAGGGAAAATTTTAGTAATGAATTTTCTTAAACTCACAAAAATTGAGGATTATAGAAATTTGAATTGGCGAATATTATGTGGTTTGTAGCTGAATTATTTGCTACAACATTTGACCAACATGTCCCTTATACTATTCGTTTTGCCTAGATTTTACACATAAGGGAGTGCTCTCATAACAATGGGAATGAGATCATCATCTTTGACCGCTTCTCCTAGTGCTAGAAGTGAAGCCCTCAATTCTACGTAACTCTTCTTAAGAAAGCTTCAATTTTCTCATTTTGTCTCGAACTTCGATGGTGTGTAATCAATTTGCAAATTTAGAATGAAATTCTTATTTTTCACCTCATACACCATGCTCAATTTATCCCACACTTCCTTGGCTATCATGGGCATCATGAATGTGGGATTACACATCATCGGACACTCAAAACAAGATAATGAGTTTGGATTTCTGATTTTTCCATCAAACCAACGTTGTCGTGTTGTATCAGTAGCTGATTTGGTCATAGTACCAGTCACAACAAGCTAGATCTCTTTAAACTCAAGTTGTGTCTTGATTTTTGTCTTCCATGCAACATAGTTGTTTCCTCTGAGTAGTTGTGAATTTGGAAGAAAAAAATTGGGTACATTGGTTCCCATTTTGTAGAAAACACTGACAAGGTTTGGATCTTATCACTCCAAGTATAAGGTCTCCCAATCTATAAACCGATAGTCCGATATACAAAACCTTTCTATATATGCACCCTTTTGATATACCCAAAGGGTACATGGAAGAATCTCACCCTTTCTAGAAAGATTGACATTTTTGGGGTTTTATTTTGGAACTACCATAGAGGTGGAACTCTTCCACCAAAGACATTTTGGTTTCCCACTAGAGATATTATAATTACTTTAGAGGATGTGCACCATATTATGAGACTGTTGATCCGTGGGGTAGTAGTATATACCATCACTTAGGAAGAGAGGGATTGAGTGATGAATAGAATGTATAGAGAGGATGTGGCAAACATTCACTATGAGTTAGGAGGTTTTTCCTACGGTCATGCATATTCTCCTGAGAGAGAGGGTCACATTCGGATGAAAATGATGATGATTTCCATCATGTGTTATTCCTTACCATATTCGGGGAGTACACACTTCCCATGGATGAGAATAGAGGTTATAGATGATATGATGTAGCATCGACTATTTTTGAGTGGGGACCCACCTTATTGGCATATAAGTTCGAGAGAGTTGTGGGATTGAAGGGCTCAAAAGAGGTATGACATTGATTTTGGTTTTCTACTATAGTATGAGCTTTAGAGCACATAGCTATCGCTGACCAGCAGGAGTTTACCATGGGCCATCGGTGATCAACACCCTAGTTTTATGAGGTGGGGATTAGATAGAGGCCATGTAGGGAAAAGGAATTTTTTTGGATTTTATAGGGATTTGTTGACTTGACTACAAGTGGGAGATGTTGTGTCGAGATCAGTATTTGGATTTACCAACATATCCTAAGTACCCACAATATGTTTTTGTTTACAACATTCTATATGGCTAGAGGCATAGAGGCAAAGTTAGAATGAGCTGCTATATTTTGATCGTGTAGGAGATACATTGGACTTCAATGGGGATTACTTGAGGAGCCCATTTAGTATAGCTAGGAAGAGACACATATAGATACTTCGAGGGCTATGGTGGCGAGACCCACCATCATTGAGGATTTTTCAAGGGCTACATGCCTCAATGAGGAGGGTGTTAGACCAGATTACGGTGCATTGTGGGTTCCATCTTTGAGGAGTTTTGATAGAGTCTAATGGGATAGAGGGAGGATCGTGAGGGTGAGACATATATGATATCATACAGAGGGTAGATAACAATGAGGAGAGGAAGAGCCCAATTCTATCAAGGAGGAGGAGGGAGATGATGACATAGTTGTTGCCATTACAGGTGGTGTTAAACAAATAGTTCATGTGGAGGGAGAGAGAGAGATGCGTATCGAGAGAGAGAGATGATTTGATTGGAATATTGGATACTCTTATTGTAGAGATAGATTGATTGATTGTGGAGAGGGACAGACCTCCAGAACATCTTGTAAAGGTCTCTACTAATAAGGACCAATACAAGGGGCATATGGGTACTTGGGGATCACATGGCCTTCTATATCGGGTATAGATTTGTCAATGATGGCTAATTCGAGAGGAAAAAGGAGAATCTTTAGCACCTCCTCCATCTATAATGATTTTAGTAGCCCAATATGATGTTGTGTGGGTAAAGAGGGATTATTATTTGGATATGATCATCAAGAACTACCAAAATGACACATTGTATATATTGATCACATGCCTGCTTTGAGGGGGAGCCATAAAGGCAATAGCAATGCCTAGTGCTAGTGCAATGAGCATGGGACGGCCACCTCGAGAGGCCAAGGAGAGTGGAGGGAAAATATGGAGGATTCAAGCTGAGCTTATTATTACGAGTGTCCCTAGAGATGATGGAAACATTAGTACAACTTGAGGCATGCCTGCTCCTAGAGGAGAGGGTGGTGCCAGTATGATACTTAGAGATGTTGATTTCACCACATGATTGTATATGATATGATAGGCTCATAGAATCCCAAGATGATATATATTGATTTTTTTGGACATTGAATATGATGTATACCAAAATTTTATTTATATATACATGATGATGTTGACGATGGATCGTGTATTATATTTTACTTTAATTTGCATATGTTAGATGTTGTATGTTTCTATTTGAAATGTGTTAATGCTTTAGATGGATTTTGATTAATGTGATATGTTAGAATGTTTGGTTAAATATGTTTTGGATGTGGTTGGATGCTTGATTGATTTAAATGACCTAAAAATTTGATCAACAAACATGCTAAATAAAAAATTTAATGAAGTAAAAATGGAAAGATTTCCCCATTATAAACTTGTTATATGCGATGGGTTTCAAAAACACTTTGCAATTGTTGCCTTTACAAATGTTAAGTAATATCATAAATGGATTGTTACTCAAATTACAATAGGAATGTGGGTTTAGACAACTGTATTTTAAGCAGGATGAAAAAGGGATTTTATGTGTATATGATGATGTGGGAGAAAGGTTTTCCTTTTCAACAGATTTATAGGAATTGAAGCCCAAACATTTTCTTTATTTTGAAGTAAACCGATCAATGTGGGAATTTTTTTCATGATGGGAAAGCTAATTGTGGTAATATTTCATAGATGCTTTTGATTTTGATGTATTTTAGAAGGTTGATTGATGCAGGAAGCCTTTTCTATTAGTATCCATCCTTTGAGGGTATGGTCTACATGTTTATTTTTGACTCGAATCGCCATCCTTCAAGGGAGCAGTCTAGTTTTTTAATATTTTTGATAATGATTTAAAATTTTTGAATAGTTGTCCTTTGAGGGAGCATTATACTATAATTTGATATTTTGATAAGATAAGAATCCAAATGAATTTTTACATATATTGTTGATTTGAGGGTTTAAATCCTAATAAACTTATTTGAGGAGGGGATAAATGGGTATGCAACCTATACACACATGCCCCATGTCATGGTCTAGATGGATAGACACAATGATTTCAAAGGGGTTTCCTCAAATGAAGAAACTTTCCCAATGTGAAAGATCCAATGAATAGAGTCATGGTGTTCATTTTTAAGGCGTACTTAGGATGTTGACGAATGAACACATAATTCACAATGATAGGATGAAGTGACATGATTTGAATGAAACTATTTCCATGATAATAAATTATTTAACAATAGAAATGCCACAAGTGTGAATGATTTAGAGGTTCCCTTTCAAGTTCCCCATCAAGAGAAGTGAGACGATATGCTCATGACCCATACTTGTGAGTGATAATATATAGACCAATCCAATTAAGGGAAAACATTCCAATTTTACTCTTTTCTAATGTAGTAACATGTCGATTCTCTTTAAGTAAAAATAGATAATTTTAAATCATGTTCTTTGACACATTTTTTGTATGCTTTGATAATTTTTGTTGATAAACTTGATGATGTTTGAGGGCTGCTAGACGCTTTTCATATAACAATTCTAGTTTTGCTAAGCGTTCTTGGTGATATAATTCTTCGCCAAGGATGAAATATTTGAGGGATACATGTAGTGCTGGAATTTGAATTTTAATAGGTACAATGGCTTCCAAACCATATACAAGTTTCTATGGCATAGCACCGATGGGTGTACAGATGTTAGATCAATAGGCCTAGAGAGTGAATGGGATTTTGAGATTTCAATTCCTAGCCGTGTCATCTACTATTTTAATGAGTTTTTTTAGTGTTTTCTTAGAGGCCTTGGCCCATCCATTTGATTGATAATAATATGGTGACAAAAAAATAAGACTGATGTTGAATGTATCACAAAGATTTTTAACTTGTTTATTTTAGAAAAAAATTCATTATCTATGATGTTTATATCTGATGTCAAAACAACATATGATGTTATGATATATGAAGTTAATGATAGGTATAGATTTTTTCAAGGTTAAAGGGATGGATTCAACCCGCTTATTTAAGAATTTAGTTTTTGTGATTATGGAATGGTGATTTTGGATTGATTGTGCTTATATGAGGTCTAACCCCATTGAGATAAATGTCATACGTCCTAAGTGGGTTGTCTTTGCTCGACTAGGGATGTGAATGAGGTCTAAATGGAGTTGCATTTGACACACTTCTTGTGTATCCACAATAGTATTTAGGTAGGCCATTAATACCCTAGCCACATGACACATTTAGTGATGGCATTGCTATTGAAGTGACCACCATAGATTCCATCATGGACCTCTTCGATTTCTCTGGTTGATTCATGTTATTTAAGACATTAATAGTATATCGTCAAAACTACGTTTATAGAGGATACCTCCTATGATGAAAAAATGAGTGACATGTTGAAGGAATGGGCGTTTAACACCATGTGATAAATATAAAGGTAATTTACATTCAATGAGGATAATCATATATTTGTGTGTACCATAGATCGGGTGGATTTTTGTCAATGTTACTATTGGAAGGTAGCTCATTTTGATGTAAAAGTGATCTAAGTGTGTTGAAAAACTATAGACATCTTGGTTTTATCCTTTGAATTTTTTATTTTAAAGGGAATAAGGGATCCGAGGGAAGCCATAGTGTCTACAAACCTATTAGAAGATTGTGGAATGACTTGAATGGTATAATGATCAAATGCGCTAAGTTCAAATTCATTGACAACTTTATATTTCTAAAGTATTTCATTTTTACATCAGTATTCTCCTTTAACCTAATGATGACAAGTTGTGAATCTCTATAGATTTCTAGGATGTGGACACCAAAGAGAATGGTGGTATTTAGACCCATGATTAAGGATTTGTATTCTGCCATGTTGTTAGTACATTCAAATTTAAGTTTGAATGATAAGGGAAGTGTAATGTTCTAATCTAGTATGATAATAACTCTATCTCCTCCCCTTCTTGGAACTTAGCACCATCAAAGAAGAGGGTCATTTTAATGAGGATAAAATTATATTCATTGATATTATTGATGGATTCTTCAGAAACCATTCATAAGGAAATTTAATTATCTAAAAGGGTTCTTCACTAGTTGATCTACAAAGGCCTCGACCATTAATATATTTTTGTGATATAATTTTGAGGTAGAATTCATTTATGAGTATAATCCATCAAGTTATATAGTCATTTTCATAAGGTTTAGCATGCATGGCTTTAAGTGGATTAAAAATGGTGATGAAATATTTCTTGTGATTAAGGAGATAATGTTGAAGTTTGGAGGTGGCAAAATATATGCACAACATAGTTTTTCAGCTTTAGTCTAGCATGTTTCATACTCATGGAGTGTGCAGCTAATATAATATATGGCTTGTTCATGAACTTAACTATCATGATGAGTGAGCATAGCTCCTAAAACATGCTCTGAAGTGGATATGTATAGATAAAATGGCTCTCATTCATAAGGTGGAGTAAGCACAAGTGGTGATAATAGATACTATTTGATTTTGTCAAAAAATTTTGGAAATTAGCATCCAAATGAGATTCTATATCCTTTTGGAGAAATCGATGAAATAGTTAACAATGGCCAAAGAGTTGTGATATGAAATGTTAGATAGAATGTAGTTTGTATTGGAGGATACAAAGTTTGTTAAGATTATATGGGAGAGGAATTTCGATAATTTCTCTAACTTTTGTGGGGTCCACTTCAATACCTCGGATAAATATGATGAATCCTAAAAATTTTCTAGTGAGAACACCAAAAACACACTTTGTAGGATACATACGAAGACAAAATTCGATGAGGTGAGCGAATATTGATTCAAGGACGTCAAAATGGTATTTTTCGTGATTGATATTTTCCTTAGATGTCATCAACATAATGTTCGACAATTTTGTGGATGAGGTCATGGAAAATGTATGTCATGGCTCATTGATAAGTAGCCCTTAAATTTTAAATACCAAATGACATGAAATGATATTAGAAGGTTCCCAAGGGGTAATCAAAGAAGTTTTTGTTGATCATCAGGGGTGATGAGGATTTGATTATAACTGGAAAAACTATCTATAAGGGAAAGCATTTTGTGGCCAGTGGTTAGGTCGACTAACTGATCTATGTTTGTGAGAGGGAAATAATATTTCAGACAAGAGAGATTGAGATCCCTGAATTCTATGCAGATACATATTTTTTCTAAATCCTTGGTTATGGGAATGACGTTAGAGACCCACTGTGTAATCAATGGTTAGATTGTAGTTGGCAGATAAGCGGTGTCAACTCTTCCTTAACAAGGAGAGCTATACAAGGATGCATTTTTGGATTTTTTTTTTTTTACTAGCTTAACATTGGGATATGTTACTATGTTGTGCATGATGATGTTAGGGTCAATTCCAGACATATCATTGTATGAGCAAGAGAAGGCTTGGTGGTACATTATTAAAAATGAAGTAAATTCATCTAGTTCTTGTGGATTTAGGGATTGAGTGACCTTAACTATGGAAGGATCATGTGAGGTTCCCAAGTTAACATCAATAGTGGATTCATTAAGAAGGTTGGGTGTGTCGGATGGTAGGGATATTTAATGAAAATGATCTTCATTTCCTTTATGTGAAAGGATATCTTTGTCATCATGACATTGGAGGATATCTATGGTAGGTGAATCTTCCTCAACCATTTCTATCCAGACAAGAGACGTAATGATTTAGTGGAGTGATTAGATTGATAATTAATTAGCCCTAAAGACACATTATTGATTAAAAAAGGTTAGGTGGGATGGGTACAGTATCATTTGTGTCTATGGGATCTTTAGGGTTTTTAGTGATGATGATTGGATTAGAAATGGACATAGACATAACATGTTTGGATGTGGTGGCTTCAGATATTTCAGAGGTGACCTTGGAAGAAGAGATAAATGTTCTAGTAGATGCTTTATTATATGATTCAAACATAGATTTAGGTACAAGCACATCATTTTGGTGATACATCATGTAATATTTGGCAAATGGATTTGATCTATGGGAAAATGAAGGATTGAACCTCATGTTCATATTTAAGACAACAATGGAGGGTGGAAGGAACACATCACATGGTTTGTAACCAAGGGAATCTTAATAGAATATTGTATTCAAACTCTACTTCTATAATTTAGAAGAGTTCATGAAGGGTTTTAACACTCGACTTTGAGTGGTAGAATGAAAGTATCTAATGTGGGTGTGATGGTGTCATTAACGGATTGTAATAAAAATGACATTTGAGAAATGATAATGTTGGGTAATTTGAGCTAGTGAAAATTGAGGGATGATATCATATTGATGACAACGCCACTATTAATAATGACCCTCTTGATGGAGATATCATTGATCCGATAGGTGATGAAGAGTGTTAGGTCATGGTCTTCTCTGGTCTAAGTGAGGGAGTTTCAAATGGTTTAAAAGATATAAAGGAAGAAATTTTGAGATCACCCATAAATTTTGTGAATGGAATTGGATCATTGGATGGAAAAGTGATGGATTGAAGGATTATATCATGGCCCATTTGTGAAAATGTGATGTTTAGACTAGTTCATAAAGTGATATTCCAACAAGTGATTGGTGTAGTTTCTTGATAAAACCTTCTATATTGCGGTGGAAGGAGGTTTTACCGCTTGCATTGAAATTTTATCTTTTGATAGAAGTGTTTGATTAGAATCTTTAGGAGCCAAGGAAATAGGTACATTAGGTTTATTAGACAAAACATATAATTTGGGAGGTGGAGGTATACCAACATAGGGTTTACCTTTCTTATGATTTGATGATTTTTTGTTGTAATTATTTGAATGGGTGGTGATGTGTATGATGTCAACTCGATGAGTAGGTGTTTTAGGGATGGATCGGGTTTTAATCATGATGACATTGATGTTAATTTTGTGTTTGATTGAGAAGGAAGGAAGAGTGGACTTCCAATGTTTTGGAATTTTAAGAGAAAATATCTATAGTATTCTATGGAATGGCTTCATGTTTTCTTGTAATCATAGAAAAAATTGAATTCATAAAAGGAAGGATTCCATCCATGATGATCGAGGGATTGGGAGGTGGTATTGTAATAGGTGATCACTACAAGAGGTCATCTAAAATGGTGACATAACGAACCTTAGATGTTGACATGGATAGAGAAAATGCTACATTTGTATTCTTCTCGGGAAGAGGTAAGACAAGTTTTAAAGTTATGGGTTGTTTATTTCTTGATTATGGGGGATTTATAGATGACATTATAGCTAGAGGATGAGGGCATGGTAAGAGTAGTTATTGGTGTGGATACTTGGATTGAGTGATAGGAAAAGTGTGAGGACCCGTGTGGGTGTTTGCGGTGAAGTAGTGAGTGCATAATAGTTAGACTTTATAATAGGTATATGATATGGATTTAAAGTAGGAGGTTAGTAGGTAGGTTTTTCCATAGAAAGTATAAGGGAACATGGTTAATGAGTATTTTTTTGTAGGAGGATATATTTTTGGATATTTTAGACATGAACAATACCCTATTTACGAGGTCCTTTCATGATTTTTGATGAACCGGGTGTGGTTAATGAAGATGCAGTAGAAGGGTCATATTTCCCTAAGGTAACAGTGCTTTAGGTTATTTTCCGATTTGGGTTTAGGTGTAGTTTTCGTAGTTGTAGTGAATGCGATAATGCCTTGGTGATGACTTGTGACGTAGGTGTGGGAATAGAATTAATCATAATTTCAATAGGTGAGGATTTTGTAGTTATAGTTTAAGGTTCATTTGATACTAGTTTTGTGGGTTTTGATTTGATTGGCGATGAGGTGGATTCACGAGATAGAATTTATCTTGTTATTATATTAATGGTGTGGATGACGCTTATTTGTGGTTGATGTGATGATGAAGGGTGATTCAGATAGGGTTGCTATAAATATTCCAATATTTTGATTCAAGGGAATGTTTGGATTATCTATTTGGAGCTCACCCTTGTCGGTCAATTCTTGAAGTAAGTTACAAAAAGTACAAAACTTTTGATGTCATTTCCATTGATCCTATGGTATTTACAATAGTCATTATCTCGGTACTAAACAGATTTAGATAGAAATGTGTCTATAGTTTGAATTGAGGGAGAGATATCATGTTGGAGGAAAGCAATTTTTCAAAAATTATGTCATAAGTCTCTCCTATGGGTGTAGAGTTGCATTGTTGATGGGAACATTTGGTAGTGGGGTTTTCCTTAGGATCGATTTAACCACAATGAAGTTTGTGGAATTTTTATACTTATCGAAGTATTAAACATTGACTTGAATGTCAACACAAATTTTTGTTTCATAGGAAAAATCTTTACCCAACCATGTTATAGAGCTAGCAATTCCATTTTACGGGCCACGCTAAAATCGTCATCAAAAGTTTGGAATGACTACATTTGTAAAGTGGATGAGATGTGTTTGGCACACGTATGGCCAAAAGAGCTTGATTAATTATGTTTGTGGTAATGTAAATGATAATTGATAATTGTCCAATGGGCGAAGAATTCATGATGGATTCATATTCAAATTGTCTAGTGGCATATAAGTCTTTGATAGTGATTTTGTGGGATATGTTTATGGAAAAATAGTCTAAGAAAAGTTGTCCAATCTGTGCAAAGGAAAATAGGGAATGTTGCATAATGTTGTCAACATTAGATCTTTGTATTGAGATATTAGATAATAGACGTGATAAAAGGCATGGATGTGTTGTTGGGGATGTTCCTTCCAATAATATTTTATAAAATTTTGGATTTCCCAGTGAGGTGGATACTATTTATATGGTACCAAAGGATGAATGGGCTCATTGAAAATTTTATCATAAGAGATAACTTTCTTGGATGAGGACAAAGCAGATTCAAGAATGGATATGTGGTTTAAAAGGGCTTGGAGAGGATCATGTTAAGTATGTTTTTATCAGGATGATCCACATTGATATATGGATTGACTAGGTTGTAAGTATGCCCGATACTATTGAAGACTACCTTGCTGGTAGGGAATGTTTTGTTGGGAAACATTTTGTTGATAAGGGACTTTATTTTGGTAAGGGGTATTCTGTTGTGAGATTTTATGTTGTCAAATTTTTATTTAAGTTATGTATTATTGAGATATGTCATACCAAGGGTTGTTTTATTGTGGTATGTTCTGTTGATAAGAATTATTTTGTTGAGGGATACTTTGATGATAAGGGATGTTCTCTTAAGAGGTGTCCTTGTTAGGAGGCTATAGGTTGTGAGGTTTATATGTACTGGTATTGTAATAGCATTGATGTATGGGTAAGTGGTTGTGAATATGTAGGTCTCTACCGAAAGGATATGACAGAGGTGAAAGAGGATAGTGCATATTATGGAATGTTTTGAAAAGGTGTAGATTGTGGCATGGAGATCAATGGTTGTGAAGATTGTGGTATGTATTGTGGAACAACGTGAGTGTTAGCAATGGAAATGGTATTTATCGACATCGTAGTTGTAGGTGTGGTCATGGTTATGTTTTGAGTGGGACTAGTAACATGTTGGGAGGATACAATAGTAAAAATTCTAGGCATCTCAAGAGAGGTTTCTGTACCTTTAAGTAGGCCATCGTAGTGGATGAGGAAGTAGCAAGAATAATACTTAGAGGAGGTGTGGAACCTGTAGAATGACTTGGTGAATATGTGGACTACTGGGAAGATGTTTTTGTGATGAAATCATGTGAAGGTCATAAATGGGGATTAAAGAGACATATGATATCCGGGGTTGATTGGTTGAATATTTTTCATTCGATGTTTCAAAAGGGTTAATAGGGCTAGTAAGAATATCAAGTTGACTAATGTTTGATGTTTCAAATTGATTTGAAGTGTATGCATATGATTTTTTTGACAATCGGGTCTTGATTTTGATAAATGAGATGTGTAATGGAAGATCAAGGGTTGTAAGTTTACGAAATGGGTTGAGGTGTAAATGGTTACATTTGAACATTTTTGGCTGCTAGATAGGTGTTGAGAGTAATAGGGTTTGAGCCTAACGTTTCTTACAAGATAGGGTCTCCCTATTATAGAAAGGAGGTTTAGATACTTCTGGCTGAGGAATAGAAGAAAAGAGATGTTGTGTTTCTTGTGGTCAAGATGTACGAAGGATTTTACCATGATATTGATGTGTGGAATGAAAGATTTTTTTCCATTTCATTGTTATAGTTGACCCCTAATTCATTCCAATTATGTTGGGTGTCATAAAAGGGATTGGATGTAACTATTTGATAATATGGGATTTTTTGTTGTGTTGGTGTCGCAAATATTGATGTAGTATAAAATGGCACATGTTGTTGAAATGTAGGTGGTGGAGTAGACAAGTTTAAAAAGGATTGATTGCAATATTTTTGTCTAGTAAGCACCATGATAAAAACACACAAAAATTTAGAAAATGAAGAGTAAATAATTGGGTTGATTTACAAACATAAAGAAAATGCAATAAAAATATGTTTTCTTGTATTTATCTTGATTAATTATGAAAAAGTGAACTTTGTCGGTGTGGTTAAAAGGTGTCCTAGAAAAATGGCAAGCTATGGATGGTTTTGGATATTTTTAAGGGCGGAGTCATCAATAGACCCGAAGGTATGTGAGGCCTAACTATATAATTTTTCTAGTACATGAATGCATATTGGGGCCTACCCCCTCACTTCATGGTCCCCTTGCAATAAGGTATTCGGTTACTAAGCTAATATATACCGACACGAAGGAGATTATACTCGGATAGAACACCGAGTCAATTTTCCTATTGGGTGATGATATCGCAATACATTTCACCTAGGTGGGAGTTTTTGAATGAATTTTTGATTTTATATTAGTTTTATTGTGTGTGAATGAAAATAAGTTAATGCATGAATTTAATTCCCCATGTAAAACTATATGATCAATAAGTATGAAATGGTTCATTTTTAAGACCCAAAACAAAATGTTGATTTTGATGAAGACAACCAAAGAGGAATACAAAATGAAAATAAACAAGAAAGTTCTGTAGGAATTACCATGAGATTTCTCCTTATTATATTTTTATATTTTAGTAATTTTTTCAAAGCGTGTAATAAGAAAATCTAGGAACCAAGCTTTTCATTAAAAGTACCTTTAAAAAAAACCCAAAACCATAAGAAAAATTGATTGTAATAAAAACACATAGATAAAACACACACAATTGGCCCAAATACATGTGATTAGGCTAATTATAGGTGATTATCGAGAAAGTGAAAATAGTGAATATTTTATTGATGAAATGAAATACAAGAACAAGGGAAAAGAGTCCCATCGAGCGTGCTAAAATATTGAGCACAATTTTACCTTAGGGGTTAGCTTGATATTATAAGGAGGCTAAACTTTCTCAACCTTTATATGATAGGGTTTCAAAGATACCCACGGGATGTGATAATTGTATGATTAGTTGCACTCCATGAGAAATGAGTTAGGCTTATTTTCCCTTCAATGAAGCATGTAAATCAAGAAAACTAAACAAAATGGGATTAGCAAAATAGGTAGGCAGGGTTGTTTAGAAAACACAAGTTCCCGAAGCCAAAAGACTTCATTACATGGATTTCAACCTGATATTTAAACACTTAAGCTTTATTGATGATAAGTTGGAGTATCATATATGATAGATGGAAAATGTGATTAATTTTTGTCACTTATTTAGATTATTACATAAATCAGATAATGATGATAAGATGAAAAAATAAAATGTCTTGAAACCAAAATTAGAATATAGGTTAGTTTCTATTTTCTCTAAAAATTTAGAGCCCACAAAACAGGCTAATTCATCATTCTCAGTGAAGTAGGAATCAAGTTCTTCAATGTAGTCATCCACGAAGAAGTCATAAATTTCTTCCTCGGTATCGTTTTGCAAGCAAGATCAAAATCACACATCCAAAAGGTTAATATTACTCTTGATGTCAGATTTGTATGTAGTGCGGGTATCCTCGGGATGTTTAATCCCACTTTGCGATCATATTAATGCCATGCAAGGTCAACTTGCATCCTCTCGAACCTCGTAATATGATTCCCATAATTCTTTGGTGGATTTATTTGGGTAGATACAAATAAGGCTTCTAACTTTGTCAAGATGCATTTCATGGATGGAAAACATCTCTAAATCATGCAACAAGTCATACTTCTATAATTTGTCAAGACTCAATTTGATCATGCCCTAGTTTTCTGTACATACCCAAAATTGTAAGGTACTGTACTACCAGAACAACGTGACACGTGCCCCAATGATGATACAGGTCTCCTCGCAAGGTGTTCGGGATCCGGAAAAGCTCTCCAAGTATGCGTTAACATCCCGCATGCCCCGCTTAGCCCCCGCGTGCTTTGTTTTTCCCTTTTCCTCTCTTTTCTTGGCCTTTTGCTCTTCAGTGATGAAACCGCCACCGCCTGGGCGGCGGTCTCGTGACTACTTACTGCAACAGGCGGCGGTCCCCAGCTTGCCGCCACTCTGCTCAGTGGCGGTCCTTTACGTGTTTTCCAGAAAGCTCTTTTAACACGACTCATGTAATTTCAATGTTTTACCAGCTTTCTTTCACCGCCATAAGCTTGCATTTATGATTCTGGTTCCCTGGAATAGTGTTTTGCCATTGTTTATAGTTTAAGAGTTCCATTTGGTTTTTACCTTGGGTAAATGCAAATGCTATAAATAGTTGGCTTGTGCTCAAGCAAATGGCCCCTCAAAATTTGCCTTTGATTTCTCTTTGCAATAGATTTAGTTTTCATTTTGCTTAGAATTCTTAGTTTCTTTCATTACATGCTTAGTTAGCATTGTTTTACTATTAGTAAGCCACATATCCATCTTGTGCAAAGTACTATTGTTATTTTATCCAATCCATTGGAATAAAATAGTCTATTTACCAATAGGAAGCCATTAAAGTTACAGGTTTTTCTCCTCAAACAGATAGTTTCAGGTTCTGGACGCTTTATGTTGCATGACTCGCAATAGATCCCGCTAGGAATTGCATAAGCCAAGCTCTGTACTCTTGCGCTATCCCTCTCCTACTCGCATTGTATTCAGTCAGTATTCTGAGCTGCCTTTATCCCAATATCTACTTCTGTTGATGCTAGCATTACACACTTTTCTGGATCCATGTGAACACGAAGGAATGAGGAGATCACACTGAGGGGACAAAATCACACACACCATCGATTCGCCAACTGCATTCTGCAGAATCCGGGTTCTAGATTTCAAATTTCTAGTTAGAATCATATCAAATAGAGTAGTTAATTGATTTATTTCAGTTAATTCTACTCGATATTGCTAGGAAACTATGGGATTGATAGTTTCTAAGAAAATATGATTCACTCCTCACTTACGAGGTAGGATCTAGATCCTTGCAAATAGATTAGATGAGCTATTTCATTGTTTAGAATAGATCTACAAATTACACAGACAAATAGCTACACTCGGTTATTTTGTTTGTTTTAAGTTATTATTTTAGCTGTCAATTCTAGATATTTTAAATAGCTGCTTTCTTAAATTCATAAAGCTCGTCAAAAAACACAAAAAATATAGAAATCATATATGCTATAGATACACTTCACATAGTTAAATTTCATTTTACTGTAGTTCATTTTACATTGTTGCTTTTGTATGACAATCACGGGACCTAGAGAGCCCAGGGAATACGTATTCGAGCCAATCGTGCCTCAACCCAATCTCATCACAGTGATAACTGATATAGACCAAAATCTTAGGATCTAAGTCTTCTAAACAATGGTAAGCTTGCAACAAATCAATTCCCAGTTGAGCGGGTTAAACGTAGAAGACGACCAAGCACACACGTTTTGGTCAAATCAACCAAACTACAGATTACCCTAGGCAACATTCATATGACTGTAGAAGGGCTTGAAAGAGAACAAACATTTGGTTGTGATCCTTTGGTCCCATAGCTAGATGAAGGAGACACTCTTACAGATATAGATACTAGCCTAAGAATTCAGGTTGCGCGAACACTTATAAGATATTATGAGAAAATCACACAGTTATTGATCCTAAATATAGAAGCTGAGAAAGCATACGATTATTGGATATTAGGGATTAGGACTTGATTTCACGCATGACCATAACAGGTCCATAACAACTAAGAGTCTATGGTTGTGACCCACAAATCCCACAGCCCAACAAATCCATAGGAGAATTAGACATAGACACTGGCCTACGCACACTAGTATTCCGGTCTACTCCACTTCCACCTATCATCATCGAACAATTATCCTTGTTAGACATAGCAGCTAACAAAGCTAGAGAGTTCTGGACTAGGCCAGAGAATCGTCCATAGAGTCAACTATATTTACCATCCACCATATGACCTGTCCCAGATAAGGAGAAATACACGAAACTATCTCGGGTCACTTTCCACATATTCCACAACCTATAGATCAAATCACGCGAGCTCGATATTGATTGGAGCCTTGAGCGATCATCCTTGCGGCCGATCTATCACACCAGCCTGCTTGAGTTAGGAGGGCCTTCTTTGCCTTAGAATCACAAATTCCGCTAGTGCATATTGAAGACATTAGATTGCCTAACTAGTTTGTCTACATCTCACATATATTCCATACCCACCGGCTGTCTTAGCACGACCTCGAGAGGTTAGGTGTGAGGAAGAGTCACTTGTAGATTCCCATTCTTGCATGTCACTTTTCTGTCATACAAAATTGGTGAACTGACGTGAAACTTCCTACTTTCTAGTTCGGAGTCATATTATTACGTGTTCTTCCAAGTTAGTATACTTTTCATCTTTTCCGCCTCATTGGCTTTCACCATCACCTTCGCTCCTTCCCATTATTCTACGGGTATTCATATACCCCCCGAATATGTCGGGATTCGATGCATATGGCAGACCCCTCTTGGGTTACGAAGCATACTACACCCAAAAAATAGACAATCATCACCCTCACTCTCAGTATGGGGTGACAACTACTCAACTAACCAGTTGTCAACACAAACTCCGAGAATCAGATATAACTCATCATTTCAAACTAAGGAGTTAGATCAGCTCACTCAAATGCAACAAACAGAGCCTTCAGGCTCGAATAACATGACGTTCACCGGAGAATCTGGTTCATCTCCTCAGATGCTGCTTAGACCACAAATTAGTAGACAATCAGACTCATACCAAGGTTTAGACGATGAATATTCGTACGTTAGGCCAGGAACAACCAACATTCTCGAAGTATGTATCCACCTGTAGGAGGTTTACAAACACAACCCGAGGTCTCTTTTCAAGAAAATACCTCTATGCCACTGCATATAGGAAATACCCTCAGAGAAACTTGGCAAGATAGTGATCATTTCATAGCAGGATATCACATGCCTATACAACACCATGGTATACAACAAATGCCTATATGGAAAAACACCGTGACTTCACCAAATGAAGTCATTTCAACTCTAATAGAAAAGGTTAGAGGGTTAGAACTTGCCCAAGCAAGTCAAAATTCTCAATTTATGCAAGCAGGAAGTTCCAATCCTCCACACAATCCTAGCCAAGTAGATCTCCTCACAGGAGTAGGCATGTTAGGCATGACTCCTCAGTATTCACAACAATCCATCTCTAACACTATTCCTCCCTGGTCTAGTACAAAACAATCCATTCCTAGACAGTACCCCGTCATACTTAAACATATACTCCAAATCACCACAAGGGGATATGTTCTCCTCTCCCGGCATGTTTGCTCAAACACAAGGGCTTCCTTATGCCCCTGCCAACGCATACGCTACGCCATGTCAACAACCCATTCCACCACCGCTCCCTCAACAGGCACCATCAATGGTCGAAACATATGCGATAGGGACTTACTCAGAATATTTGAAAGAACCCTTGGATTTCACCATACGAAGTGTCATGCTTCCAAGACCTCTCCCCAATTTTCCCAAATACAAAGGTGAGGGAGATCCAAACGCACATATCAAAGCTTACGCTACAACCATTCGAGAACTACTCCCATGGGATGTGGTTGTTGCTAAAATATTCCCAAAAACCTTGGAAGGCATCACTCTCGATTGGTATTATAAAATACCTGAGGCTTCCATACATTCATTCAAACAACTCGTGTCAGAGTTCATCAAGGCCTTTGACATGAACAAATTATTAAGAACAAGAATCAGAGAGTTCTTACACATCAAACAAGAACACAACGAATCTGTCGCCCATTTCATCCAAAGGTGGCGTACAGTTCTTTATTCTTTGGAAAGTGCTCCAAACATGGATCAAATGGAACTATGCAATTTATTCCTTCATTCTCTTAGTAGAGAAGTAAAGGAAGAAGTCCAGAAGTTCCCATTAAGAACTTACGATGAAGTACTTGAGAGTGCTCTTCGAATAGATCAAGCAGCAATTGATAGTGGTCGCAAAACATATGGAGCAAACGGGAGGTTAATCGCCCCCAACCAGAACACTACAACTTATCCTACTACCACGAACGTCAATCAAGGACCTAAAATCCTTAACAAAAATCGGGGTGTAACAACAGATGGAGTAACCGACCAGCCTAAAAAGGTAAATGTTGTCAATACTCCATCACAAATAAACAACCAATGAAATAACAACTTTACCCCGACAATCAATACAGTGGATTTTAACCATCCACAACAACAACAACAACAACAAAAACAATGGTGAAATCCCATACAGGGTCCAAGCCAAAATTCAACTAGGTACCAAAACCATAATTCAAACCAAAAATAACAAACACAAAATTTTAATAGACAACGGTTTGATCAAAATTTTGGGCCACAATACACATCAAACCAACAAACTAGGAATTACAATCCTAATTCGTATTGTGGTTTCCACAAAATTTGGGGCCATGACACTAGAACATGCCGTGACTACAATAAATTCATGCAACACTTGCCAGATGAACAAAGACAACTTTTCATGGATATGTTCTTGGCAGGATCCTATGTCACCAACGTCAAATACCTTTTTAGGGCGGTTTCCCTCAAAATGCACCCCGAAGATCTTTAATGATCCACTCCCAAATCATGATAACAACGAAGCTAAATCTAAGCCCCGGGATGAACAAGGGTGTAATGATAGGAAACAATGATCATGAAGCCTCGAACCTCACTAAATCCATTAGTTAGCCATAACTGGAAGTCACCATGACCTAAGGTAGTCGGTTTAGTGGAGTTAGGCGCTGAACTACCCATCGAAGCTATAACAAGGATGCGAGAGTATTTCTCTCAGCTAAGTCAAGCCACTGCCCGGGCGAGATGACATCAACAAATCGTAGTAAAACTTGTGGGTGCCTATGATTTGATTAACGACCTAACAAAAACCTTCTCACACATTTCATTCTTAGACTTACTAAAGAACTCTCCTGCTCATAGGGCTGCTCTTTTAGAAGCATTAGGTTTACATCATTTAATTAACATCACTCCACCTCCTGAAACACGGGTAAATCATGTGGAATTCGATGTTCATTCTCCAGGAAGCGAGCGAGATAGGGATGTTGAATTCATATTTGAGATAAACAAAATGCCGACAGATCTTTTGAGATCACACGTCGAGGTGATCTAGCCTTACATTTACAAGTATGGGTTTATAACAACTATGTGAAGCATGCAATGATAGACGATGGGGCAGCGGTTAACATAGTCCCCTTCTCTTTCCTTCAAAAGCTAGGGTATGGAGAAACCAATTGTTCCACAACTCGAAATACACTAAGGGGCTATGATAGCCTTAAAGCCACCTCGGTTGGAACTATAATATTACTAGTCACCTTAGGACCCAAAACCATCTTGACTGAGTTTTATATTATAGATCGGGAAACTAACTATAATATGATCCTCGGCCGACCATGGATACACCGCATGAAGGCAATCCCTTCTACACTATTTCAAGAAGTAAGGTTTTTACATTTAGGAAAGATATTTGTGGCCAAAGGTGATCCAAAACCATTCGATGTACACCTAGCTGACTTAAAGAAAAGACCAGGCGTACACTCGGAGTTTGAACTCCCAACAAACCAACTTAATAAACCTACCGATGCAAAAACAAAAGAAAGGTTGGTACCTACAACAGATCTTGAAACTATGAGCCTAGCCAAGGCAACCCCAACCCCAAAGATGAGGCTAACACTATAGAAATAGTATCATTAGGAACTACTGCAAAAATTGTTGAATTGCTAGAAAAGGATCTACCAATATTCTTACCATTCGATTCAGTAGGCATAGGATATTCCCTAGGTGTTGGTTCTCTTCCAGTGAGAGATCTTTGCATGGTGGAAGTAGAATGCGCAAACACAACAAATGCCCCAACATCTATACTCCCAGCTAAATATTGGACACTCCATTTTGATGGAGCTAGATGTCGTTACGGAGCGGGGGCAGGTGTCATCTTTACTTCCCTTGAAGGAAAAGTCTTACCTTTTTCCTTTAAACTAAATTTCAAGTGCACAAACAATGGCGGCTGAGTCACGAAGCCCTCCTCCTTGGCCTCTTCTTAGCTAAAATAATTGGTGTTGATAACATCGAGTCTTAGGAGACTCATAATTAATAGCAAACCAAGTCTCTGAGATATATGAAACCAAAGCCGAGCAATTACAACTTTACAAAAAAGGCTGTATTAGATTTAAGCAAGGAGTTTGACTTCATATCAATTGAAGCAATCTGCGAGAAAAATATTCTCGCTGATTCAATAGCAACTTTAGCATCATGTTTTACTCCAATGATGAGTTAGAGGATACCCATTTCATGGTATCCCTTCATGATGAACCATTGATAAAAACAATGACGAATTTTCTTTTAAATGGAAATGAATCTACTATCCTAGACCATGTTGATAGTGATATGGCCACTCGGATTACTTAAATGCCTATGCGGCAATACATCTCTCCTATCATATGATAGATTTTCCTTAATCCCACATTCATCTTCCTACTTTGGAAATCCCATGATGGATCTTCCCTCGGAAATGGAACCTAGCATATACACGTGACAATGGGGATGATTTGGATTTACCTCCGAGTGCCACTTGAGTTTGAAGAAGGTAACGCCTCTCTAATCAAAGAAACGATTGATATTAACATCGGAACGGAAGATGAACCAAGGATATTGAAACTAGGATCCTCGTTAACCCCAGAGGAAATAGAAATACACACTCGAATTCTTAGAGAACATCAGAAGGCTTTCACATTTAATTATAAGGAAATGACAGGAGTTGCACCCCACATTGCGGTGCATAACCTCGTCACTAGATCTGATGCTGGCTTGATTACATGAAACCCCATGAAACCCAAGGTAGCTCTCATGGTAAAAGAGGAGGTAATAAAACTCCTCCAATTAGGATTCATCAAGCGATCGATTACTCCCAATGGGTATCTAATATCATTCCAATTCTCAAGAAGATGGGAAGATATGCATTTGCATAGATTTCCGAGACATTAACAAAGCATGTCCTAAAGACGACTTCCCATTACCATCCATAGATGTCATTGTTGATGCAACAGCTGGGTTTGAACTTTTGTCTCTCATGGATGGATTCTCGGGATACAATCAAATTAAAATATCTAAACAAGATCAAGCTAAAACCACGTTTATAACTCCTTGGGGAACTTATTGCTATGTTGTTATGCCATTTGGTCTCAAGAACGCTGGTGCTACATACCAGCGAGCTATGACATATATATTCCACGATCTAATTCATAAAATCATGGAATCCTACGTAGATGACTTGTTGGCTAAAGCCAAAAAGCATTGTGACCATCCGGAAGTACTCCGCGTCATTCTCTCATGTCTGATAGAATACGGAGTCACGCTAAATCCTGAAAAATGTGTCTTTGGTGTAACAGGAGGGAGGCTCCTAGGTTACATCATATCATCACGAGGGATAGATGTTGACCCAACCAAAATTCGGGCTGTCCTTGAAATGGTCCCACCTTCGGATGAATCTAGAATCAGGTCATTTCTCGGAAAACTTGGTGCAATCCGGAGATTCATCCCGAGACTTAAGTTTCGCCATTCATCCAATCAACAATTTACTCAAGAAGGATTATAGCATTGATTGGACTGAAGATTGCAATGAAGCTTTTGACGCAGTTAAGTGTTTCTTGTTGTCACCACCTACGCTAATGCCACCTAAGCTAGATCACTCATTAATTTTATACTCACGAGCTACCGATGTCTCGCTTAGCTTTGTATGTTCACCCAAGAGGACAATGACAAGAGAGAGCGTGATTTATTTCATTATCCGAATGTTGCTCGACTATGAAACACGTTATACACAAGCGAACAAGAATGCCTCACCATAGTCTTTGACCAAATGCTTAAGACACTATATGCTGAATCAAGAAATAAGGGTCATGGTAAAAATGGACCATTTACGAACTTTCCTCACACAAGGATCCTTGTCTAAGAAGGCTGGATGTTTTATAACCTTAATGGGGGAATTCGAATTAACGTTTGTAAATCAGAAGTCGGTTAAGGGACAAATCATCGTGGATTGGTTAGCTGATAACCCATTAGATGGAGGTGATCTAGTAGATCTAGACTTTCCAGACGAGTGCGTATACTACATTGAAACCAGACCTCCTATCTCTGAGTGTCCTTGGTACATGGGTATCATTAATTATATCATGGACCATACGTATCCAGAAGGGGCTACACCGCAACAAAGAAGGTGGTTACGTATTATCGTAGCTAAATACATCATTATAGAGTAAGTGCTCTATCGAAAGCGTTCGATGGAATGCTTCAAGATGTGTCGCGCGAAAGAATCCAAGAAGAGTCTCCATGAATCTCACAGTGGAATGTGTGGAGGCCACTTCGGTGGCCATGCCACCACTCATAAAATACATCGAATGGGCTATTTCTAGCCTACTCTAGAACACAACGTAGTAGAGTTCGTACGCAGGTGTCATAAGTGCCAAGAATTCTCCCATGAGATCCACATGCCGGCACAAGCTCTGTAACCAATCGCTACTCCATGGCCCTTTTCTACATGGGGCCTAGATTTAATAGGGAAATTCTCTCCCTCGTCCACAGAATGACCATAATTTTATAATCACGGCCACCAAATATTTTACCAAATGGGTAGAGGCTACATGCCTCTTACTTCTGTATGCCAGTTACTGTAATCGCCAAGTTCATTTTGAACCAAATCATTTTGAGGTACGGTATCTCAAATCATTATCTCCGATAATGGAACTTCTTTTAAGAATGAAGAGGTTCATGAACTATGCAATAAATTTAAGATAAGCCATCATACGGCTTCCTTGTATTACCCTCAAGCCAACGGACAGGTAGGCAGCGAATAAAACACTAAAGGCCATTCTCCTTAAAACGGTGAAAGAAAACAAATGAGATTGGCACTTGAAGTTATATCCGGCCTTATGGGCCCACCGAACCTCAATAAGAACACCAACGGGAGCAACTCCTTTCTCACTAGTATTTGGGGTAGAGGCAGTTCTCCCACTTGAGGTTGAAATACCCAGTCTCCGCATTTCATTACAAGGGATTCTGGATGAAGACGCTTACAGAGAAGCACGTCTTTCCCAACTAGAAAGCCTAGATGAAGCTAGGTTAGATGCTAAACAGCTGGCATAGAGTCTATGCTGACCGGATGTGCCGGCAATATAACAAGAAAGTCTATGAACGCGACATATATGAAGGTGATCTAGTTCTAAGATTAGACAGCCGGATCGACAAGAAGACCGGCGAAGGAAGGAAGTTCCGGCCTAAATGGTTGGGCCCATACCGAGTCATGAAGGACTATGGAAATGGTGCATACCTCTTATGTACGCTAGAAGGTGAGGAATTTGGTGAAACAGTCAATTCCCTACACCTCAAGCGGTTCTACGCATAAGCAGCTAGCACTACTTATATATATCTACATTGCATCTTCATATAGATTAGGATCATATTGTCCGCTTGTTTCGTACACAAATTGTGATCAAGGAATCTATTCTCAAAAGTAATTCATTACAAACTCATGATGTTGTTGGCATAAAAACTTTAATCATACTTCTCCATTTTCATGATATCATCAAATTATCTCGGAATCATTTTATCAAATAAAGCTAGACATGACAAAGTCTTAACGGTAACCATACCAAGATCTACAAGTTTATTCTCACTTTTGGTTTCTTCTTAGGGTAGGTGTCTTGCCTATGGTCTGTTCTAGAAGCTTCATGGTGTCACATCTATCCCATATGTATATCTCTTTGGAAATAAACACATACTGACATTTTACTCAAATAAACAAGTCAAACATTGATCAAACAGAAAATTTTAATTTTACACATTTCCTTGCCCCACCAACCTTTGGTGATGAGCTTGCATCTCTTACTAGTGACGTAGGGTTGGGAAAGGATGGAAATGCCCTTACTCACCTATGCTTTGCCCACGGTGATAAACCCACACTTCTTACTAGTAGCATGGGGCAAAGTGTAGGGGGTCCTCTTGACAAATAAATGCAAAAGGTCATACACAAACAATTCAAACCTTAAAGATTTGAGTCAAAAACAAATGAATCAGATGTTCAAGATCCCAAGAGAGTTAAAATCCTAAAAACCTAGATTTTGTCTACCATGTGGCCATCTAAGGATCTAAGTCTGGATAAACCGCAAAGCAAGTTGCATCCAAAACTATGAAGTCACTCACGTGGAGTGGACTTGTGGTATCCTAATTTGGTTCCACCAAAGCTTTGTCTGTCTTCCATCACTATCATTTCACTACATCTCATAACTTTCACCCTTCCCAACTCTTGGTGATAATCCCTTGCATCTTACTAGTTGCGTGGAGTTGGGGGTAGGGGCAGGTTTATCTGTTCATCATACCGGTTTATTTTCATCACTTTGCCAAAACAAATATGAAGTATCCAAAATTGCTTACAGAAACTAAGATTCAAAATCACATTATATCTACATCATCATATATCAGCATCATGAAATACAAAAAGGAAAGTAAAACACTTGCATCATTTGTTCACCATTGCATACATTCTAAAAACATATAAACATACATCATAGTATGCATGAGGAAACTAGAAATAGGAAGCAGAGCCATAAAAGCCAAAGGTTTAATCCAAAAAGAATATACATATATATAAATGATCAACGTTTATGTACAATGCCATCATGCACTAAGCATGGTCAAAATGCTCAAAGAGCCCGGGATATACAAAAGAATGTATCATACAAAAAAATCTACGAGAGCCAATCAGCTTCTCAATCCCTACGAGACCCCTCACGAGGTGCATGCCCACGCCTGGGACTCCGGCTACACCAGCGCTCGAGTGCATAGAGGGCTCATGATCTCGAGGGCAGCCGCTGTCTCACCACGAGAATGACTCCTCATCAGGGGCTCGGCCGTCCTATACCCCGCTAACTCTGTGTGGGAGAGTCGATACCATCCTGGCCACATGCCGGACAATGGCGAAGATGTCGGTATGTCTCTTTAGGCTGCTGAAGGCTCCCAACATCCACAGACAACTTTGTGTGGTCCTCTCCATGGGATCATCGGGGTATCGGTGCATGCCTGCGAATCAAATCTCGCCACTCATCGGGCGGTCTCTACAAACAAAGGAGAAAACAAATTAGAAACCAAAAAAGAAATTAAAAATAAAAGATAGCAACTAAGGAGATCCTAACAAAGAAACTAACATTAAAAGGGAGAGAGGGTAACTTACTCGGATCACGGGCCTCCAGATGGATCTATGGGATTAGCGCTGCGCCATAGATGCCGCTGCCAAACCGAGGGGCTAATCCTATGGTTGGAGCAACGTAACACCCCCAAAGCAGACTCATCCTCCCCATGGCCCTGGGAGAGTGGCTCCTCTGAAACCGAGTCACCCTCTCCACACTCTGCTCGGCCCTCTCTACACTCTGCTCGCCCCTCTCTTGCTGTATGATATCCTAGGTGTCGTACCACTCGGGATCACTTGTCCTCGGTCTCCTCCTTTGTCTCCCCCCTGTAAACTCCTTAGACTCGGAGTCTACCTCAATGGGGTCATTGCTGCTATGGGCAGGACCCACGAGAAATTTGAAGCAAGGGTGCCTAGGTGCATCGGCTCTCCCTGCAGCACATACTATCCTCCCAGGCTGCAATAGGAACGCCAGGAGTAACCAGTCCAACCCCGGCTCTAGGCCCCCTCGGCCTCTTGGACTGATCTCGTATCTCTTGGCGCCACTGGGGAAGCATACCCATGTATGGTAAGCAAAACTGCTGAGGAACTCAGCCAAAGGGTGCATCTCCACTTGTCCCACTCTATCAATAAGCTGCCCTGTGGTGGAGCAGGAGATCAAGGTAAGAGCCTCCTCGCCCCATATACCTGCCATAGTCTGGTATGGTGTGGCCTCCATGTCGGCAGTAGTTAGGGAGGCAACTGGCTAATGAGGTGCTCTAAGCACTAACATGTCTGTCCATCTGGCTGCCCTCACAGCTCCGGGGTCTGTCACCTCTACACCTCTGCCGTAGGGGATGAAGTGCTCATAGACCCAACTCATAACCAGGGTCGGGTGGCTCAAGGACTACCCCTGTAAACAGACTACCCTATATAAGTCATGGTAGGTGGTCCCAAGAATGTCTACTCCCCAGGCATATATCCGACCGTGTCCCTCTATCTATGTAATAATAGGGGGTCACAATATAACAAAGTATCTCCTCCCTTGTCCCCGATCAGTCTCGAGGCAAGGATCCCCATGATAGCCTAGCGAAGTAAGGGGATGGGAAAAGTAGGAATGGATCAAACTCTAACCCCCTTCTTCGACCCCGTGGAGATGACTGCATCTCCCATATATGTAGCCCACTGTGCAATCTGTGCCCATGAACCTGCTGTCTCTAAGGTGAGTCGTCTCCCAATAATCGGGACCCCCAGAATGTGATAGACATCCTCCAATGTAATAGTCCACTCACCACGGACCCCTGGCAATCGGAAGGTGTTCCGATCTGCATCCCAGTATGAGAACAAGTCACAAAGGATGTGACTAGATGGTGTAACATGGGGCACGCGTGAAATGTGTAGTATCCCCCATTTGAGAGTGTCCTCCTCATCCCGTGAGAGGGCATCTAGTACCCACAGAGCCAATCACACTCCCTCTCTCTACTCCACCAGATATACTCCTCTCTCGCCTGCATACACCCAAAAACACACAAAACAGAGCAAGTTAGCATCCGAGTAACACTGGAAAAGTCACGAAAACACATAGAAATGCTAGAAAAGAAAAAACAATTTCAAGAAGATGATCCTTTTACATTACAGTGCCAAACCGCCATAGCCCGAGCGAGAGGTGGTTTTGTAACCACCGCCTCAAGGGGCGGTGGTCATGTAACCGCTGTCCTGGCGAGGAGTGGCGGGCGGTCGTGGTCCAAAAACCCACGTGGGTTTTTAAACTTAAAAAATCCTTAAAATTGCAAAAAATGACCATTTTACCTAAAAACAAAGCCTACCCAGTGGCACCCCCTAGGTGGACCTTTTAACACTAACATTTTCAGAAATTACCCCCCCATGACAAAATATTTAGCATTTCAAATTTAAGGGGGTAAAAAGGATAAACTGAAGAAAACTAACCTGTGATCTCACGAGTCGATATTCCGCATGTGGAGGAATGATCGCTATCTCGTCACGGATGTTTCGACTCTACTCATGCAAGAAACCGTCACCGTGGGTCCCAAAGTTCAAAATCAATCAAATCGACTCGCACAAATGAATAAGAAAATGGGCCCACTTTCATATATATATATATTGCCCAGATTCGTTTTAAATGACTTTTTCACAGGTTTGGAGCACCGACGGAGGTAAGTTCCTATCCCCGCACAAATGGTACGTTCTCATTCCCTATTATTTTAGCGTTTATTTTTCAAACTATTGTGTCTATCTGCACTTGAGTTCTCTTTTCATTTTGTAGGTAGCGGGAATTTTGGACGGCATCATTTCAACACACGGATGTATCAGGTATAACTTCTAACTTCCCATTTCGGGACCGCCATACTCGGACCCACCGTTTTACGCCTCTTCATGGCTAAAACACTTCCCGAGGGGCAATATGTACGTACCCAAAATTGTAAGGTACTGTACTGCCAGAACAACATGACACATGCCCTAATGATGATACAGGTCTCCTCAAGGTGTTCAGGATCCGAAAAGCTCTCCAAGTATGCGTTAACATCCCACATGCTCCACTTAGCCCCCACGTGCTTTGTTTTCCCTTTTCCCTGTTTTCTTTGCCTTTTGCTCTTAAGTGATGAAACCCGCCGCCTACAGGGCGGTGGTCTCGTGACCGCTGCTCGAACAGGCGGCGGTCCTATAACTTCCCCGCCCCGCTCGAGTGGCGGTCCTTTACACATTTTCCAGAAAGCTCTTTTAACATGACTCACGTAATTTCAACATTTTACCAACTTTTATTCACTGCCATAAGCTTGCATTTATGATTGGTTCCCTAGAATAGTGTTTTACCATTGTTTATAGTTTAAGAGTTCCATTTGGTTTTTACCTTGGGTAAATGCAAATTCTATAAATAGTTGGCTTGTGCTCAAGAAAATGGCCCCTCAAAATTTGCCTCTGATTTCTCTTTGCAATAGATTTATTTTTCATTTTTCTTAGAATGCTTAGTTTCTTTCATTGCATGTTTAGTTAGCATTGTTTTACTGTTAGTAAGCCACATATCCATCTTGTGCGAAGTACTGCTATTATTTTATCCAATCCATTGGAATAAAATAGTCTGTTTACCAATAGGAAGCCATTAAAGTTGCAGGTTTTGCTCCTCAAACAGGATAGTTTCAGGTTCTGGACGCTTTATGTTGCATGACTCGCAATAGATCCCGCTAGGAATTGCATAAGCCAAGCTCTGTACTCTTGCGCTATCCCTCTCCTACTCGCATTGTATTCAGTCAGTATTCTGAGCTGCCTTTATCCCAATATCTACTTCTATTGATGCTAGCATTACACGCTTTTCTGGATCCACGTGAACACAAAGGAACAAGGAGATCACACTGAGGGGACAAGATCACACACACCATCGGATTCGCCACTATTCTGCAGAATCCAGGTTCTAGCTTTCAAAGTTCTAGTTAGAATCATATCAAATAGAGTAGTTAATTGCTTTATTTCAGTTAATTCTACTCTCGATATTGCCAGGGAAGCTATGGGGATTGATAGTTTCTGAGAAACTATGATTCACTCCTCACTTCTGAGGTAGGATCGAGAGCCTTGCAAATAGATTAGATGAGCTATTTCATTGTTTAGAATAGATCTACAAATTACACAGACAAATAGCTACACTCGGTTATTTTGTTTGTTTTAAGTTATTATTTTAGCTATCAATTCTAGATATTTTAAATAGTTGCTTTCTTAAATTCATAAAGCTCATCAGAAAACACAAAAAAATAGAGAAATCATATATGTTATAGATACACTTCACATAGTTAAATTTCATTTTATTGTAGTTCTTTTTACATTGTTGCTTTTGTATGAAAATCATGGGACCTAGAGATCCCAGGGAATACGTATTCAAGCCAATCGTGCCTCAACCCAATCTCATCACAGCGATAATTGATATAGACCAAAATCTTAGGATCCAAGTCTTCCAAACAACGGTAAGCTTACAACAAATCAATTCCCAGTTGAGCGGGTTAAACGTAGAAGATGACCAAGCACACACGTTTTGGTCAAATCAACCAAACTACAGATTATCCGAGGCAACATTCATAGGAATGTAGAAGGGCTTGAAAGAGAACAAACATTTGGTTGTGATCCTTTGGTCCCATAGCCGCTGCAGCAGAGAGACACTCTTACAGAGATATAGATACTAGCCTAAGAATTCAGGGTTGCACGAATGCTTATATGGTATTCTCTGAGAAAATCACACAGTTATTGATCCTAAATATAGAAGCTGAGAAAGCATACGATTACTGGATACTAGGGATTAGGACTTGATTTCACGCATGACCATAATAGGTCCACAACAACTAAGAGTCTACGGTTGTGACCCACAAATCCTCGTAGCTAAAAAAATCCATAGGAGAATTAGACATGACACTTGCCTCGCACACTAGTATTCCAGTCTACTCCACTTCCACCTATCATCATCGAACAATTATCCTTGTTAGACATAGCAGCTAACAAAGCTAGAGAGTTCTGGACTAGGCCAGAGAATCGTCCATAGAGTTGACTATATTTACCATCCACCATATGACCCTATCCGGAGAAATACACAAAACTATCCCGGTCACTTTCCACGTATTCCACAACCTATAGATCGAATCATGCCAGAGCTCGATATTAATTGGAGCCTTCGAGCGAGTCATCGTTGGCTTGACCGATCTATCACACCGATTCAAGCTAGGAGGGCCTTCTTTGCCTTAGACTCACAAATTCTGCTAGTGCGTATTGAAGACATTAGATTGCCTAACTAGTTTGTCTCATATCTCACATATATTCCATACCCACTGCTGTCAAAGCCTTCTGGCACGACCTCGGGAGGTCGGGTGTGAGAAGATTCACTTGTAGATTCCCATGCTCGCATGTCACTTTTCCGTCGTACATTTGCCCTTGAAATTTTTCAATCAGTAGGCTTTGTCATATTTTCTATTTAACCAAATGGATGCATGAAAGTTTTTCTTCATTTGTATGTTGTTTAAGATCCTTCTCCATGGTTGTGGATCATATTTGGGCCTTGTATAATTTCCAAATTCTTTGTCCTTAGAAAAAAATTCAATTAAGCCGCAAAATGGTGATTTCCTTGCATTTTACGGTTTGATGGGCATGCTATCCTGTCAAATTATATCTCAAAGCATCTTCAGCTACGTGGTCTCTTTTGATTGGATGAGGCATGTTGAGTATATTTTATAACTTGCTAGTTTTTGCTATGTTTGCAAAAATATCAATTTGGCCCCCGTAGCCTCGTTGAGTTGATTGGCCGATCAAATTTATAAAGGCGAGAATGAATTTATTTATTTTTCCTCGAAGGTGTATACGTGATTATTTTTAATTGGTTACAGCTTAGTAGGTCTTTTTAATGAAATTTGCCACTTTTTTCACATTTGTAAAAATTACCGAATTGGGCATGACCTTGATAGTCTCGATTGGCTATTCACCGGATATGAAGCGTGAAGGAAAAATTCTTACTTTGACCCCGAAGGACACATGGCATTTTTTCATGTTACAAGAGGGGAAGCGGGTCGGAGGAAAATTTTGATGTTTTTTGCCTCTTTGTATGAAGGAGAAAAGTTATGAACTAACCTATAACTTTTCTCGGGGCCCACATCAAAAGTTATAAGTAGAGTGGTGGGTTTCTGGGGGTGTTTTGAATATTTTTTCTATTTTGTGAAAAAGGAGAAAAGTTATAAATTGATCCGTAACCCACGTTAGAGAATGAGTGATGTGACATGTTGAGTCTACATCAAAAGCGGGAAGGCAGGTCGTCGGAGCACTTTGAAGTTTTTTGGATCAGCATTGAAAATTCAAAGTGGGGAGGAGAGTCACCAAAGGTTTTGAAGATTTTTAATTTGTGTGAAAAGAGGAAAGTATAAAATGAAGCACAAATCCGTTGGGGCCCACATCAAAAGATAAAAGCGGGAAGCGGGTCGCCAGAGGAAAATTGGAAAGTTTTCCTTTTATAAAAAGGGGTAAATTTACATAAATGTGTCGTGAATCCATCAAAGGCCCAAATTAAGCCACATGTTGAGCTTGTATTTCAAAGGTGGAGGGGTAGGTAAAAATGTGAAAATTGCACATTTTCTCCAAAAGTCATAAAATGAAAAAGGTACCCCCAGGCCCATTTCAGCTCTAATATTGCACATGGATGGATCTAATTTAAAGTTGTGAAATGGAGGAATCAACGGTTATGGCGCGATGCATCTGGTTTTTGCCACCATTAACATTCCATGACTTCAAGGGATACAAATATGCATCATCTCTCATGGTGAATCTGAAATATTTCTTGTCATTTCTATCAACAAAGTGTAATTGAAGTGTTGTGGAGTTCAAATTTATGAATCTGAGGAAGTGCAAGAGTTGATAATTTGAAACAAGGTTACTCGGGCACCTACAGAAAGAAAATTACTAGATCCGACAAAGTAAATTGCAGAGGAAAGAATGAGGAGAAGGAAGCTATAGGTGCAAAGGATGAAAAATGTGTTGCCAGAGGAGATGACTGGATGCCCCAGTTAAAACAATGATGGAAATATCTGAAATGATTCACCTTTTGAACACCTAACAACTTTTTGTTGTAAATTTGTTAAACATCACTTTCTAGAAATCATGATCAAATATGTAACAAACAAAGGTTCCTCAAATATTATTTGTTTTGGGGGGAATATTTAATGTAAATGAGTGCTATAAAGGGAATGAGTTAGTCATGCAAATGGTCGAGGGTTTAATTCTTACGAGAAAATTTGAGAAAGCCCATATTCCTGAGAAACCATCTCAAAACATGTTAATCTCTTGTGTTTTAGATTTGATCGCGTCAAGATGGTTGTGAGTGTACAACCATTGAAAAGCTCTAAGATTGTTTAAGAAAATTTCCCCTACTAATAAATCTAATAGATCTCGAATTAATCTATGTTGATCTTGGGAAAAATTGTGTCTACTTTTATTTCAGAATGTTTTCAAATGGTTTTGATGTTCCTATTGCAATCTTATGTTAAAATACCTATGAAGCACACAAGATCTCGTACTTGTGATATTTTAGTGTCATTTGTAATTTCATTATGAGAATAGCCTTCATCATGTAATGAAATAAATAGTTTAAAATCACTTTACTATCATTTTGATCATAAATATTGTCTATAAGCCTTTGAGTGTATCTTAGGTGTGAGGAACCAAGGGTCTTTAATATTTAATTAAGTATTTAGCTCGAGCATTTTTGTTTAATTCTCAAATATTGTGTGAACCCATGTAGATCTAGGCCTCTATTGATGCACACCTTCTCGGTTGAAGGAATATTTTAGCTATTCTCAAGCATTCTTGTGATTTATTTTTCTAAGTGTTGTGAAGGTTATCAAAGATCTAGCAAAATCAAGTTTATCCTTCTTAATGTCCCACCAAAAAAATAAAAAAACAATGAATCCTACCTGAACTACCCCTATTTGCCCTCGTATGTCCAAAAATGAATAAATTCTACTTTGCCAAAATATGCGTAAACTAACCAAGATTCCATAATGTCTATAGTAACCTTAACCTTGTTTAGAAAATATCACCATTCTTTAGAAGTGACAACTTGTGAGATTTAAATTGGCATTGATCATATTTTCTCAACGTTTCCTTTTAAATTTGTGCAAAGAAGGATATATTCATTCTCCTTCACCAAAAGAGGTTAAAAAATGGGTCCTCTCACCTCCGGTTAAAATGCACAACCTAAAGTAGTGAGGATAGATCAAACCTTTTTAAGGTGCTATCCATTTCTCCAACATCCGAGTGATAAAGAGCCACTGGATCACCTACCCAACTAAAAACAACATACATGATGATTTATATGTCTCTACGCTTCTTGTTAAATCTGTGATGATGCCCAATTTGCCAAGGAGAATCAATTTGGATACCAAAACTAGATTGGCGCCACTACTGGTGATTATTTGAACTCCGAACTTATTTGTGGCAACACCGTTTGGCAACATTTCGGGGACTATGTGAAGAAAGGTGTACACATATCGACCCTGGTAATTTTTCTTACATGATCTAAGTGCAAATAAATAGTTCAAATGTCATCCTTTGTTGAGATCTATAAGATTTGTGTAAGTTACAAGTTACGTGTGTAATATTTCATGTTTCTAGTGGTCATTTCCTACATTTATATCATCGCTGATAAATACTTTTGGTAAAGAAAGGTTAGATCTGCTAAGCTTTACAGGATTTAAGTGTTGATAGATATTTGACAAGTAATTTATAGTGCATTTACACAACTAAGGTGAAAATCCTTAGTGGTGACTCGTGTTGATTTAAATTTTGATAAATACCGCCTTAACTTGTTTTAATTGAATCATCACTAATATTTTCAAAGATGGAAGGAAGATGATATTTCTTCTCTAGAGACCCTACCAAAAAGATGTTTCCATAACTCGGGAAAGATGAATGCAGAAGGGAAAAGAGTCTAGAAACTAGTTGGAGATCAAGAATCAAGAAAAGAGTTGTCTATTATGGAAAGTGATCAACATGCGGTTGAGGATTACCATTATTCTTCAAGTGATTCTGAATCAGGTAATCTTTATATAGAATGAAATTCTCTAACTTGAGAGGGGCCTTTATTTGTTTCTGATAAGTGTGCTTCTGATTATGTCCCTGTATTTTCCAAATTTGATAGGGTTCTTCATGAAACAAAGTCTTTAGTGGACATTCATTTTGAAAAGTATACTCCTGTGTTCCAAATACCCTTGTCCCTCATCATTTTGTTTCTCCCCAGTAAGATCACCTCCCAAAACAATATGGCCTGGCCGCGCCACCCGACTTCCATTTATTGTGAACACTTTTGGTCCTATAGATTTTAGAGGTATGACTGGATATTCAAATGTAGTCCCACAACATGTTAGAAATAGACTACCTATATTTCCAGTGGAATAATACTATCATTGGTGATCAACATTCTAAATTTTTTGTCAATATGATGGTAGACTTTGAGATTGAATTTGAGGATGTGTATATAAATATTTTTATTCATACTCTTAAGGAGGATGCATGTAAATGGTACAAATATTTACCAGATAACTCAATAAACTCATGGACAGATACAACAAATGCTTTTAGATCGCAATATAGGGATAAGACAAATCCCAAGTTTATTTTTTCTCAATTTTAAAATATTAATAAGAATCCTAATGAATCTATTCATGACTTCAATACTTAGTTCAATAAGACCCTCAATAGACTACTTGTAATCTTGAGGCCAAGTGATGTTTCTTTTTTAATAAAGTATTATGATGCTTTCCACAAAAAGGATGCCTATTATTTAAGGGACAAGAACTCAGGAACATTGAGGCAGGCCTTCACCATGGATTTGCAAATTGAAAATAACATCAAGGCAGTTGGTAAGCCTCCTAAGAGGGAAGGTATCAAGCTGATCAATCTAGAGAAGCCTCAGTCGAGTAAGTCTATGGATCTGGAAGAGGTTGTAAAAACTCTGGTCGAGTTGTTAAAGAAATATCTTACAAGTTAGCCAGAGCAGAGAAAGGAATTGGACAAATTTCCCAAGGTCATCATAAAGCACAAGGTCAAGAAATATTTGCAAATCATCCTAGGGGTGATCAGAGATCTGATGACAGAGGCAAAGGACCCATGGGGTCGGAAATAGACAGCCCCAAGCCCATGAAAATATAATCGTGCTTGATCCTTTGACTACCAGAGTTATTGCTGTGGAAGAAGCCAATGAAATTGAGTGGTGTGATAGATGATTGTTACCACATGCCTCATGTGATGAAGACAAAGGAGTTGACGAATATGATGATACACTGATGATGATGTGTGCATGATGGGGTGCTCTACAATCTCATGACAAGGAGAACCTTTGACTAAATTAATTAGTGTCAGAACTGCTGTATATTTTTGGGATTGCATCCACTAGGTAGTACCCCTTCCTCCCTCTCATAATTTTTAAATAGATATGGTACAAGCTTTTGAATTTCCCGATAATTATTTTAAATACTTAAGGGCATTAATTATTAAAATGTATGATGGAGGAATCCCTTTTGAGGAGGATAAGCAGTTGTTAATGAATATTGTGGTTGCCCAAGAAAAAGGATATAATAATAGGAGTAAATTAATCAAAGGGGAAGGGCCTCAGGCCAAACCAAAAACTCCAGTTCTCACCAATATCCCAAAGGAAACTCCTAAGAAAGATACATCCGACAAAGTCCTTGTTTACTTAAATAGAACTAGTATCCCTATCCATGCTCAGACCATGAAAAATCCTTTATTGTCAGATGAGTTTGTTAGTATTCCTCCAAATGTTGCCTTGCCAAAATATGTTCCTTATGACATTTCCCAAGTCTTGAGTCAAATCAATATTTATGTTCCAATTGTTGAGCTACTTAGGATTCCTGAGCACAAGAAAAGGGCCTTTGAGTATTTGGGATTAAAAGAAGAAAATATTACCCAAGGAAGAAATGTAAACAATGTTGAGACTCCTCCTACCATTGCAGAGTTGGAAAAACCCCAAATCTAATGGAATAACTAGGTAAGCCACCTAAAGTATATTTGGGAATAACTAGGTGAGCCACCTAATGTAGATCCATTTTTCACTACTCTGATTATTAGGGACATGCTATTACACAACTATATGTTTGATTCTAGAGCATCATGTAATGTTATGCCTCTTGAGGTCATGAATGAATTAGATATCAAAGTGACAAAAACTTATGGGAAGTTCACTGCCATGGATTCCAGAGAGGTTCCAGTGGTTGGATGTGTCAAGGGTTTGATAGTGCAACTTGTAGCCTACCCATGCAAGAACTTAAAAATAGATGTTGTTATTGTTGATTCCCTCGGAAAATGGGAATGTTGTTATAAAAAAATGGGTTGCTAGTGTGTGTGGGAGTGTGCAAATGGATGTGTCTTTTTCCACTATACCTATTGAGGGAAGTCTTGTAAAGTTTTATGGTGAAAAGAAGATGCTACATCTCATTGAGGATCCCAATAATGCTTCCTATGAAGTTTTATACACTAACATTGATGCCGATAACTTTGTTACATTTGTTGATGGTAAAGAGCACAAAATTGATCAATTCAAGTCTCTTAAACAGATAGATTCTCCTTGGAATTTTTTGTTTGATGGGGCTTGATCTAAATCTGGAAATGGTGTTGGTATTCTTCCTCTCGATATCTCTAGGACAGAAGAGTTTGTTTTTTTCTTTTAAACTTAATTTTGAGTGCACTAAAAATATTACAGAATATGAAGCACTATTATTGGGTTTAAAAATTGCTTGGAAATATGGTGTTAGAGACATCATTGTTAAAGGAGATTCAGAGATAATTATCAAGCAGTTAGAAAATTATATGCAACAAAAAAATTAGATAATGAAGCAATATAAGCATGGAGTCAGGATTTCATTGAAATGTTTGAATCCTTCGACATAATACATCACGATAGAAAGTACAATACTCTAGCAACAAATTGGCCATATTGGGGTCTAATTTTGAAAATTACACTATATCCCCTATTATGAGTATAATATTGAGATATTAGCTAGGCCATCTATTCCTAACAATGTTAAACACTAGAAAGTGTTCAAGACGACATCCAGTGCAGAGTTTTTACGAACCAAGAAGAATTTTCCAATCAATGTATAGATTGGGAGCCAATGGTTTGTGCCCTTGATGGAAAGGAGACTTTATTTGGCAAATACATCATTCATTTGAAGACTAATAATATTCCCATAGGTTTGGTGGCACTTGAATCAAACTTTGATAATTCTAATTGCATTGTCAACAAACACATGTTAGCCTCGAGGGATTAGGAAGATCACGACCTAGGCACAAAGGATAAACCACATAAGATTTGGCTAGGTAGAAATCTAATAAACGAAGAAAAGAAGTCATATGTCCAATTGTTGAAGAAATACCGGGCCTATTTAGCATGGTATTATTCTAAACTAAAGCATACAGAGAGAATCTTTTCTAGCATGAAATTCCCTTGGAAGCTTTTGCCAAGCTATTTAGATAGAAACAGAGGCCGATCAATCCACTCCTTTCCCTAAAGTTGTAAGAAGAATTGAAAAAGTTGAGAGATGGAGGAATCATACAACCCACAAGGTACTCATCATGGTTTGCAAAATTGGTACCTATCAGAAAGAAGAATGGATATATAGGGTTTTGTGTGGACTTTAGAAACTTGAATAGAGAATCAATGAAGGATAACTACCCTCTGCCAAATATGGACAATATGTTACAATTGGTTACTAGTTCAGAATTTATATCCAACTTGGATGGTTTTTCTAGATATAACCAGGTAGTTGTGAAGGAATCAAGAGTGAATCAAGGCTGCCTTTACCACTCCTTGGGGAACATATGTATATGTTAGAATACCTTTTAGCCTAATGAATGCTTTGAGCCACTTTCTAAAGAGAAATGGATGTAGCTTTCTCTGGCTATATTAATTATTTTTTTGTTGTATATCAAGATGATGTGACTATTTTATCTAGAAAAGGAGTGACCACATGTAACACTTATAAATAATGTTGTTAAGATGTGTAGGGAGTATGGTATTTCACTAAATCCCAAGAAGTGCCATTTTGGAGTTCATAAATAAAATCTTCTTGGACACATTATGTCAAAGGAAGGGGTCATAATTGATCCTGAAAGGGTATAAGCCATCAAAAGTCCCTATTCCAAGAACCAAGAAGGCAATTCAATCCTTTTTGGGAAGATTAATTTTATTAGGATATTTATCTCCAATTTTGCTGAACTAACTATCCCAATCACTAGCATGCGATGAAATATCAAAGTATCAAATGCGAAGAAGAATATATTAAAAATTTTCTTTGGGATCAAAGAATCATTAAATAATGCCCATGTTTTATTAGATCTAGATTATAAGAAGGCTTTCCAAATGTTATCTTTTTCTTCAAAAGTACTATTGCATCTGTGTTGTTTCGAAGGATGATGAGGTATCTCGAACCAATTGACTTTTTCATAAGGCATTATAAGGAGATGAGCTAAAGTATACTATCATGGAGAAGTAGTCATTTACTTTGGTAAAAGCAATAAATGTCTTTAGGACATATATTCTGAGTTCCAAAGTCATTTCTTATGTTCCCATGCCATGGTGAAAGATATCATATCAGAAATGGAGGTTTCAAGAAAGAGATGTCGATGGGTAAAAAAATTGCAAGAGTATGATATGGACATCCAAACAAAAAAATTGGTCGACGTTTAGGCCTGTAAAACTTATGGAAGAGAGGAATCAGAGACAATTGAGGTAAATGAAGTTGAAGAAGAAAGGATAAATTCCTTGACAAAATGATAAATACTAAATGGTACAAAGACATCATTTTTTATCTCAAAATCTACATATGCCATAAACATTTGAGCAAGAATCAGAAAAGAGCACTTAAGTTAGCTTCCCAAAAATATGTCATTACTGATTTTGGGTTAGCTTGGAAGAACCCTGAGGGAGTTCTCTTAAGATGCATTACTGAAGATGAAGCCCCTAAAATAATTGTTGATCTCCATGGAGGAGTTTGTGGGGGAATTTTGCTGGAAGAGTCACAACTCATAAGATCTTAAGGGCTGGTTATTGGTGGCCAACTCTTTTCAAAGATACAACTCTGTTGGTAAGAAAATGTGAAAGTTTCTAACGCTTTTTGGAAGACTAAAGCTTCAATCTCCTTCCTTTGCAACTCTCATCAATTGAAGCCCCATTTAGGCAATGGGAATGGACTTCTTTGGTGAGCTTTCAAATCCTTAAATTGTTTTCCATAAGTGGATTTTAGAATCCAATGATTAATTCACCAAGTGGGTGGAGGCAATCCCCACCAAGAAAGCAACTCACCAAATTGTTATGGATTTCATTCTAAACCATATCATTTGTAGGTTTGTAGTGCCTACTAAGATAGTTGCTTGATAATGCCATGAGCTTCCAAGGATAAACCTTTGGTGGCCATGTGCCATGAATATGGGATCAATTTAACATACTCTTCTAATTATAATCCCCAAGGAAATGGACAAGCAAGAGTCTAACAATAAAAATCATGTTGAAAATAATTAGAAGAACTTTGGATTTGAATAAAAGGAATTGAGGTGAGCGATTGAAGTTTGTTGTTTGGGTTGATTGAATCACTCGTTAAATGAGATACTAAAAAAAAACCCTTTTGAGTTGGTGTATGGAACTCAAGCTCTGCCCCTACATATGCAATTGTCTTCATTTCAATTTCTTCAACAATTGGAAGATCAAGAGGTTAGTCCATATGATGCTTGCATCAATCAAATTATTTAGTTAGATGAAGAAAGAAGGCCATCCATCAAAGGCATGTAAAATTCAAAGATAATTTAAAGAATTTATTTGATAAAAAGGTGAATCCAAGAGCTTTTAGTGTGGGAGATCTTGTGCTACTATGGGATAGCAGACATGAGGATAAGGGAAAACATGGAAAGTTTGATGCATTATGGATGGGCCCTTATTCAATTGAAATTCAAATTGGTGAACATACCTTATTCTTAAAATAAATAGAAGGGGAATTGCTTGAATTTCCTATTAATTGTAGGAATTTGAAACATTTCCTTGATTAATTTCTCATAATCGAGGTATGCACCATTATATGGTGTAAAGTCTTGGGGTTTTGTTCTGTTTTTGCATTTTGTCAGTTTTGGTTTTCCTTGGTCCTTGGCGGCCATTTTTGTTGGTTTCTCAGTTTGTTCCTGGAGGGTTGGCTCATGAATCTATTGCCCAATGGTTTATTTTTGCACTTGGTCTGCTATTTGTTCTTGTGGCACTCACTAGGAGTTCCCATCCCCAAGTTGGAGCTGATGTTGGTGCTCAATTTGATCGTGCCCTAGTTTTCCCTCAAAATTCTTCAATCTGTGGGCTCTAGTCATATTTTTATTTCCCTAAATGGATGCATGAAAGGTTTTCTTCATTTGTATGTTGTTGAAGATCCTTCTCCATGGTCGTGGATCACATTTGGGCCTTGTATCATTTCCAAATTCTTTTCCTTAAAGAAAAATTCAATTCTAGGCACAAATGGTGATTTCCCTACATTTTACGGTTTGACGGCATGTTTTCCCCATCAAATTATATCTCAGCATCTTCAACTATGTGGTCTCTTTTGATTGGATGAGGCACATCGGTCTATTTTATAACTTGTAACTTTTTTCTATGTTTGCAAAAATATCAATTTGGCCCCACGGCCCCATTGAGTTCTGATTGGCCAGTCAAATTTATAAAGGCGGAGTGAATTTCTCTTTTTTGCCCCGAAGGTGTATACGTGTTCATTTTTAATTAGTTGTGACCCGACGGGTCTTTTTGGTGAAATTTGCCACTTTTTTCACATTTGTAAAAAATACTAAATTGGCCCCGTGGCCCACGATAGTATCGATTGGCTATTCAACATTTATGAAGCGGTAGGGAAAAAGTATTACTTTGACCCCGAGGAATGACATGTGGCATTTTTTCATGTTACAAGTGGGGAAGCTAGTTGGTGGAACATTTCTAAGTTTTTTGCCTCTTTGTAATGCGAAGGAGAAAAGTTATGAAGTAACTTATGAACTCCGTTGAGGCCCACATCAAAAGTTAGAAGTGGAGAGGTGGGTCACCGGGGTGTTTTGAAGATTTTTCCTTTTTGTGAAAAAGGAGAAAAGTTATAAATTGATCTGCAACCCCACAGGGGACAGAGTGATGTCACATGTTGAGTCTACATCAAAAGCGGGAAGGCGGGTTGTCGAGCACTTTGAAGTTTTTTGGCTTAGCATTGAAAAGTCAAAGTGGGGAGGCGGGTTGCAGGAGGTTTTTGAAGATTTTTTCCTTTTTTTGAAAAGGAACAAAGTATAAAAATGAAGCGTGATTCTACTGGGGCCCACATCAAAAGATAAAAGTGGGAAGCGGGTCACCAGAGGAAAATTGAAAAAATTTCCTTTTTGTAAAAGGGGTAAAATTACATAAATGAGCCGTAACTCCATCAAAGGCCTAGATTAAGCCATGTGTCGAGCCCGTATTTCAAAGGTGGAGGGGTAGGGAAAAATGTGAAAATTGCACATTTTCTCCAAAATTCATAAAATGAAAAAGGCACCCCAAGCCCGTTTCGGCTCTAATATTCCACATGGACGACTCTAATTTAAATTTGTGAAAGGGTAGAATCAACGGTTATGGCATGATGCATCTAGTTTTTCCACCATTAACATTCCATGACTTCAGGGGATGCAAATATGCATCATATTTCATGGTGAATCTGAATGATTTCTTGTCGTTTCTATCAGCAAAGTGCAATTGAAGTGTTATGGAGCTCGAATTTGTGAATCTGAGGAAGTGCAAGAGTTGATATTTTGAAACAGAGTTACTCGGCACTGCAGAAAATGAATTTCCAGATCTAGCAGAGCAAATTACAGAGGAAAGAATGAGGAGAAGGAAGCTATAGGCACAAAGGATGAAAACGTATTGGCGGGGAGATGACTGGATGCCCTAATTAAAACAATGATGGAAATATCTTAAATGATTCACCTTTTGAACACCTGACAAATTTTTGTTGTAAATCTGTTAAACATCACTTTCTAGAAATCATGATCAAATATGTAACAAACAAAGGTTCCTCGAATATTATTTTTTGGGGGAAGCTTTAATGTAAATGAGTGCTATAAAGGGCATGAGTTATTCATGCAAATGGTCGAGGGTTGAATTGTTATGATAAAATTTGAGAAAGCCCATCTGAGAAACCTGTTAATCTCTTGTGTTTTAGATTTGATCACATCAAGATGGTTGCGAGTGTACAGCCATTGACAAGCTCTGAGACTGTTCAAGAAACTTTCCCCTACTGATAAATCTAATAGATCTCAAATTAATTTGTGTTGATCTTGGGAAAAATTATGTTTTCTTTTATTTCATAAAATTTTCAAATGGTTTTGATGTTTCTATTGAAATCTTATGTTAAAATCCCTCTGAATCACACAGATCTTGTCCTTATGATAGTTTAGTGGCATTTGCAATTTCATTATGAGAAGAGCCTTCATCCTGTAATGAAATAAATAGTTTAAAATCATTTTACTATCATTTTGTTAATAAATATTTTTACGTAAGCCTTTGAGTGTATCTTAGGCATGAGGAACCGAGAGGTATTTAATTTTTAATTAAGTCTTAAGCTCGATCCTTCGTGTTGAATTCTCAAAGATTGTGTGAAAACATGTAGATGTGGGCCTCCATTGATGCAAACCTTCTGGTTGAAGGAATATTTTAGCTATTAGAGGAATTCTATCATTTCGTTTTCCAATTTTTGTGAAGGTTTTCAAATATCTAACAAAATCAAGTTTATCGTGCTTAATCTCCCACAAAAATTATTCAAAAACAATGAGTCCTACTTGAACTACCCTGTTTTCCCTGTATGTCCACAAATGAATAAATTTTACTGCTAAAATATGCAGAAGAAATCAGGATTCCATAATGTCTTTAGTAACCTTAACCTTGTTTAGAAAATATCACCATTCTTTAGAAGTGACAACTCGTGAGAGTTAAATTGTGGTGCATTAATCATATTTTCTCAAGGTTTCCTTTCAAATTTGTGCAAAGAAGGATATATTCATTCTCCTTCACCAACAGAGGTTACAAAATGGGTCCTCTCACCTGGTTGAAAGGCACAACCTAAAGTAGTGAGGACATATCAAATCCTTTTGAAGGTATTATCCATTTCTCCAACATATGAGTGACGAATAGCCGGTTGAATCACCTCCCCGGCTACAAACCGACATACATGATGATTTATCTGTCTCTAGGATTTTGTTAAATTTGTGATGATGCTCATATTGCAAAGGAGAATCAAATTTCATACTTCTCCAAGTGAAAGAGGTGTTCGACAATCTGCAATGAATTGATATTAGTGATGGGGTGACTAGTACCTCTTATGGACATCTACAAGATCCATACTTGGACAAAATATTAGTAATCACAAAAATGATACAGTAAATAACAAATTTTAATGAAATTTAATTATGAATTGAACATAAAGCATAAGAATCGTAGGTGATTAGGCTAATCACATGTAATTATGTGAAATAAAGATAGACTACTATAAGAATTAACTCTATTGTCTAACACATATTTACAACTTTTTTGATGCAAGAAATAAGTATGTAATGGCGTAATTGTCTACGTTAGAACAAAAATGGAATAGAAAGTGATGGAGATGAACCTTTGGATTATAAATGGTAACGATATACTGGTTTTCTATGATGGTTTCTGATAAATGAGTTGGAATATCTCCTAAAAGTGTTTGAAGGGTGTACAAGATATAGAATGGTGTTGATGAGATCCTAGTAACATTTTCTAAGTGCTTGAGAGAACTTGATAGTGCTTTGTTTCATCAAGATTGTCTTGAATGGTCCCAAGGAGAGGTTAAGTAATTGTTATTTATAAATTTCTTGTGTTCGAGGTAGTCATCGGTATTTTCGACGAGTTAGAGTTAGGGTGAGATACAAAGTGATAAACCATTTATTTCAAACATAGATGAGAGGGATTTAGGGGAATCATGACTATATATCTTGAAGAGTTCAAGTGCAAGAGTTAGAGGTGGATAAGAATGGCTAAGATAAAGTAGGGATAATTTGGTAGGTTTCTAAATTGAAAGTATTCCTAGTAAAGAGTGAGAGGTGGTTATGGGGATAAGTTAGAGGTGGTTAGGGAAATATTTATGGAAGGTTGCTAATTTAACTAGTTACAACTAGGGAGTGTGGATGAGTTCTCATGGTGATGTGTGTGGGTGAGTGGATTTAACTAATTAATTAATTAATTAATTTTGAGATGGGTGGCATGAATTTAGTGAGTGTTTGATAAATTAATTAATTGAATGGGTATGGGGTGAGACAACAAACTTGACCACTTGAATAGAGGACTTGAGTCGTAAAGTGGTATGCAAATGACACTAGTTATTCAATTATTTGTGTGAGAGTGGAGTGTGCTATTTTTAGTGTCTACAACATTGTTTACTCTCTCGGTTGCTCTAGCTCCATGAGTTCCACATATCTAGCTTCCATGTGCTCAAATACAAATAATTCAAATTTTTAAGAATATCTAGTGCGAAAACTCGACGATTATGGCCATCCTAGCTTCTTTTCCATAGACTATCTTTTAAGGATAACTATTAGTAGATCTCTTTTGTTTGATTCTATCAATCCACAAGGCTTATTTTAGCCTTTGGTATGCCATTTCCTTAAGTTTTCATCCAAATTCCTTGATAATCCTGAACAAGTTCTTGTTTCTAAACTCAACTTTTCCATTACCACCGGGGGTAATAATTATAAGAAGTGTTCAAGTATTTCCTATTCGTGATAGCCCATTCATAAATATTTGTGCCAAGGAATGCTAGAGTATTATGCGATATGATGGTGGCTAGGACAACAAATCAGTAGCAAATCCCTCATAAAATTCTAGTATACTAGACTCATTTTCTTATTTGAGTACTCTTTAATTCCACTTTGTGAAATAGTATATCATTGGGAGAAGCCACTTCTGGAATTTTCTCAAGTTTGGATTGATGACCCCAATTAATTCCAATCCCCACTACATTAATGGTTGATCAAATAAGATTTGGTGAAATGGTAGTGCTACCATATTCTCCTTTCCTATGAAGAATGCACATTTTTAAACTTATCTATCTATGCATAATAGTCACTAAACATTGTGGGCCAATATTAACAAGCCTTAATGATCTTGAGGGTTGTTACTTGTGGAGAAAAATGACCTCCGATTCTTCATCATAGAACTCATGGAACACTTTATCAATCTAATTTTCCGAACACATCTAAAGATAACCTTGTTCACATCTTTCTTGAACAAGATACCATCTATGAGGACAAGCGAGATGGATTGGAGTGTAAGATACCTTATTTTTCCTTTTCTTAACTCGGAGGTCATAGGCCTATTTGAAGGAAATGTATCATGCCCTAGGAAAAACAAGGAGTGGGAATACCATCTGCAATTTGTTCTTGATTATCTTGTAACGTTAAAACAACTTATTTTTCATTCCTTGTCTTAGCATGTTGGTTAGAAGCCAGTTGTTCACATAAGCCTTTCCCATAGTCCAACTTGGTTACTTTTATTTCAATGTCATACTCCATGACAAGAGTAATCTAACCTAATCTTTTCTCATTAAGTATTTATGTACAAGGAAATATTTCTTTCGATATGATAGACTAACAACCGATTTTTTTCAAACCAAGTGTCTAAAGTTCTTTAAGATCCTTATAATAATAAGGAAATGCTTTTCAATAATAGAGTACCTCACCTCATAATATTAGAATATATGAATGAAGAAATAAACATGATTCTTGGATCCTTCCTTTCTCGGTTGCACGAAGATGGTGGAGATTGTGTCTAAACCACCAAAGGTAGAGAGGATGAAGTCTTTGAAAAATATAGGTTGAGGAGAGTTGGAGCTTGGGATATTACATGTTTAATAGCCTAAAAACTCTCTTTTCCTTTCACTTTCCACTTTAATGTCATGATCTTCTTTAACGTCATTGTTTTTGGCTTAGCGAGTGGAAAACTTAAGAAAAACCTTGTGACAAAATCGATTCTCCCTAAGAAGATTTGGAGATCCTTTCGATTATTACTTATGTCAATGGCGGTACATGGATAACTTCAACACTTTTACAATCAATAATAAACCATTTCTTTGAAATAATGTGATCAAGGATATTTCCTTAATGTGCGAGAATAGAAATTTATTTGGATTTAGGGACACTTCAAACCGCTTGCATCTCTCAAATATTGTCTAGAGGTGAGAGTGGTGATCATTGCATTATGAGAAAATGCTATAATATAATCAAGATATACAAAAACCATCTTGTTTATCAACCCCTTAAATGCCGAGTTCATTTCTATTTGGAATGTATCTCCAAATTTGATAACCCAAAATAATTTTATTGTAATCATATGTGCCCTATTTTTTAGTGAAAGTTATCTTGTATAGCCCAAGTAGCCATCTATAAATGAAAATATATCTAAACCAACTATTACTTGCAAGATTTTCTCAATGGAAGGAAGTGGGTAGTGATCCTTGAGAGAATATTTATTCAAGTCCTGGAGATCCACACACAATATCATTTTCTTGTTTCTTTTCCTGACCGACACTAGATTAGAGACCCATGAAGAGTGCTTGATTGGAAAAATAATACTTTCCTCAATGATCTTGTTAAATTCCTTTTTCATGAGATGCTTTATATGAGGGTTCATTGGCCTTTGATTTTTCCTGATGGGCTTAGATTTTGGATCCAATTCAATAGTATTTTGTGCCAATATTGGATCAAATCCTCTTAAATATTCATAACTCCAGGAAAAGATATCTGGAAAATTTTGACAAAGTTAAGAGAAATCATATTTCTCTTGATGAGTAATTACTTTTCCAATTTGAAGAACCTTTCCCTCTCCAACTAAAATGGGCTATGAATCTTCACCCTTGACTTGAATATTAGATTTAACTTTCTAGAACTAGTCATTAGGATTGAAGATTAACTCTAGAATTACAAAACCTTTTGGGAGTTTGTTTGTTATCGCCTTAACTACTTAGTCACCGTACTATTGGTCCATTTTTCTTGATTTATCGAGGATAAATCAACTTATTCTTGTAATAAATTTATGATTTTATGATCATTCTAAAACACTTCCCATCTTGTGTTATTTTCCAAAACAATTTTTCTTACAATGACTTTTATATGAGTCTGAGTTTGATCTTTCTTGATACTTTCACCACGTAAAATGTTGCTCCAATTACTGTAAGTCTATCCACGACCTCATTCATTTCATAAGGAAATTATGTCAAATGCCTCAAAATACTCAATGATATCCCATACCTAGTTCTTATAGCTCTTGAGAAATAAATTTCTAAGAGTTTTCACTCCTCGAGCTTGGTTGACAACTAGCTCGATATGCCCAAAACTTACAAGTTATTAATATTTATTGTTCTTACCTAAGGTAATCCTTAGATTAATGCTTCATATTAGGATGTTTTATTAGAGAAACAAAATTGAAATCAAAATACCGAGTAGTACTTGTTACGTTTGGGAGTTATAAGTATTGGTCCCCTCCCACACCCTCGCTTTTCTCTTGATCCTTCAAAGAACATTTGTCGAAATTCGTTGTCATATTTATCATCTAGTTTCATGATAATAGGAAGAGTTTTGTTTAATTATTGTAAACAATAAAATTCCAATTCATCTTCATCCATCTCCTTGTAATGATAATAGCAATGCTTCTTATGTACCCATTCATCAAGATTCAAGTCCGAAATACCCGCAACCTTAGTTTTTGCCTCTTCGGTGTGTGGGAAATATTCTTTATCAAAAGCTAAGAGATTGGAAATTCTTAGACTTGGTACATGAGGCTCAATGTGTAAATTTACAATATGTTCGAGATCTGATTTTAGCTTTATCCGCATAACTTGTTCGAAGAGCATGTGTGAAGAATCAATTGATAAGTATGGAATCTTGATTCTGGAATGCACAAAGTAACAAAGAATGGTGGAAGTATCTGGTTTTGTGATTAATTCACCATGCACATTGGTGATTTCCTTAGTATCCGGATAAAATGGGCTCATGAGTAAGCACCATGTCTAGACACTTTACGAGAGATAGGAAAACCAACCACGTATGGAAGTCCACTGTCATTAATCATTTGTGCCATGGGAGCAAGATTAGAGCATGTTAATCTTCCCTAAAAATCTATGAAATCTAAGTGCCAAACCTCACTTGTCTCCGATATGTGGTACAGAGGATTCAAGAGGTGATACATGTTCTTGGCCCTAGAACTTGATCTTCATTCTTGCAATGCACAAGGGATAGCCTTCCAAAGATCAAAATCATGATGCAGATGTAAAGGGATACAGGGGCATGAGAAAATAGATTTAATGCCAAGTATTTGAGCAAGAGAAGGCAAGCAAGAAATGTGATAAATGCGTAGGGGGAGTCTAATTAAATACCCATTTTACAGAGAGAGAAGGTTATTAAATGCACATTAAATACACCCCGCACCGACTTAAAAAGATGAAAAGTTGGAAAAGTGGAGAAAATGGCCGGACAGTCTTTGGTACATTTGGGACATGAGGGACGCGAAGATGTGATCCGGCCGATGCGGGTGATGCGGGAAAAGTGGGCCAAATGAGCACGGGTGGTCCAGAACTTGAATTGTGAAAGACACGAGGGATACGAGGATGTAATTCAGCCGATCAGGTGATGTGTGAAAAGAAAGCCCATACGCATTTGGGATAGATGGACAAAAGTACGTGAAGTACTCAATGTGGATGATCGGGTAAAAGGAAGCCCGAGCAAACTTGGGACAAACAGGGCCAAAAGTTAAAAAAAGCTAACAATTAAGGTTTCTTTGGAAAGAATCCGATCGGCGAATAGAAGGCCCAGGGGAACTTGGGACATGGGGGACAAAAATGTCCAACAGACCCACAAATCACTAAAAAGACTACAAAAACACAATTTTCACCATCTCTTCAAGTTTTCTTTTCACTAGGACATTATTAAAGGTGCCAACTCAAAATTTTCAAAATTCAGACTTTCAAAAGAGGGGAAATTTTGAGAGGACAACAACTGGCTCTTTCTGGGATGACTTGACTAGATCAAAAGAATGAGGCAAGACAAGAACTCAAGAAAACTCGGGGAAGAAGACCAGTGCTTTATCCATTGGGAAAAAGAGTCAAGGGAAAACCAATACAGAAGACAACACACACAAAAACAAGGAAAGGCAAATAACAAAGGAAAGGGAAAGAAAACACACCCTATACATAATATACATAAGACTTCCTTTTCACCTAGGACTTGAACAATTTTAGGTACTACCCACTATAAGGAAGTGGGAGAGAGGATCCATCCATATAATCAAGATAGAAAGAATTTTCACCAGCAAAGTGCCTGATTCTAAAAGGACCAAGCCAAAGAGAATCAAACTTACCATGGCTTCCTCGAGGTTCATGTCTTTTATCCCACAGCAAAACAATGTCTCCAACTTTGAAATCTCTAGATCTGGTTTTCTTTTCAAACAAAGATTTCACCTTCTCTTGATGGGCATATATATCATCAAAACTCTGCAGCCTTGTCTTCATTCAACTTTTGTAGATACATGATCCTTTTATCTAGAGAATCACTGAAACTAGTGTCTTCAATGGCCTTCATCAAATACAAATCTGGTAGCTCCATTGTCACTGGTAGCTGGGCTTCCACACCATACACCACTTGAAAAGGAGACATCCCAGTTGCTCTTTTAGGTGTAATCCTATCCGTAGAGAGCATCATAGAGCTTCTTGTGCCAGTTCCTCTGAGACTCATTAACAAGATTTCTTACTATGGTCACCAAATTTTTGTTTGTTGATTCTGCTTGACCATTCCCTTGAGGATAGTAGTCTGAAGAATGAGCAAGGGAAATACCATATCCATAATAGAAATCCATCATTTCAGCAGAAGAAAAATTTGAAGCATTATCAGTCACAATCTTGTTGGGTACTCCAAACCTTATCAGGATGTTCTCTTTGATGAAATTACATACTACCTCTGAAGTGGTACTTTTAACTGGGATAGCTTCTACCCATTTAGTGAAATAATCTATGGCAGTCAATACATGAGTATGCCCTGCACTTGAGGATGGGTTAAGTGTTCCAATAAAATCCAAACCCCACTAGTTGAAAGGGTTCTTCAATCACAACTGGTTTAAGTGGAAAAGCAGCTAACTTTGGTCTTCCCACAAAAGTTTGACAAGCTTCACATTTATCAACCCATTTTGATGCATCCTTAAACAAAGTAGGCCAATAGTACCTACACACAAGAATTTTGTGGGCAGTAACAATAGATGAGAAATGACCTCCACAGGCTTGATCATGGAAGGCTGAGAAAATCTTCTTTTGTTGCTCCTTGTCAACACATTTCAAAAATCTTCCATCTACTCCACGTTTAAACAAAGCATTTTCCCACAACACATATTGTGCTTGATCTTAGCTTGATAGCTCTCTTCTCCTTAGCAGTTAAGTGAGATGGACACTCACCATAGGTGAGGAAGTGGGCAATGTCAGCATACCATTCATCCATTGAGATGAGAAACAAAACAATAGGAACATCATCCTCATCCTTGGCAACCCATGACCAACTCCTTCAGCGATGAGTTCACATAGGCCTTTACCTCAGACTAGTTTAGTTGGTCTGATATCAATATCATATTCTTGAACCTTTGCGACCTAGTTTCCTCTCTTAGTTCCAAATTCTTGTTGTGTAAGAATGGACTTGATGGTTGTATCGGGCACAAGTATCACTGAGTGAGAGTTAAGAATATAAAATCAAACTACTTAACAACTTTAACCACTGCAAAAGCATGTTTCTCCATCATAGTATACTTTAGCTCATGATTTTTAAGAATATAGCTCATGAATGCAATTGGGAGCTCGTGGTCTTTAGAGTCTTTCTAGGTTAACACAGCTTGGGGTACTTTCTGGCATAGCAATAGATAATAAAGTCTTTGCTAAAATATGGACATGCTAAGATAGGAGTCCTAGTAATAGCCTTTTTAATGCCTTCGAATGCTTCTTTCCCTTTAGGAGACCAACCAAACATTTGTTTCCTTTCATCATTTGGGAGATATTCAAAGTTAGCTCTGTAAAATCAGGAATGAATCTTCTCAGGAAGTTGATCTTACCAAAGAAAGAATGCACTCCCTTTTTACTTGTAGGAAGAGGAATCTGCTGAATAGCTTGAACTCGTTCAGGATCAATCTTGATTCCTTCCTTGGAGATAACATGTCCCAACAATTTTCCCTCCATGACACAAAAAGATAGACTTCTTGGGATTCAAAGAGACCCCATGTTCTCTGCATTTCAAAAGAACCTTTTCCAGATGTTGAAAATGATCTGCTCTCTGTCTTTGGAAAATACAGTTAGGTCATCTAGATACACGACAATGCATTTTCCTTTCAGGCTTCCAAAGGCCAAGTCCATAGCCCTTTGAAAGGTGGCACCAGATTAATGAGTCCAAAAGGCATCCTCTTGTAAGAAAAAGTACCCCAAGGAGTGGTAAAGGTAGTCTTATGTTGATTTGCGGTGTTGACTTCTACTTGATTGTATCCTGAGAAACCGTCAAGCATGGACAACATTTCAGCTCCTGTAACAACTTGCAATACCTAGTCCATCATGGGTAGGGGTAGTTGTCCTTCAGAGAAGCTTGATTCAGATTCCTAAAATCAACACAGATCTGAATCTCACCATTTTTCTTCCTAACAGGCACAATGTTAGCAATCCAAGTTGAATGATGAATGGGAAAGATAATCTTGGCCTTCAACAACTTTTGTATCTCCTGAAAAATGGTGTCAGCAATCTTTGGATTGTACTACCTTTGCTTTTGTTTGAAAGGTTTAATCCCAGGTTTGAGAGGAATGAAATGTTGCATTTCTTTGGGCTGAAAGGCTTTCAGATCATCATAAGAATAAGCAAGTACATCAATGTACCTCTTCAAAATATTTACTACCTTTTCTTTTCTTCTTGCGTGTAACATTTCCCAATGTTCACCATTTTAGGGTCAGTAGAACTCCCAATGTTAACCTTTTCATATTCAATAGATTGTTGAGCTCCTCTAGAAGCTTTAGCCTTAACATACCTATCATGTTTATCAAACAATTCTTCTAGACTCACCAGCCCTTTAGGGATCTTGTTACCTTTTAGTCTGATGCACCCATCTTGATCTATCTCCTCTTTGACACCCTCCTCATTGGAAGATACACTCTCTCGAGGAAAATTGTCACTTCCTTCAAATATAATTGTTCAAAGTTATCCCTGAGTTCCAAGAAAGAGAGTAAATGTTGATCATCATTGAAAACCTGCCAGTTGCTTGCATTATCTGGCACACTTGGTCTATGGATCATTTCAATGGTGAATTTATCCTGAGAGAAATCGGATGAGGTATGAGCAAAGACCCTGACATGGCTAGGGAATCAGCCCTGGTGTTCTTTTCCCTTGGGACTACCTCGATGGAGAAGGCATCAAGAAATTCAATAGAATCCCAAACCAGATTCCTATAATGCTTCACCTTCTATTCTTTACTTGGAAAAGGTCTCTGACTTGTTTAACAACTAGTTCCACATCTCCCCGAGCTAGAAGATTCTTCACACCTTCCTCCTTTTCCATGTTAAGCCCAAGGATGAGGCTTCATATTCTATTATGTTATTTGTATTTTCAAATTGTAGTTTGAATGAGAAAGGATGAACCTTTCCTTCAGGAGATATCAACACCACACCAGCTCCAGACCCAGCCAAGGAACAACTTCCATCAAATTCCAAATTCCAAACGCCATTAGGATCATGAAGTACTTCTTTGGGACATTATTTCATCCTGGACATAATCATATAGTTTCATGCCCAATATCTTCATAAAGTATTTGTGCTTTGGGATCATCTATCTTTTACACAATATACTCAGATTGCTTCTCAGGAAACAACTTCTTCATCTTGCCATTAACTAGTATAAGGGCATGTGACCAATCCATTTGAATTTCTCCTCCCACATCCTTATAGAAGTTCCTACTCAACAACATACCATATGAAGGAGGGATATCAGCTACCAAGATAGTAGCTAAAACCTTCTTTTCTGGTAAAGTAGTAAAAGCTACTTGTGCATCCTTAATCCTTCCAACCAAAGGCACCTCCTTACTCTCCATAGAATAGCAGGACCCATAAGTGTGTGTGAGAGTAAGACCCAAAGCATGAGCCACTTTGGCAGGCATGACATTATCGATGCTCCTTGAATCTATGACACAGTTGTTGAGTTTATGGCCAGCTAAGAGGAGGGTTACATAAAATGGTTTGATTTTCTCATTAGGTGAGGTGACTGCAGCTACAAGGTTTGGTTGGGTGTGGAAGATGGAGTAGGAAAAATACCTTTAGAAGTATTGGGTGAAGTTCTGGAATGGGAATTGACAAAGTGGACCATTTTGGAAAGGATTTTGGATGAGTTTGATAATACTCAACCTCTAAATTTGGATTTTGTTTTCTTAAGGTGATCAATGATATCAAAAGATCCAGAGGTGGATGGGCTATCATCACTAGGAATCTTAGGCTTATCAGGTTTAGGAGTTGGAGAAGAAGTTTTAGCAGTAGAATTAGGAAAAGAAGAATTAGCAGAACTCACCTTCTGTGTGGATGCAGTGGGAATAGGAGATCCTCTTTTTGTAACAACGGGGATAGTCGTGGGATGCTCCTTGGATCTCTTAGCGGGCTGCATCACTTTCTCCTTCTTATTTTTTGTTCTCGAGTCATAACAACATATGACTCACTATTCATTTCTGCTACTACTTCATCATAATCATCCTCTTCATCAACACCTTCAGTGGTGAAGAAATTAACTCGAGATCCCTCAAGTTCCTCCAGTTCTTCATCAGCCTCTTCTTCAGGTTCTTCAAATCTTCATTAATCTCTTCATCTTTAGGTTCTTCAACCTCACAAGTTGCATTAACAGGGACCTTGATGGGTGGTCCCTCAATTGCCAACCTTGTCTGAGAGGAAGGAAAATGATTTCTAGGCTGAAAATTCCTCCTTGGAACATCTGTATAAGGAGCATGTTGAGCCAATTGTTTCTTGATGGCAATGAGGTCATTAGCAAGCTTTTGTACTAATGGATCTGCATTAGCTCCGGGAGTAGAAGAAGAGGAAGAAGAAGCTCTAGATTTGGAAGGATCTCTTTTCAACTTACCAGACATGATCAAGTCATCTTCATGCTAACAACTAATCTCTGATCCTCATCCAATGTTGCAAGGTTGGCTCTTCTCAATGCATAGCTAACTTCAGGTAGTTGAGCATTCAGGAAGAAACATTTTTGAATTTGATCAATAGGCTGGGTATCTGGTGGGATTTTGTTAATCAACTTGTTGAACCTAGCCACAAATTCCTCATGGGCTCCTGTGATTCTTTCTTTATTTGAGAAATCTGAGCTAGCAAAGCATGCACATCCTCTGCAGGTTTGAAATGGTTCTCAAATCTTGTTCTCATCATGGTCCAACTAGTAATGGCCCCAACAGGAAGATGATAGAACCAATCTCTACGCATTATCTTGCAAAGTTTCTACAAAAAATCCTCACCGAGACATCTTCATGCTCAACTCTGAGGACTCCACATGCAACTATGAAAGCTGCAATATGCTCATCAGGATGCACCTTGCCATCACCTCTAAACTTGGGGAAGTTCTTCCTGTTACCCCTGGTAACTCATGCAAAGGTTGAGGAAGGGAAGAGGCCCAACACGATGGCCCCAAGGTAATGGAACTACCATCCTTGGGAAAACTACTTGAAGAGGAACTAAAACACCAACAAGAATCAAAGCACGAGATTAGGGCTGAGTTGCTCTTGAGGGATACCACTCACAAGGGTTCTATTTTCAACAAGAGGTGTGCTTGTAGAATGAGCTCTTCTATCTTCTCCTATTGAAGGAAGAGGGAAACCTTGCTGCTCCAAGAGTTGAAACTGTGAATCTTTGATCCCAAGAGCCCTCCTACCACGGGTAAATCTTAGAGTCACCAGATCAGACAAAGATCAAGAAATTGTTCATAAAACTGGAATCCATCAAAATGAATCCCCAGTAGAGTCACCAAAAACTATTGGTTGTCAAATAAGGACTTTAATGAAAGCAACAGTCAGGGGATAGAAGTCCCTCCTCTTTAATGGGAGAGGTTCCCTTATTTAAAGGCAAAAACCTATTTACAAATGTACAACGTTTAGTTTTAAAGAGGAACTCTGATATCATGGAAGTGTTTTTATATAACCGATTATCAATGCAAAAAGACAGAAGAACTAGGAAGTGGGAAAAGGAAGAGTGGCATTCTCAGGAAATATAGATAGCAAAATAATTCCTTATAAATGTTGACTTAGGATCATATAGAACAAAATCATTTACGTTAAACCATAAGATGTTATTCCATAGACACAAAGTTCCAGAGATGACATCCACGAGAATACAAAGCTTCTTGATGCAGAAATAGATAAATGATTTAATAATTTAACAAATAGGAAAGGAGGAATAACCACAGATAGAACAGAAAGAGGAGTCTTCTTGTATTGATAGCTTTTAAAACTCTTTTACACTTTCAAAAATAGTCAGAGTTCTAGCCCCTTAAGAATGGCGTGGAGAGCTCATTATATAGATTACAAATTAGTTACACTTGGTAACCATTTCTTTTAACTAAAATATTAATTAAGGAAATGCTCAATACAATATCCTTAATTAATTTACAAGGAGCTCAACACTTAAAAATAGAAGGAGAAAAGAGAAGCCAAAAGAAGAAACATCTGATTATGGCTGAGGTGGGCCCACTGATTTGAGGATCCGATATCTGAATTTCTTCAATGCTTCAGCTATCTCCATACCTCATGGGATTGATGTGTTGGCAATGGCATGAGACCAAGTGCCTAGACATTTTTCCATATCTTTATCAAACTTGAGTATCCCCAGGTATTCTTTATTTTCCTCAACAATTGCAGATTGAAGGAAGCAAATGTCCTTTATCTTCTCTTTGGTAATTAATTCTTCTTTGAACAAGTCTTCCTTGACAAATGTTCTGAACTGAGCTTTGATCTCTTGAAGAGAGCAAGGAACACCTGAGGTTTCATCATGAAGATGGCAATGAATATCTTTAAAGGTAGAAGAAACACAAGTCTTGAAAGATTCTCCTTTCTGCCATACGTTATTTAGCTCACCCAGTGCTTCTTCCAACACCTTCATCTTCCATTCTACACCAAAAACCCATGCCTTTGACAAGTTATTCTTGGCCTCATCAAAAATACACTATTAACCAACAGGATATTCTCATCAGTTTGGCCCATAAGATGAAGATCTGTAATACAACTAACCTAGAGCTTAAGCTCTTTATCCATAGCCCTTATTGAGGAAGTGAGTTTCTGTTGTAGATTAATCACCTTCTCATTGGCCTTGAAGGCTTCCTCAATGAAATTCAAGCCAGCTATAATCATATCATCAACCATGGCTTCCATAGCCTTTCCATAAGTAGAATACTTATGTATATCTTTGATGCTCTGAACTTCATCCTGGCTGAGAATCATGGGGGTGGAAGAGCAGCCAGTGGGGTAGGATCCAAAACCTTATCTTTGGTCAATAATGATTTGATAAAGTTGGAAAGAACTTGATTCTGTTCTTCCAACTGTTCTATAGTTTTCTTTCCCTTCTCTACTCATTCAATAACCTTTGTCACTATTGCTTGAAGGTTATGAACCTCACTCTCAGGAGTGGATTCCCCCATTGGGATTCTAGAAAGCTCTAAATCAGAGACCAAGAGATCCTGCTCTACCTTATCAACCTTGGGCTTTGCAACCTCTAGGAACTGTTGGCCTTGAGCATCAGTTACTATCCTTGAAGTTGTCTTGGCTCTCTTAGCTAGGAGGAGGAGGAGTAGTTCCTAGCAGGGCTGCCACAACATCAAAATTAGGCCTGTTATCCGAGAAGAAGCTCTCTTCTTCCTGTTTTCAACCATGGGTTGCACCCAAGCAAAAGTAGAAGAAGAAGAGGAAGGAACAAGGGGCCCAAGAGCAAGTGAACTCATGGACACTTAGAGTATTGACCACTGTTGCCTCTAGCAGAGAAGTGGTGGGAGTATCAGGAGCTTCCTTTGTAGAGGAGTCTGCGGTACTAGGAGGCTCTGCACTAGACATTTCCTTTTCTTTTCAACTTGTTACTTCAGGAGTTCTTGTAGGATTTGGTATTTCACCATCATCACTCTCACTAAGAACAATAATGTTCTCTAGTCCTGAAGGTAGCTCTAGATGCTCAAGAAGAGGCTCTTCATCAATTGGTTCCTGTTTGACTTCTCTGATCTTCTTTTGGTATACTTGGGTAGAAGAAGGAGTAGATGACTCAGGCTCTTTCATTGAGGAAGAATGAGGGGTTTGCTCAAGAACCTCGGTGTTGGTTGTATGTGCTTCCTTCCCTGGTGTAGAGGTGTCTCTGAAGAAGATCCACCTTGACTCTTCTTGAACTCACGAATCTTCCTATCAAGCCAAACTTTAGTTCTTACAAGAACAGGGGCCATAATCTCAACCAAATCATCCCTCTCTTTCTTGTACCAATCCAGATCCTCCAAAGGAGTGTGTTTGATTGTTGTCTCATATTCAAAGGACTATAAGTCCTCATCATCCTCCTTAAGTCCTTCAGGAACTTGGTAAAGATTGAGATCTCTGATGTGTTGTAGAGAGAGTCTACCATAGTGCCTTCACTGGCCTCAAAATCATCTACATCAATTCAGCCCAGTAATCCTCAGTATCTGGCTTGTGATGATAGTTTATCCTGAGGTTCTACTCAATAAACTTCTTCAGATCAAAGCAAGATCTGGTCTGAAGAAATGAATAGTGATAGAAGTAATAGCCCTTTCTACATTTTGGGCATCCAAGGTTGTCTTACATGTATAGTTTCCCAAAGAGATAGGGAATGCTAGGCCAGTGATCTTCTTGTCTCTACATGTCCTATGTAGCTTATCAAGTTTCTACATATATTTCAACCAGGGCCATCTTATCACCACAGAACATAGGGAGCTTGAGGGGTGTGCTCTCATAGCCAGCCAACTGATGTATGTATGAAAACCTCCTGAATTGGATAAAGAAAGCCCCATACTTGGCTATCAGGTTCATAGCTTCATCAGAAAATCTCTGAAGTGTTTCCCTCCAAGAGTCTTACAATGTACATGGTGAAAGCATCATTGACTCTTCTGAAATTGTGATTGCTAGTTTCCAGGGTAAACTAAGGGCAGTATGCATAAATAGGCTCATTCTTCTAGCCCTCTATGTAGGTGAAACCGAACCACTTTGAGGGATGCAGCCAGGGTATACATGAGATAAGAAGTCATATAGAACTTCTTAGTCTATTGAACACTAGACAACTGCTCAATCAAATTCATGTGAGACAATCTCGGCCCAATTGATGTTCTACTTTCCCTCACAGATGATGATGTTGATGAAGGGGCACATCCAGAAGTGAAACTCATTGGTGGAAGGAAACCCCATGATACGGGTGAGAAAAATGATAAAGTCAGACAACTCCTCATTAAAATCAACCCTGTATAATGCCTTGGAGAGTCGGGATGCTCCCTTCTTAGGGTTCTTTAACCATGACTTTGCTATATGTGCCTTGTATTTGTCACTTTCTTGGTCGAACATGATTTGGGCTTGGGCACGAGTGAGAATTATGGAATCTTCAGTTTTGGAATGCATAGAGTAGTAGTAATGGTGGCAATATCTAGTTTTGTGATTAATTCACCATGCACATTGGTGAGTTCCTTGGTATCTGGGTTAAAATGGGCTCATGTAGGAAAGCACCATGTCCGCACACTATACAGAGATAGGAAAACAACCACGTATGCAAGTCCACTGTCACTAATCATTTGTGCCATGGGAGCAGGATTAGAGCATGTTAATCTTCCCCAAAAATCTGTGAAATCTAAGTGTCGAACCTCACTTGTCTCTGATATCTGGTACAAAGGATTCAAGAGGTGATACATGTTCTTGCCCTAGAACTTGATCTTCATTCTTTGCAATGTGTAGGGGATAGCCTTCCAAAGATCAAAATCATGATGAGGATGCAAAGGGATACAGGGGCATGAGCAAATGGCTTTAATGGCAAGGATTCGAGCAAGAGAAGGCAAGCGAGCAATGTGACAAATGCGTAGGGGGGAGTCTAATTAAATAGCCATTTTAGGAGAGAGAAGGTTATTAAATGTGCATTAAATACACCCCGCACCGACTCAAAAAGATGAAAAGTGGGAAAAGTGGAAAAAATGGCCTGGATGGTCTTTGGTACATTTGGGACATGAGGGACAAAGACGTGATCCGGCTGATGCGGGTGATGCGGGGGAAAAGTGGGCCAAATGAGCACGGGTGGTCCAGAACTTGATATGAAAATATGCGAGGACACAGATGAAGGATGCGAGGACACAAGGATGTGATTCGGCTAATGCAGGTGATGCGGGAAAATAAATCCTAGACATGCATTTGGGATAGATGGGACAAAAGTACGTGAAGTACCCGATGCGGCCGATGCGGATGATTGGGTAACAGGAAGCCCGGGTGAACTTGGGACAAATGGGCCAAAAAGTTCTAAAAATCGACAGTTAAGGTTTTGCGGGAAAAGCGGCCGATCGATGAACAGAAGGCCCAGGGGAACTTGGGACATGGGGACAAAAATGTCTGACAGACCCACAAATCACCAAAAAGACTCCAAAAAATGCAATTTTCACCATCTCTTCAAGTTTTCTCTTCACTAGGACATTATTAAAGGTGCCAACTCAAAATTTTCAAATAACTTGTCACTTCATGATGGGTTGACACGACAATGAACTAGCAAAGTGGGCTCCAAGAAATAATGGCTTTCCTAATAAGATCACTCATTTAGGTGTCAAAATTTTTCTAAATGTGAGTGCGATTTACCCAATGAGTTGCACGATGAATTATTTGGGACTATCTTAGATTTACTTTATCCCCTTAAAATATGATGAGAAATAAATTAATTCATGCGTATTCTCGGTGGGGTCGTGATATAGACAACTTCGAATCTAACTTACAGGTTGTAAAATCAAGTCAAGTGGGTAAGCAAAGCGCATCCCTGTTTCATCCAAGAGGTTACTCGGTGGTGGATTACTTTAGGGTTCTTAGAACTACCCCCATTGTTGTAGCTTAAGCGGTTATGCCAAAGGGGTTATGTTCTAGTTGAGCGGATAGGGATGTACCCTTTTTCAAAACCTACAATACAATGTGATGTGAAGTGGTGTGTTTTTTATCTTGCTTATCTTAATGTGGTTTACGTACCAAACAGTTTGGAAACCCGTATTAAAACAAGTATTATAAGGTTTCATTTTTGCATCTTTGACAAGCGTTATGTCCTATATCCAAGGAGTTAGTAATTTTCCACCACAAATAATGATATCAAGAAAGAGAGTTCACGTGTTTCTTTTGATTCCTAAGATCACCAAAAATCCACGAAGGAAGAGCATACACAACGTAGAAACTCCACTAAAACAAGCTTGTATAAAAAATACTTTGAGCATGTTGGCAAAAGATAAGGTTCATTTTAAACAATTTTTAAAAAAGATCAATCCAATTAGAAACCATAAAGTAAGTCTTTTAAAAAGTGAAAAGAATGTTTTTAGAAGTGTTTTTGATCCCCAAGATCACCTAGAAGGTGCAAGGAGAGAGCATACACACTTCACAAACCTCCTTTCTAGCTAAGAAAATGAAACACTTAAACTATGTTAGTTAAATAACCCAAAAGAAACCTGTAATCACTTGTTAGAGCTTGTAAACTACGAAAAAACTCAAAAAGGATCTTATAGCTCAAAGAGAAAATTTTTAATTTCAACGCAAAACCTATGCATCCATAATGACGCATGCATGCCCAAGCTAACGGATACATGCCCAAACCAACGTAGATGTGTGGCGGTAAATTTTTATAGTGGGGTCTAACACCTTTGTAGGATTGAAGACAATTACGCCATGGGTTCGCAGAGACACCTACGCTTCGATGGATACGCTGCAGTAAAAATTAAAATCCACACAAAGATGCTAAAATACACTGTGTGTCTAGAGGCATAGGTATGCCTAATAGTAAACAAGATGCCTACAGTTTGTTAGGTACATGCCCCTTTGTAAATGAATTATCAATGAGAAATATGACCACACAGGTGTGTTCGTGGTCGGCTCGACAGTGTGCTAGGGATTCCAAGAGATGCTCCCCTCCAAAGAAACCTATGCGTATCTCCTAAAAAAACTTCAAATGTCATGGAAATGAAAATTTTCAACAGTCAAATAAATAAGCCGAGTTATTAGTCAAAGAAACCCATTTCTAGTTTAAACCCACAAAATATGCATGAACATGGATGTTTTAACTTACTTAAGAAATGAAATCAAGTAAATATAAAGTTGTTTCTCCTAGAAATAATGAAAGTGAACTTAAAAAGCTTGGAAAAGCCTCTTAAAGGACAATGGAGTTTGTCCCACCGAGTGTGCCAAATGTGTGCAATGAAAATTTTGTTAAAGTTATGATCATGGGGTAAAAATTTCTAATGAAACCCTAAAATCTTTGGAACAAGCAACTCAATGACCATCATATTAGAGATAAGCAAGATCTACCTATTTGCATGCATGTATAAAGATTGAAACAAACAATCAACCTCTAAACATGACTATATTAGTTCTCTACTCCATTAAAAGCTATCTATAAGTGAACCTATTAAAGCTTTAGCAATCAATTATGTGTTTATTGATGTCTCAAAAGCTTAAGAATGGAATCTCACCATTAATGGCTTCTCCCATTTACCTTTAAATCTTTGAAAGGATTAGAAAATAACAAGTAAATAACTCAAATATGAAATGAAATGACTCTAAAAACTAAAGCATAACCTAAATCAGAAATGAGATGAGAGAGAGAGTTCTTATGAAAAGGTGGGAGGGGTACCCTTCTATTTATAGTTTTTGGTTTGGAGAAAAAGGTGTTTTGGATGCATGTGGGACTAAAAAGGAGTCAAAAAGGTGATTTTTAGAAAATCACATTGGGAGGTGTGAACTAGATTTGGAAAGCTAAGTGGCTATTTGGAAGGTGAGATATTTGTTTAGAAAGTCAAATTCTCTTTAGAAAGTCAATAAGAGGGTTAATTAACCTAAACAAGGTTAATTAAAGGGAAACAAGCTTATAGAAGCTGGTTAGAGAGGGATTAACATGGTTTAGGAGGTTAAGAAAGGTTTAGAAAGGGTATTTTACTAGCATAGTGTAGTAAATGAACATGAGACTAGGATAGTTAGTATGATCTTAATAATAATATCATTTAGAAAAAACTATAGGTGTATACTATATTATCCATTTTTAGCTAGTTTCTACTGAATGTGGGTTGTTAATCCTTTTTCGTCACCTTGGACAAGATTTTAGCCTTCTTGAAACCGAGAAGAGGAAAGATTCATTAAATGTTCCAAAACTTCCCAAAAACATTGTGAATGGCTCTAAAACCTGAATTTCACTTGAGATACTCACGGACTCTTATATGAATCCCTCTCAACTATTTTGGTCTAATTTCTTCTAGATTGTCAATTTATTCTAGTGGGTAAATATCGATAACAAGAAAATCATTACAATAGACAAATATGACCCAAGTTAGTTAGCCTAGCTAAAAACTCATTACATTTGCCAAAAATGGCTCAAAACCCCATACACACAAAGTTAATAATGGCACTACATAAAAACCATACATAGTTATGACCCATAAAGCCTTAAAATTATTAAAATATGATTTTATATTCATACATGGTCAAAATTTATCTCAAGCAAAAAAATTATTTCATTTAATGGGCCCAGTGCACTTTGTATTTTTCAAGACAGTTGCTTTTTACAACATTCACCACCATTGAAAAATTCATTGTGCCACCAAATCACTTATACTAAACCAAATCATTCCACTCAATGAAAATGGAAGAACATATAGGAAAATTATAAATAATTTATAATCCTTGAAACAATCGCTTTACTGATCAAACCACAAATACATTTATCTTCACAAGATCAACATGTAAAAGTAGTTGTTTCCAATAGTTATCTCATAATCTTTTTTATGAAAACATTCAAGAAATCAAAATGGATTCATGGGATGTGAAATTCATCCCTCTTCACAATACATATGATATCAAGCATCACCTAATCCATATTATACTCCATAAAACAACATACTTGCACAAAACCACATCCTATCCTTCACTATAAAAAAATATTCCTTTCGAAAGAATGACCTTAAAAACATATCAAATAACCCCATAATGAATAAAAATTATATCAATAGACCTATTCCTCAATATTATTTCCAACCCAACTTGAATTATCCTCGAATTCCACATATAGCTCATGTTATGGCCATTTTGTTGAGCATTGTGTTTTGAGGCCTCAAAACTACTCTTTGACCAGTCAACTTGAATGGACCTCAAATGACCATGTACCTACATGAACATGTCTTGAAAAATTAATGGAAATCAATATCATCAAACATACATCTCACAACATCAATTTTTCATGCTTGCTCCTTTGGAAAACCTTGTCCTAAAACATGCTTCTTCAAAACTTGACTAGTTTGGGAGGGGCCCACTCATCACCACGACCTAAATCATACATTTCTCTTAATATAAGAGATTACCATAAACATAAAATTATCAATTTTTATGAATTTATCAAAAATGTCTCTTTATACCTCTTCTTTTGCAAACTTCTCCTAGTAGGGTTTAACTAGGGTTGTAGACCACTTTACCTTCTTAAAAACCTGATTATAAATTAACATAATTATTTTTTTGAAACCTCCTAGACTTAGGATAAAAAAATCCCTAAAATCCACAAGGTCCCATCCAAAGTAAGAAATTTAGGATGAGCATCATAAGTACCAACTCGACCTGAAGTTTTACTTGTTCTCGACCTCTCACATAAACTATCATAACACATAAAAATTCTTGTCCTAACAACCTAAAATTTTCTCAAAGCACCATGAAACATCCTAAAAATATATCCAATCATCATAATTTCAATAACATACCTCAATATCTCCAGCCTATCTCATTTTCACAACTTCACCATAAGGATTTTCACTATAGAAGCTAGGGTCAACTGAAAGAGTGTAATAAATCATCAATAAACCTCTGAAAATGACCCAAAAATACCTGATACATCATTATATACCTTAATGAAATCTTCCATGAGCTCATATGGCTCCAAACCATAGTCTCACACCTCCTAGCTACCATGCCTCCTCCCAATGAGTGCCATAACATAGCCAAACACATGTATCTCGCATCATGCATCTACTGTTTTTGCCTTAACACTCTCCAAACCTTCTATCAATCATGTCAAAATGATTCTAAAGCATCCAACAAGCTCACATTGTCATACTACATAACCTACGCACCTGAATAGGCTTGCAAGAGCAAGAAATCCTCACTAAATCTCATTGTATCATCATAAAACATATGAATAATTATTTTATCATCATATACATCATCAAATAACCCTAATCCAACATCCAATTTGTAATTAATGTGGTTTTACATCAATTACAACACATGTAGGAACAAATGCTTTGACATGTCTTGTTTCTAAACACTTACACATATACCATCAAAAATATTCAATTTGAAACAAATATTATCAGGCTTTAAAATATTCATCCATACCTATTACACACTCACCTATGAGTCACACTTATCACCCATGTAAAACTAGCTCACCAAATGAGTTCAAACTTCACTTGTATATGAAAATCAATTCACAAACCCAATGGAGTTCGGTCCCTCTCATGGTAAATTAAACCCATACATATTAATAACATTCAATAAATTTCATTACAATGGTCCCATATGACCCATAGATTGGTCTAGCTAAAAACCATAATCCATGCACCAAAATCCTCAAAACCCTTGCATTAAGATGACCAAAATCTCCTAATTCCAAAACTATTTTTATTCATGCTCTAAAATTAGTAAAACATGTTTAAAATTAAATTTAAACATCCTCCATGGTTTCAATTATCATTAAGCTATCAAATTATTTCGTTTAATGGATCTAGTGGCTAATTACCTTCACTAAACAACTTATTTTAATAACTTATATTCATATTTGGGCCTCAATACCACCCAATAAATCATAAACTATGTCATGTGACAAGTATTCATAAATATAGAGTCATGTATAACACTCCTGAACAAGTTATATCTCATGAAGCAATCACTGCTCAAACCAAAACCAATTTTTTCTTCACCAAATCAAGTTGCTCAAAAAATAGTTTTAAAAATAAATTGATAAACACCATTGATATCACTTAAAAACCTCCAAATAGAATCATTGGATGAAAAATACATCCCTCTTCAATTTCTAGGTGATAATAAGCATCACCCAATCCATCTCATCCCCCAACTAACTCAATCTTTCGGTAAATACAATTATGTGTTGGATAGAAAATATTTTTGTCCACAAACTGATCTGAAACCATAGAAAAAATCATCATCATAAGACCAAAATTATAGCACTAGAACGATATATGAATTATATCTCAAACAAAACTTTAATCATCTCCTAACTCCTCTTATAGCTCTTACAATATCAATTTTACTAAAGATTTGCTTCGACTTCCCCAATACTACCCTATGAATAGTCACCTAAATGAAGTAAACTTGACCACCAAATTTCTTCACCATGACTTAAAAATATATTTAATTAAATAAAAAATCACATAAATCGAGAAATGGCCATTTAGTGTGCAAATCCTTTAGACAACCTTGTCCAAACTCAACTTCTTCTTAAAGCCGACTTGTTTGAGTGGGGCCCACTCATCACCATAACCTTTACCATACCTTTTTGGAAAATGTCCTATACAACATCAAATAGTAAATTTTTAAGAACCAATCAAAATTGGGCTGGTGTAAGAACTTTTCTACAAGCTTCACCTAGCTACAGGTTTAACTACCATTTCAAACCACTTTATCTTATTAATAGTTGTTCTTAAAAATATGACTATCAAATCACCTCGTTATTTTTTAAAAATATTCATAAGTTATCTTATAATATACCCCAAATATATTAGATCCCCATGCAAATGAAAATTTTCACAACGAGCATTAGAAGGTCTAACTTTGTCTCAAAATCACACTGAAACTTACTCATTTTTAACAAAACTTGTATAAATTCAAATTCCTTCTTTAGAATCACCTAAAATTTGTTGTGAATCACCATGAAAACCTGATTTGACTTTAAAAACTCACTTCATATCCCAAATATCTATGAAACTCCCCATCTAGTCTCATTTTCTTGTGCTAAACTCTTTATTTCCACCTATTTTCCTCCCGAAGACCTCATAAAAGCATCAAACCATTGAATGCGGACCTCAAATTCACCATACACCTCAAGTAAACTACCACCATGATTATACCATTCTCCAATAGGACTCATCATCTCTAAATATCATGTATCTACTTCATTCTACATGTTCTAGGCTAGAAACAATTTTGACATGAATTGAGTCAACAACGAAAACTCATGACTCTACCTTTCTAACCTCATGCATACCCAAGGACACTTGTAAAACACCTAATAGACCATATACAACTTTATGAAAACATCAAAATAGCTCATAATGGCTCAAACCATGATTTCACATTCTCAACCAAGTAATAACACACTATAAACCTTCACCAATCTTGATACATTCACTAAATCTTCATTCATAACACCTAAAAAATATGATATAGTGAATCTCATGGCTACATGAAACCATTTTACATAAATGTGGTTGACATTAATGAAAACACAACCACAAAATGGCAAAAAATCTCCCCTTTTTTATTAAACGAAACCATCTTCAAAAAAATTGATGGAAACTAGCAAGATAAACACACTATAAGACACTCCACCATGTTTCGATGTCTCTCTCCCCATTTCCATATATCAAAAATGATACACTAACTCTTAGATATGAAAAAATGACTAAAATGACAATAAAAATGAAAAAATCAACTTACTTTCCCATATTACTTCCCCTCAGACTATATTATTCCTACTTTGACTCCTTTAGTAGTATATGAATATCCATGGACCTAAAAATGATCCCGAAAAGGTTCCCCTCAACCGATACTTGATTTTTTAGGATTCATTCACATTTCACATCACATTCTAGGTCTATATCAAGTACAATTTTCTTCCAATGCTAGAATATTCACTTTTAGGACCATAGTCCTTGAACCTCTTCTTGAGTAAAAGAATTAATTACTTTAACAAGCTCTAGAATCATCTCAAGCCTCTAACATACCTTTTAAATTATCTCCCGAAAGCATAATATGTTTATTTATCTATCAATAAAAAAAATTGAAGAACATACGTTCATTCAATCCCTCAATACGCTCAAGCATTGCATCATTGACCCTAAAGTACTAATTTAGTCTTTCATATCCTCTTTTGAGTGAAATTATTCATGTTGAGACAATATTTGCCTACCTTGCATCCATTTCTCATGTTTTAGTTAGCCCATCCCGTATTCACTCTTATAATCTCTTAGACACCTCCTAAATAATAGAGACACCAAATATAGAAGCAAATGAAGCTCCCTTGTCTCTCGAGAACTCTTTCAAACATATACCTTGTACTATTTCTCTATTCCACAAGAATACATTGCCATTTATCCTAACGATACTATTTTCTCAGCTATACATACCTTATATAATTTTCAATTACTTCATGAAGTATGAATGAACCACGCTTTGCCTCTTAGGGTATGTAACCTTGTATGTGACTATTATAAACCATTCTTGGCTCTTACTCTTGCAATTTCTCACAATCCTTTAGACTCGGTGAATACCTTAATGTTATGGAAGTTCTATAATAAGTGTAAATAAACATATATACATCCTCAATGTCTTCCATCACCATAAGATTACTTAAGAAAATCAAGAGACCTTACAACATCTTTATCACTTCACAATGGCCAAATAACCATGAGAATACCTTCATACATGTATAATCTTAAACATGGTTGACTCAAAATACCTTGTCATCGTCTTTAATTGCATTATTTCTGTACCATTACATCTTGGTCTTTACAATCCTATTGTAGGCATTAAGACATATATGTGCATCACAAGAAACCTTTACACGTTATTCTCTCACTAATTATGCCAATTTTTCTCTATCATATACCTCTAAGATATGTACCTCGTAAACATTCTTTATAATACTTTCATAAAATCATTCATTCCTCTGAACTATGATCATATAAAATAGCTTCAAGATATACTTATCTCATGATAACATACGCAAGAATCATTGTTAAGATTCAAACACAACAAATCATCTTGAACACTCATCTACAAACTCAGTAGGTATTCTTCTCATATGAAAATAGTCATCAAGGTATCCTGAGATATTTATCACCATGATATAACATTAAAAAAATCACCTTCTACAGTCTTTATAATACACATTCTACACCACTAAGCATGATAAACACTAGAAGACAACTTGAGAGTATCTTTGTCAATATGGGATATGTCATTTCAGTTGTCTTGATACATACTTAGGTACCACCATACTTTCCAACACCTTAGCTCTATCTTATACAAATATTCATCAGTATCTAGTTTGGATTATCATTAACATATTAAGAGAACATCTTGATACCTGTAGTTGTGTATGACATCTTGAATTTTGAAGATACACTCAACATGACTACAAATAAATCGTAAACCTAGAATTTAGTCCACTCCAAAGCATAGACCATGGAATTTTCCTCTTTATGAACTCATAAAAACATGATGATAAGCCCTTAACACACAAGATATTTTAGTCAAGAGTACACACCTATCACTAAAAGATAATTTCTTGTCTCGATCATGATTAACTTTGAGAATCATCATGAAGACCTCATTAGCCTTAATGGAACTCAAAACACACCATGCATTCCTGTAGCTCTTTAAGATGAAAGTGTCATACATGATTCTAGTCTCTCTTGAATTAATCACTATAGATCTTTAACATACTATAGTAGTTCACCATGATCATAACACCCTATTCTCAATGTTATTATTTAATGAATTCAAATTCAAATGCATTCTTATCTCCTTTGACCTTGTAAATATATCCAAAAACATCCTCTTGAATATGTCATGAAGATTTTATAAGAAACATTATTTAACACCGATAGTCATGCCTTCAATATTATTATAATAGAATAAATATACCTCCTTTCTGTGCAGAATCCGTATTTGTAAATAGATATAGATTATACCTAGTTAACTATCAAACATCTATAAAATAGTTTCTACCATATTTTTAAATACCGTAAGAATCATATTTTCAAATTCTAATCACATTGAAAGTGTAGCCTTCATTCCTTTAACTTGATTACAAACTATTACCTATAGATCAAAATCATGCTTCTTGAGTCATTTTGTACAAGCTTTACAACACCTCTCTTTCCTTTCTAAGAACAACTATCCATATTAAAATTAATATGTAAACGCATATCATGTAGACCAAGCAATCTTCAAACTATCTTCATGTAGCATATGTATTCTTAGACCATTCATACTCTATTTCCTTTAACCACGGCTTCAAGTAGTCTTTATGTATAGTCTTGTTATACTTTTTCTAAGAAAGGATATTAATTTAACCTTATTTTTTTCACCACATAACATACTAAAGATAATTTTGATGAATTATCCTTCAAACATGATGACTTCATACTGAGTCAACTATAGAACCTTTTATATTTCAAAGTTCCAAAATTAACTCTTAAATAGAGACTGTAGATTTATTCTTCCAAATAACAATAATTTACTTATGAATAGACTCTTTTGTTCTCTTTCACATGATTTATTCTTGCTTAAAAGGTGCTATGGAAAGATATGGGTTTCTTCACATAGTCTATCCAAACCTTCTTTAGTCCTTGGTACTTAAAAACATTAGTCCCAACCCTTTATCAAATGACCTATCCACCATTGTATTCACATGCACGCTCTTAAATATGAACATAGAGTCATACCTTGAAATTTACAATTATAAACCATTAAAGTTCATTAAGAATTTTGATTGAGTTCCACAATTTTCAACTACCTTCATAATTACTTGGAACCATTTCACATATATTCAAAGTAAGATAACAACTTAAATTCATGACCACTACTACTTGAAAATCTTACATGAAAATGTTCCAAGATTCTACACACATCTTCTTAGAACAACCTTGTTTCATACCCCTTTATACAATCCACTACTTCGGATACACCGAGAACTTCCTCATGCTATTATTTGTACTTTTTTGTGGTTATTTACACATTTTAATTCAGGAAGTATCATCAACATTATTCATATACATTGAAACCTTTTAGTAAACCCTTAATTTGACAACATTATCTTGTGTTGATAAACCTTTCTCGTAAGCTACTTAGAGAAACTACATTTGTATCTTGAAACCGAGAAACACCCATTGAATTCCTACACTAAGTAGAGTATATTGACATCCTATTTATAATTTTTACAACTTGATGAACTCTAGTTCCATTCAAATAAACCTATAAGTTGATCTCAAGAAATTTGTCTTACAGAGGTAACAAACAACTTATAATGACCTTATAAACAAAGACAAACTTATAAGATTTCATGTTTCTTGTTAATTCTTCAAGGTGTGGATTATTACTTGACTATAGACTCGGACCATGATTAGAAACTACACGAGATCAAGATATATCATGAATTCTTGATGACCTACATAGACCCTTATACCTTGACGAGATATCAGAATAGTCTCATTAACTCAAGATATAAACCCTTTACTTAACTCACAACCTTTTGACTTGATAGAATTCATTTTCATAATAGATATCATAGGGACATGTCATGACATTGACTTAAAACATATTTTCTTAAAATTGATAAGACATATGATGATAAAGACACACCCTTAACTTAGCACCACCTTGTGAATGGAAATAGATGGAGTATGAAAGACAACCTTATGATATTATAGCTTATGGAAACTAATATTGATCTGAATATGATCTTCATCATGATTTTCTTCCTCCAATTATCAATTGACCTATGAACGTTTTTCTTTAACAAGAAAGAATATTTAAAGAATATATACACATCCCTTGCTGAATGGAATGATGGATGATCAACTAGCTCCATCCTTGAGAATGTCAATCCTTTCTTGACTTCCAAACCCTGCAAATATCCTTACCCTTAGAGTGTGAAGACTTTCAAACATGTCATCTTTACTCATATTTTTCATAATTACACGTATTATCTCTCCTTATCAAAAGACATCTCTTCTTCAAGATACTCATGGGTCATTTCATAGCTATTCATCAAGGATAGGGATTCAAAAATACTTATATTTCTTCTAGATCAAAATCATCACTTTCATCCTTTTTTTTATCATAACATTAAGCATACCTTCAAGATCAACATACCTTGGACATCTGCAACTTCACCATCCTCATTTTTAGGGACACATATATTAGAATAAGATTCTAGGTATTAATCATCTTATTCATCCTTCCCATCAGGATAACCTACTTCAAAATCACTACATAGGGATGCTTTGACACCTTCATCGTCATCTCATGCGTTATAATGGACAAATGAGTGCAAAAACAAAGAACATCTTTCCAAATATCAAACACTAATGATTTTAAGCATGCTCTCAACCGAACCAATGGATTCCCTTCAAATTGAACTAGAAAAATCTGCCATACATGTATTTCAAGTAGGATGTCCTTAGAGTGGTGAAACTTTCCTCTCAAGGACCTACTCGATACTAATTTTTGGAATCAAAATGAATGAAGGGAGGAGTGAATCAGTCATATAATAATTAAAACTTCATTTTAAATTGCTTAGATTCATCATTCAAATAAACAATTTGATATCTATAAACCACATAAACATATTATCTCGTGCAATAAACAATAACATGTGCAATAATAAAAAGAGAAAACACAAGACACCAATATAAGTGGGAAACCCTCAAGGGGAAGAAAACCAACTGAAATCATTGCTTATATTACCCAAAGAAAGGAGTTGTAAGAATATTACACATCCTATAATATTTTATTTAGTGAGGCATCATCCCTATAACGAGTATGAACCCCTAAATATTTTTTGATATTACGTAAAACAAAGGACTCGGTTTAATATTACACATCACAAGAGATTTTTTTAGTGAGGCACTAACCCAACAAGAAACACCAAACCCTAAAACCTTGTTATAGGACTCACAATAAGAGATTCCTATGAATATGAATCCTCATAATATATTTTCAGAAGTATGACCACTAAAAAATGTGGATATCACAACTCATAGTGATCCCGAAGTTAAGCTCCAAACACCTTCAAACCCTTTTTCAAGCAAACCTTCTTCAAATTTCTCTCATTAGGTCTTCTTGAACTTGTATTACCTTTAAAACCTTGAATAAATGTCTTTAAAATTATTAAACATGTTACACATGTGATTAGAATTCAAAATATGCATCCATATCTATTATACACTCACGTGTTGATCACACTTTTCACCCATGCAAGACTAGCTCACAAAATGAGCTCATTCTTCACTTTTATATGTAAATCATTTCAAAACCCAATGGAGTTAGGTTCCTCATGATAAATTATACCTATAAATTAAAATAATTACAACGGTCACATATGACTCCATATAGGTCAGCCTAGATAAAAACCATCATCCATGCACCAAAAATCCTCAAAACCCTTACACCGGATGACACAAATATCATAATTCCAAAACCATTTTTGGTATTTTTCTCTCAAATTAATCACACATGTTTAAAATGAAATTAAAAATTAAACCATGGTATCAATTCTCATGGACCAATCAAATAATTTCATTTAATGGGCCCACTGGCTCATTACCTTTAAGAAATAGTTACTTTCAACAATTGATTTTCAACTTTGGGCCTTAAGACCACCCAAGAACACCTAAACTATGGCATGTGACCACTCTATTGAAATTTAAATCCCTATATAACAATCTTGAGAAATTAAAATCTCATGAAACAATCACTTTCTCAAACCACAACCACAACCACTTTTGTCATTAGCAAATCAAGCTACTCAAATAATTTTTTCAAAACTCAACTAATAAAAATCATTAATTTCACTCCCAACACCTGAAAATGGATTCATTAGATGAAACTTTCATCCTTTGTAACATTACATATGATATATAACATCACCTAATCCATCTCATTCCATAACCAACTAAATCTTTCAAAGAAATACAATTATGTCCTGGATAGCTAAAACCCTTCTTGTCCACAAAATTACATGGAAACCTATAAAAAATAATATTAACGAGATAAATATTATATCATAGAAATATATCTTAATTACATTTCCATCACAACTTAAATTACCTCATAACACCTCTTGTAACTCTTGTAATAACCATTTTATTAAAGATTGCTTCGACTACCCCAAAACTTTTTGAATAGTCAACCTAAACTTACATTTTGACCATAAAATTTCATCACCATGACATGAAAAATTTATGGAAATAAATAACAACTCACATAAATCAGAAAATTTCTAGTTCTTTTGTAACTCCTTTAGACAACCTTGTCCCAAAATGAACTTCTTTAAAACCAACTTTGTTTGAGTGGGGCACACTCATGATGAAAACCTATACCTTACCTTTCTACAAATATGGAATATTAATCAACAATATCTAATAATTACTTTGAATAACCAATTGAAATTGGGATAGTACAAGAAATTTTCTGGAAGTTACTCATAACTAGGTTTTAACTAGGGTTTCAAACCAATTTAGCTTGTTAACGATCATTCATACAAATATGACCATCAAAAAACCTCTTTATTTTTGTGAAATATTAATAAATGAACTTATAAGATACTCAAAATAGGCCTGCTACCCATTAAAATCATACAATTTACAACAAGCATCGAAAGTCAACTTTGTGTCAAAATCACACTAAACTTATCGGATTTTACCAAAACTTGCATAAATTCAAATTCATTCTTCAGAATGACCTGAAATTTGTCATGAAGCATCATGAAAAGCTTATAAAATAGTACCTACTCACCTCATATCCCAGATAGCTCTGAAATTTTCTATCCAATCTCATTTTTCTGTGTTAAATTGTATGTTTCCACCTATTTTCCTTGGAAGGACCACATAAAAGCCTAAAACCAATGAATGTAGACCTGAAACTCAGAATAAACCTTAGGTAAAGTACCAAAAGTATGGTAACATGCTCCAACTTGAATAATAATATCCAAATCTCATGTATCTACCTCATTCTACATGTTCAAAGGCTAGAAAAAAGGTTGAAATGACTTGACTTAACCGTGAAAACTCATGAATTAACCTTTCGATCTCATGAGTACCTAAATTCACTTGTAAGACAACTCATATACCTTATATTACCTCATGAAAAAATCAAAGAAACCCAAAATGACTAAAACAATGATTATGCATACTCAAACAAGTACCCTAAACTATAGACCTTTATCAATCTTGACATAACCACTCAATATTCATGCATGACACATAAAAACATCATATGTGGACTCTCATGACTACATGAAACCATTTTACATAAATGGGGTTGACATCAATGACAACAAAACAAAACAATTGCCATCAATATTAGCACATGTAATGTGTGTGAATGTATATGCCCTAGGAGCCTCAATGGGACTGATAAGAGGTATCTTCCAAACATCATTGTAGTGTGTAAGAATCAAGTAAGAAGTATGCATTGAAAAAAAAGAGAAAGTTTTTTTAATTATTGGTAAATTAATTTTTTGAAAGGACTATACCCTTGTACAAAAATAGCTCAACACGAGATAGGGCAAGAGAAGAACAGAGAAAGGATCAAAATCCAGATACGAGAGAGGAGATCAAATGGAGCCAAACTCCAAAATGCAAAATCAAAATAGAGCAGAAAGCAGCAAAGCTGCAGTGACAAAACAACAACTAAACAAAAAAAACAGCAAACTAACAGTAACAGTACAAGCAGAAAGCCTAATTCATAACCTGCTCAATGGAATCCTTCATGGTGGAAAAAGCAGTGAGGATTCCAATGGCAGAAACTTGGGCCGGATCATTCTGATTTGCCTCTTTGATGGCAAGGTCTTTGTTTATTCCCTTTATCCAGCAAACCTGAGGTAGGTTCTGAGGTTGCATATGTTTTGGACTTGAATTTCATTGTATGTCAGTATAGCCTGCAGGGCCTCCTTATATCTGGTGACAGTGTTCTTGGTGGACTTCAAGCGTCTGTCAATGGATTCAATCTTCTTGAAGACCTCCTAGAATCGTTGTTGATGAAGATCATCCCTATCGTCCATTTTTCACTTTCCCATGCCTTTTGCCAGTTGCTTGACCTCTGACTTCAGAGTGTTTAGCTCAGTGCATAGCCCCTCCAAAGTGTAAGCACTAGGTTCATCAGTAGCTAAAAGTTGGCGGTGGGGAGAGGAGGGATGTTACATTGCAAACAGATTCTTGGCTGCTCTCCTCGCGCTCCGAAGCATCCTCTTGGATGGAGCTGGGTCAAGGGTGGGGAATATCGGTCTTTGGCAGAGAGAGGTAAGTTAGGAGAATCTACGATGAGGGGAGAACAGGGGTGGCTGCTGGGATAGAGAGGGGGGTTTGAGGAGTGTGCAAGAGAAAGTGATGATAAAGAAGGAGGATGACCCCTTGGTGCAGGGGAAAGGTCCCTTCAGTGTGCTTTGCCGTGACAATAGACTCTTCCAGAGATTTCAGCAGAAAGTGAGGGAAACAAACCTTAAATCCCCGCCTAAAGTGGTTTAAGAAAATCAGGTGTCTGATAGGCACCGTGGTAAATCTACCTTCAAGGGTGATATAGCGCACCATCATCCTGGCAATCTCATCAAACGGGTGAGGGAGAGAAGAGACCTGAATGCCGCCAACCGTGAAGATCAAGTTGTCCCCTGGCTCCACAAATTTAGCTTCTTCTACCTTTCTGTCCACACGCTTGCTGTAGAAACGAACTCCATCCAGCTCCAGACCTGTTACCTGCGCGATGAGTTCTTCATTAATGCTGAAGCTGCAACCACGAAAAGTGATGATCCTGTCCTTCCACAGGTGGGTGAATTTTGCAGAGATGCATTTGTCATGGCCCCGAATCCTTTCAATGAGGTTAGAGACCCCACCGATTTTAAGTAGCTCCCATAACTCCTCGTCATTCTTCCAACGAGGATCACAGGTTGGCTCGGTCTGACGAGGAGCACCTCCCATATTGTTGTCGTTCTGCTGAGGAGACGCAACAGAGGAATATTGAAACCGCTTAACAACAGTGATCAAACTGCAAACTAACGGCTCTGGACCAGGCTTATTAAAGACCCAGAAAGCATGTGAAGGGTAGTTGTTCCTTTGATTTTGCATAGGGTGAAGTGACTGGTTTGCAGCAGTGTACCTGTTTTCCAGCACATAATGCATGCAATAAATCCAACTAACCAGTACGGCTAGGATTTCTATCATGCTCCAAGATCTTTCCAAGCTTATCTGAGATGGCATCATGATAATTCCAAATGGTGAGATTTGTATGGGTGTTTGCAACTCCCTCGTTCGCCAATACATCGGCAGAAAATCAAGAGAAAGTTAACGCACATGCATATATCTATAAAATATATTGACATACTAAGTATCCAATGTCTAGCCATGGGAAACAAAGTGTGCATGTAAATATAATCAAGTAAGTATAAGTGCAACAAAGATATGCAATATGTCGTGTGAATGTAATGGAATGGTATGCAATGTGACAGGAGGAATATTCCCCCAATGAATGTGTATGAGATGATGTTCATTTATAAAATAACCCTCTAAAATAAAGAATGAAAAATAGAACAAGAGTGCATTATCGGGAAATGGTTTGAAATTGCATGATAGAAAGATAGATAATGAATCATAGAGCATAGAAGATGAATGTACCAAGGTTAATTTTAAATTTAGACCCTCAACATTTGAGTATGAAATGTGGAAATATAATTCATCATAGGGTATTATGATAAGTTATAATTTAATGCTAGAAAGATATATTGTGAAGCACATATCCCGAGATGTGTAGTCTGTAATAGTAAATGTTAGAAAAATATAATGTGAAAGGAAAAATTGTGAAGTGTGTATGATGTGAGGTTCATGAATTTACATAGAATTCCCTCAACATCAATTTTAAACCATAACAAGAGAGTGCATAATAGGGTAATGACGATATAATGTGTATTCAAGTTGTGTAAAATTTCTTATAAACAAAAAGTATGAAATAAGGAGCGTAAGAGTAGGAATGGTAGAAACTTGATGATGTTAAGATGGGGAAGAGAAGTAAACATGATACCCTCCCAATTATATTAGGATAAGTAAATTATCCAATGAAGTTAATGTGTAATGGTACTTCATCTAATGTCTAAGAGATTAAGGCATGTGACCATGCTCTAAGAGTTATGGAGTATGAGTATGACATTGTATATATGAAGGAAACGTAGGTGGTGAATGCCTATATGAAGTATACCTAGGAGGTGATTAAATCCTATATGAAGGAGACCGAGGAGGTGAATAAAACCTATGTGATGGATATCTAGAAGGTGAACGAGGTGGTGAAATTCTATGTAAAGGGGATGCATGAGTACGGGACTTAAACTAAGAAGATAGACTAGTGGAATGATGAGAATGAGTTGGTGATGTGAAAACAGTTAGCTAGGTGCAAAAGATTCCTTAGATTTGAGAGGCTCATGGGGAGGAGATTTTAGAGGCTAAGTGGGCTAGTGAGAGGAAAATACTAAAGAGGAGGAATATGAAATGGTGTGGATGAAGGAACATCTTTAATAATTATAACTTTCTTATTTTGAATGAATTAGATACACAAGTGGGTCATGTAAAGGATACCCTCGAGAGGAAGAGATCTAAGGAATACCTAAGATAAGTTCACAACCTTCGATTAAAGGTGCTATAATGAATGCAAACACAATGGTGAGAGGAACACCTATAACTTGAATCTAGATATAACCATAAAATTATGGAATTGGATATGATGTTTGAAGAGTGAATATTTAATACAAATTTTGAGTGCAAGAGAGCTGACACCAATAGGAGTCGATGGATTATTCATAGTTTTATTGATAGTATAAGATCTAATAGAATAATTGATGTGTAGTGTATTAGAAGAGAATGTAGCATGATAATCATGATCAGATAATTTGATGAGTGGTGGAGATGCATTAGTATGAGAAACCAAAACATCAATAGACCCTAATGAAGGAGGAGGCACAACAAGATATGTATGATTAGTTAAAGAATCACCAAATTTGTTTCCTAATTAGGTAATGAATCTTTCAAGATTTTGAGTTTTTCATTGTCATTGATCTACTTAGATGTTGAAGGATCAATGAAACCAATTTCATCATTGTATATAAGATATTGAATGATATTCCTAAGTCTGAAACATCGATCAGTTGAAATCGCAACACATTTATGATAGTGACATCTACACTTTTCATCATAATCACGGCCTTTAGGAGAATGGATCAAGACTCAATGATGGTGGAAATGTAATAAGTTTTCTTTCAATAATTTGTGGCAATAGAAGATGAGGAATATAAGACAATTTTGTAAATATATGCTTTGGAGGGTGCAAATGAATATTTTTAGGAGTAGAAACAATCTTAATAGCATATTTGGATTTAGTGGGGTTATGAGATGGATTGAAGGTAAAGTTTCTTTGAATCTAATGTGAAGATGAAGCCTAATCATGATATTTGAGTTTTCCCATAGATAATAGTTTTCTTTCACATAAATTAAGAGTTTGGTATAGTTGATCAAATTATGGAGAGCTCTCAAATATGATGCTCTCTTATAACGGAGATAAAAGAGTATGGACAAAAATATCGGGTGATTTAGTATCCATGATTACATTTATAATCTTATCTAAATTATTCTTATATCATAACACATAATCCACTAGATTCTCATTAGATCCTTGTTTGATTTATGTAAGTTGAGCATAGGATATTTTAGAACCAATATTGATTGAAAAATGTGCTAGAACATAATAGGCTAAATGCATGAATGATTTTACCGAATGAGCAGGGTAGATCATAGAACAAACTCATAGCATTGTCTTAGATACCCCGATAAAATAGCTTAGCTAATAATTTATGATCATCCACATAATCTAGACATGCCACATAAAATTATTAGAGATGCAATTGAAAATCATCATGACCAAAGTGAATGTGGGAATTTTAGGAGTGAATAATTTTGAAGGAAGTGCATAAGTGGAAATTGTAGGAGTAAGGTGGAATCGAGAGATGGAGATGCAAAAAAGTAGCATGCTGAAATTAAATAATTTGAACTTGGAGATCCTGATAGAGAGAGGATAGGTCTTGAGTACTAATGGAAGAGACTTACCACATGTGAGAAATAAGAGGCAAAGTGAAGTTTTTGGTAGGTGTAGGAATAGATATGGGAACAATAGAAGTAGGTAAAAGAGTGGAATAAGGGGGTTGAGTAGCAATAGGTATAGAAGTTGAAGTGGATGTATGAATACTAAGCTAATTGAGATGGGTGGTCTCCTCATGATAAGTGAATAATAGTAAATATAGATCTTTTGGATGTTCAACAAGATGAGAATTGAGATCACAAAGGTCTTCATCAGTAAAGGGTGCATGAGTATTAGAAATGATAAAAAGATAAGAAAATATCTAGAATCAAGGTTAGGTTAGAGAAATGGGTTCATTAAATTATTTAACAAAATAAATTTAATGCTAAACCATAATTACAGAGTCCCGTATGATAAATAAATGTTAAATTGCATATTGGAAACAATAAGTAAGCTAATAAATATGGAACCCCAAGTGTAAGAAACACTATAAGACTTAGTTGATTTCACATTTTTCTTGGAAATAATGTAGACTATAAAATTGATGAACAAGAAGGGAAGACCATCGAAACTATACACCGTAAAATCTAGATGTGTTGGATGAGGATGCACTAGGGAGCTTGGACCGGTAGGGTGCCCTAGGTACCAAAGCCTCTTCTACGGGATGCTGTGAGTGCGTAGGTTTTCAAAACTTGATTTTTGTATCGTATGAGTGTCATTTGTAGTATGTGTTTGTCAATTTTATGTTGTAATATTATCTCTGAGTTCACCTGAAACTTGCAAGACAAAGATTTCCCTACAAAACCCACAATACCACATTAAATCAAAAAAGAAAGATACAATATGGGGAGTTGGATTGACCCCAATAGTCACCCAAATTAGTAAACTTATGACCAAGTGATGCACTATGTCTCTATATTCATGTATTTTTTTCCATATGTGATAGAATCGTTCCATAGGAAGCACTTGTGTAAGTGAACTTGATAGTGGCCGATAGCTATATATATCAATGTAAACACATGTTTGGATAGACAAATGAACTCCCCTTCCTATGAAATGTATGCATAAAATGCAGTCCCTTGTCCCTTTTATATATGTTGTATGGATTCCTTTAATGCTAATAAATTCCCTTGGATATAACCTTGGGTGATGATAATAAATGCTTAAAGCTTGGTCTAATATTTTGGTCACATAGATTTGTATTTATATGATTCCATTAGTTGAATTTTGTAATTGAACTATAAGGCTGAACCATATGAAAAAATGATGCCCAAAAGATAAAGGAAGCCCAAAAAAGTGAGTAAGGTGGAAATATGTTACGAGATCCCATAGAGGATGAGGGAACTTGAGAAATGACATCTAGAGTCATGAGATACAAATCTATAAAGTACCAACCAAGCTATAGGGTGTAAAAGACCATAAATTAGATAATAAATAAAAAAAAAGAGGTCAAATATAGTTGTCAATTACTAGTTTTATCACTTAGGAATAATAGGAATGGTAGTATGTGATTAGGAACTAGAAATGTACCCAAGTGCATAATTTTTTGTCTATAGCTAAATTGTCTATGAACTTTGATTTGATGGAATTCTCTTATGATTCCTTTAATATCTTGAATTTACCTGAGATATCCAAGAAGTACATAAAAATATATGTTGTGTACGCTTTAGTGGTTTGGTTGTTGCCAAATGCATTCTTCACATGGGCTATTTCCATTCCACCTTCAGACAAGTCTTCTCTAAATACATTAAAAAATACATCAAATGCCGGAGAATTCTAACCTCATCTGCATCCATATCCATGCCTTGTTTCTAGCTCAGGATCTTGAAATTTCTCCTAATGGAACTTGACCTCATTGGCCTCACCAATCCACAATCTTATCTTCCATTATTACTACAACTTAAAAATTCACTTAAATGGTGGAATCCATTTCAATCACATCCATTAAGGCTATTTTATTTTTTATTTAGTTTATCATCATATCATCTATCACTTTGGAATCCCTCATAAAATCATCACGGACAATGAAAATTCCTTTAAAAATAAATATCTTAAGAAGAATTTTGACTCTTTAAATATCAATCTTAGTTTCTCATCTCCATAATATCCTCAAGCTAATGGTCAATATAAATCCACTAACAAGACTCTTCACAATATTATTTCCAAATCATTTAATAAAGATAGCCAAAATTGGCATTTTCACATCCCCTTTGCTCATTGGAATTATCTCGAATAGCATTTGCATGTCTACGGGTTCTATTCCTTTCTATCCTTTCTATAGATCTAAAGTATTTCTTCCTCTCAAATGTTAAATTCCATCATTACACATTTTCATGAAAATAACTGGCTCTAGCTTGGGAACATGTTATGAATCGAGCACACCAAGGACACAACATGTAGTAATCTAAAAATATCATTTAATTTCATGGACTAGTTCCTTATAAATTGGGCTTATAGATTCATTTCTTCCAACATGCATAAAAACATAAGAAAAACATATTGAAAATAACACACAATGGAAAATGGAAATTATGTTACAAGGGAGGGATATTTACAGAGGCTTGGAAAGAATGTACACATACCAATTGGTGGGTTGGTAAAAGTATAATTTCATCATGGAACAATGGACTGAAATGTCATCTTTTAAGCATGAAAACTACTATCTGATCATACCATGCTCCTTTGATGGCTTGGCATGGCTTGAAAATAAGAAGACACACCAATATTTCATCTTCATATTCACAATACACTAAAAACATTCTTACATCCAATGAAAAATTTATTAACATTTTGAATCTCACGCATCTTGTGGCTTCCACTTGATGTCCTATGATCATGAGACACCATTCCTCTATGTCCTCAAAAGTGGGAAAATTGATCTTCTCATGGAATAATTCCTCATCTATGAATTGCAACATATGAATTCATATCACTTTCCTCATCAAGGAACTCAAAATAAGTGAGAAAAACTAGTTTTCACCCTATTCAACATCTTCTTTTGAACATCCCATTTTATTTCCTCAAGTAAGTGCTTTAAATAATAGAGGTTACAACATTGATTAATAGGCCTTCATCATCATCAAGAAATTGTTACACCATGAAAGTGTGTTCTAGACAAATCGGAAGATGAATTCATATCTTTCCTCATTCCCCCTCAATGCTTCTCCCACCACACACCTCGCCTCTACCTCTAGGAACTCAAAATGAGTGAGAAAAAATATTAGCAAGGCGCTCCCCGGGAAGTGCACTAGTTTTCACCCTATTCAACATCTTCTTTTAGAACATCCCATTTTATTTCCTCAAGTAAGTGCTTTAAATAATAGAGGTTACAACATTGATTAATAGGCCTTCATCATCATCAAGAAATTGTTGCACCATGAAAGCGTGTTCAAGACAAATTAGAGATTTGGAAATGGCAAGTGCAGTCTAATTTTGAATTCTCTCACAAGATTCATGCATGTTCTTGATTTTTTTCAATTTTTTTTTTTCCAATATCCATCCACTCAAAATTTGTTTCAACAGCATTCTTGAAAATGCATCCCTTTATTTGGTCATTGAATAATTCTTCACCATTGAGTAAATATTACAATGTGTATTATTGTGCCAAATTGGTATGACATATAATGGTGGTGAGAACAATTTGATCTTGAATACACTCACAAGCCTCTAAAAACTTTTCACTTTGTTCTACACAGAAACTTTCTTCACTACAAAACAGCCAAAAAAATTTCTCACTATCCTATTCCATGGTGGAGATGTCTTCAAGATTGGGAATATTCATTGTGGATTCAAGAATATTTCTCCTTTTACATTCATGATATTTTCTTAAAGTGTTAAAGGAAAAGACATACTTTCACATTCACTCTAATGCAAACCAAGGAATAATGGAGGACATCAAAATCATCAATATTTTCAATATCAACATCAAAAATTGGTGTATAAAAATGAGCAACATAAATTGACTCATACCTATCTTGCATCTACATATATTGAGTTGAGAGTTCATGAGTGAGTTAAGGGTATTCAATTTCTTCTACATTAGTCAAGATATCTCACATAGATTATTCATTCAAACCTACCATATACTCATTATAATATTTATTGGGAAGTAAATTGCATTGAGATTGAAGGAAATGATTGAAACCCTAATCAACATGTTTCCATGATTCATCCTTGTTCATATTCTCTATGTTTATTTTCACGCAAGGATCACCCTCTTACAAGAATGGGTATACTTTATTTTCAAAATTATTAGAAAATGAGATGAGATCTATGCTTCATTCGAAGGGTGCTCCTTAAAACTCAAAATACATTTCATCATACTCTTGGTGGGAAGTAGAGAACCATGTTGGGGCATAAATACAGGAAGAATTTTAAACTTTATCTTTATTATTCATTATTAAATATTCTTACTCATATGGAAAAAAATAATTCATACTCACCATGATGATCAAAATCATGCTCCTTTGGTGAGGATGATGGAGTCAACTCATTCTCCTCATCTTTAAAAAGGAAACTACCGTCTTCCATTTTATTATCCATGATTGAGTTAGGAAAAAGTTTGATTCTTTAATTTCCTCACTCCTATCATTCAAAATTTCTTCATCACTTAAAAGTAAAAATTGAAGATAATATTATCCATGAATACCTTGCATTCCTCATCTTGAGTCCAAGGTGAAGGATGTATTTCTTGCAACTTATTCATGATTGAGGGAGTCTTAAAAAAAATGGATCTTCTGTTGCACAAAAAGAATCCTCCTCGCTTGAATTCATTGTCTCATTGATGGGATATTCTTCGAGAAAAATGAGTTGATGAACAGAGGATCAACTCTCATGTCTTCTTCTTGTCTTCCTCTAAGGTAATGATTTTATTTTCATCATAAATATCAAGGATAATATTTTCTTCGAAGCATCCAAGAATATTCTAGGGATGAATACCTCATAGTAGAGACAATCATCAAAATCTTGCTCCATAAGAAAAATATTCTCTTCTTCATTTAATTGAGGAAGTGCTTCAAGATGTTCATACATTTTTTTGTAATTCCAATGCATATTTCAAAACTTATTTGTAGGATTCATGATGATAGTTTCCTTTTTCAACATACCAAAGTCTTTGTAAAAATTCTCTTCAAAAACTATCCATTTCTTTAACATCATATGCAATAAAATTATCTAGAGGAAGGGACATGAAGGACAATGTTCTCAAATTATTAGTTAGCTATGTGAAATTTAAAAAGTTACCTTCATTGAATTCCACACAATCCTATCCTTCATAGAGCCTTTTGTATCTCTTTTGAATCTTCTTAATTCATCTCTTGGATTCTTGACCATCAACAACAATAACTCCCATTTTATTTCATTTACAAACACTCTTCTTAAATTGTAACCATAATGGCTTGATAATGGTATCTTCACAAACAATAATTTCCTCCATTTTGGAAAGTATTTTCCTAGTTACTACAAAGATGGTACAAACCTTTTTTCCTTTGTATTTTTTTTTGGCTTTATGAGAGACATTCTAAAATGAGGGATGATCAAGAATTTGCATTTCTCGGACATATTCTTCTTATTTTTCACTATCACTCATTGGTACTTCAATCCACTTTGTAAATTTCTTCATTATGTTTCATGAAATGAACATGACACAAATTTTTTTCCATGATGGAGTCACCTTCTAGAATGATTTTGTTAATGCAAAATCACAACACCCCTAAATGAGTTATGGATATAATTTTCTAAGATAGGGTCATATAGTGTGATTTGCATAACATGAGACCATCTCTCAAGATGTGGGACTTACGGACTTGAGATGGCCCTCCAGAGAAAGCTGATTTCTTCTTCCTTATCCTAATGCTAAACTACTCCTAATGAAGAAATGACGTCTAACTAAACCTATCCTAACAATGCCAAGGAGACAAGGAGAGAGAAAGTGCATAAAGAGGGAAATCCTACACTAACGAGGTAATAAGCACCAAGAAAAGGGGAGTGATGGTCACAATCTCAACCACCTGAAGTGGAGAGAGGTGAGCAAAGAAAAGGGTGGACAAGATGCACCATAGACCAGAGATAGATTTCACACAGAACACCACTTAAAACCCACTAAACATAGCTCCCAAGACCTACAAAAAACATAAGAATATGCATAGTATACCTTGCAATGACGAGATACGAGGAGAGACGATAAAATAAGCAATGGATGGACATACGCGTCACAAAATGGAATTTATTGCTCCAAAATTTCACACAGTACATTGTTAGTGGGAAAGAGGCAAGAAAAATCCATTAGAGAGCCATGAAAGGAGGTTCAGACTCCATTTTCGACCGTGGGGAAAAAAAATAGAGAAGGGGCTAGGGAAGAATAATGAACAACAAATTTTACAATGAATATTGCCCCTCATATTAATAGATTTGATCAGAGAGAAGAAGAGAGAGAGAGAGCGGGAAAATTAGGTCAAAACTCAACCACTGTTGTTAATGCTTCTGATGAAATCTCTCCCCCAAATCCATCTTTACTACATCAATCCTTGGTTTGGAACCTTGAAGGAAGAGGAAACAGTGGAAACAGATTGAATCCGATCTGGTTGTTGAGATAGATGGATCCTACATGGAAGGCTCGAAGATGTTTCCTCCATTTTCCTTTACCTAACCTCATCCATATTAAATTTTCATACCTCCATGGCGTGGGCACAATGAGATATTTTCAACGGCATCATATTTGTAATATTTTGAGCCCCGAGTCAAAAGAGATGCCCTTCAAGTTTATATCGGATCCGCATACGGGAGGAAAAAAACTTGAAGAATGTGTTCCCTTTTGATATGGGACACGTGGCAGCCAGATTAGGGAAAAATTGGGTCCACGGGTTCAAAATTTAGCTTTTACCATTTTTGTAGAAAACACAAAACTAAAAATACTCCCAAAGCCCCAATCTCGGGTTTGACACATGGCACCCTTTTATTGGTTGGGGAAGTCTACTACAATCTTTTCCTTTGTGACATCTGAGAGAAGAAAAAAATTCACCTTTTCCTCCTCCTCCCCGCTTTGGCTTTGACTTGGGTTCAAAATTTTACTTTTCCCTTTCTATTGTACTCGAGTTTGTCAAATAGATTTAAGACATGGATTCACGTGACACATCCATTTCTTCTCTTTTTCTTCTCACATATGGTCATGGTTGATCCAATATTTCACCCGGGGTTAAAATATGGATAAAAATTATTCGTTGAAACCTAATTTTATTTTATTTTTATATTATTTTTGGGTGCATTTGGGAAAATCTCTCATGATTAGAGTCAACAAAACCTATTGGTGTGAAAATGTTTTAGTTAGGAAAATAAGGTATCTCCACAAATGTTCACGGGTTACGCCCCTCGCATTGAATAGTGAAACTCCTATTATTGAATTAAAACTACTATAATCTTATCTCTATAATGTTGGCTTGAAAAATAGGTTGGCGATCACATAGGGACACTCCACTAAACCTGTGGGAAATTCCTTTTATGTGGTACAAGAGAGGAAGTTACACGCAGGAGGGATGAGGGAGAGAATTTTGTAAAAGAGGGTTATTGCTATGAGTAGGCTAATTTTAGAGTACACACCAAATAAATAGAGTATTTAATCATTAAATATAGAGGAAATAAATAAAAATCTAGTGTGTCCATTTTTAAAATAAAAGTTATTAGATTCATCCATTAAAGATGAAAAGTTCATCTCTAACACTATACATACAAAGTGCATAAAAGAGAGAAGTAAAAGAATATAAGAAATGGGGAATGGAAGAAATTTATCTTTTATTTCATGATCATTGGTGATACAAATCTCCACAATAAATCAAAATCCATTATTACTACAAAAACAACATTTTAAGGATCCTTCCAAATGGAGAAGCCATCTACATCTAAAGCAATGTGAATTAGTCTCTAATATTTTCTCATATGCCTCTTCATTTTCCTATTCCACTTGTGACCTTTAATTTTACATTATAAATGAAAAATTAATTATTTCTCTTATAATTTTGAGAAAACAATTTATAGTTCAAAAATTTGTCTCTTAAGAAAATAGGATAAAATATTATTAGACTGAATGAAGAATTAGGAGGGAGAGAAGTAGAGAAGAAAAAGAATTTTATGTTTCGATGGAGAATATTTCTCAATGAAGAACTTATTGATTAATGATTCTCATTATTGTCCCTTAAATTCCATGTTGAATGTATATATCATAGCCATCAACTTATCCACCTCTGAAATGCACACAAAAATAAACATCTTGATCCATGTTCTAAGAAAGTCAGTTTTCTTTTTGTATTGATCGAGTCATTGTTCAAGATTTATTAAAACTGCAGCAATGAAACTTCTAATACCGATCAAGGACTCTAAATTGTCTTCATCAAATAAAAGAGTCACCTGCCTCTTTCTTGACTAGCTCTTGGAATGAAGTGATGAGATCTTTTGGTGATGAATCCTTAGTGAGTGGAGGGAACTCAAATCTCTAAACATAGTGGTAGACCTCGTTCAAAATTTCAAAACCCTATTTCCTATGGTATTTTAATTTAGATATGGAATTCTTGAGCATTGTATATCTCCCATAAATTATTAGAATCCAAAATTGAGATAAGTATTTGGAAATTGATGTGAATAATTTCTTACTCATGAGGGTGTCAAAGTAAAAGAAATACATCTCATATACTAGTTGGAATACCTAGTCTAAATGAGTGAACTCTTTTGTAAAATCCTCCTTCACCTTGTTCACTTTAGATAATGTAGCAAGAGCATATTTGATGAGAGAAAATATGTATGGACACAATGCCTTACCTTTCTCAATGATTTTATCAATCAAGTTCTCATTGGACTTACCCCACATTAGGTATCCATTTTCTTTCTTTTAACTACTTCAGGATCAACACTTTTGATTGGAGGAACTTATTCGATCGAAAAGGAAGATGTTGATTTAGGTTCTAAGAATGGTTGAATTTATTCATTTAGAGATTTTACCAGTTTCTCTAATTGTTTAATTATTTTCTTGTACTCTTCATTCCAAGTGAGTATACGAGGGAGTATTCCCTAACATATGGGAATCACCTTCATTCGAGGCTTGGACCAATGAGATGCGGGTCACCTCATAGTATGATAGAGTTATTTCCTAATAGGGTTATCAACCTCGTGGTCTAGAAAATTCAACACATTGATTACGTGATGCCCCACTAAAGAAGTAGGGTGTCATTTGATCTTTCTCATCCCTTTTGGGATCCCATATCTCTAAGATTTCTTTTAGTATTGGCAATGTAAGCTACTAAGTTTTCCTTGATGCACTTTTGACCATTTCTAAAATCCATGGGAATGGATCATCAAGTATTGACATGGTGTTTTCCACTGGAGAATTCTAAAGATCTTGTTTCAAAAACATTTCTTAGTTACCGCAGGGGATCTTCGACCCTCGAGGATACATGATTGGTATAGAATCCCTAAAAATACATACATATATCTATACCACATCTATCCAATTTGAATTAATTAAATTAATTCTATCTTTTCTCAATACACCCCTTTGGAATTAGTTAAATTAATTCCACCATTTAAATAAACATATTTAGAAATATTCAAACTAATTCTATTATCTAATTCATATTCCTACCATTTATAATTAATTAATTTAATTTTATCATGCTCTTGGAATTAATCAAATAAATTCATAACACACTCCTAGATAAGATAATTAAACATTTAATTAAATAAATTGTTAATTATTCCCTCACAATTAAATACTAATTAAATTATTTATTTAATTAATTCCTCTCCTTAGTCAACTCAACTTGAACTCCACTTCTAGATTCCCATAAATGAGGAGGCTATAGAGTTGTACATGCAATTCACATGCCGGATGTAACTTCTACTACTCCAATTGTCCATAACCCTCTGTAAATATATAACTAGGAATTGAGAACTCTACTTGCTAACCCAGGTGATTCAACCATTAAATTAGAGCTTATCAATATCAAATCCACCTTTCATGGCTCTAAGCTCATCTATAATTGCAATTCATTACCTTTGTAACTCAATCCTTGAATCTTTGAGAAAATTACATCTAAGTTATTCCAATTTGACATTCACAACCTTGTGAAACATTATTGCAACATTTGAAAATACCTTTCGATAAATAATATACATAGCATTTAAAATGTAAATTATAACAATATCAAACAAGATTAGAGCTTCTAAATTCTTATCTTGAGGTTTTCTAGAGGTAGATAGTGAAAGCAATTTGTATTTTATTTATTTACTTTATTTATTTGTAATTTTTCTTGTTTACATTTTTTCACACCCAATGGGAAAACCAAAATTTCTTTCATTCATTTTATTTAATAATTTTGCAATGTAACTCTTTATTTGTGTGCCTTGTTCTTATTTAATCTTTTTATCAATATTTTAAGTTCTCGGTGAAGTACAAAACCAAAAACCATCTGTCGAGCAATTTTCTCATGTTTAAACTTTCCACTAAGAGCTCTAGTGTAAGCTATCTTCCATAAGCCATAACTTTTTCTCCCGAACTCAGAAAAGTTCTTCTTTATGGAAAGGTATTGTGAAGATATATGCAATGGAAATATAATTTTCTGATTTGAACTTATAGAAAATTTCTTATTTCATTTCTCATAACAATTGTCATTTTTAAATAAAATATGTAGTATTTTATAAATTTTTATTTGTTTTTGTTTAAACATAACAACCTCATGCATATGATGCTTCCTTGTACTTTCAAATTGATCTTAGAAATCAGAAATGTGATCATTTCTTATGTGTTTTTGACAATTAAACTTTTTTATTATTAATTAAAGTTAGCTCATGATTATGCTCTTTCCTCACGCTTTATAAGCGGTCTTAGAAATTAGAAATGTGAGCTTTCTTATTTTAGTCTTCTCCTCTCTACCTCAACAAAACATATCTATTCCTTATTTTCATGACCCAATCTATATGAGGTTACAATTAAAATAATAATTACAATTTTCCTTGATCTTGTGCTAAGTAAACTTCTAATACTTTATGTGCGGGAACTCTTTAATCAAGATAAAATAAAGAATGGTTTACAAGGCTAGTTTCCAACTACCATAGATGTGGGAAGTATCTTAGCATAAGAAATAAAAATCATTGTGAGGATTACCACAAGAACTCCAAAGTAGTTAGCACATTGAGGGAACTTACTACAAAATGGGTACCTTTAATCCTACTTGACTATTAAAACCTATGAGATTAAAGTCATAGATACCTTTAGTTATGAACCCGGTGAGATTCATTTCCACAAGATATTTTCTAATTGTTTCAAAGAGGTTAAGTAAAACTTGTAGCTAGCAATAAAACCATTGTAATTCACATATACTTCTAACACCTAGGTGAGAGAGGCACCTAGGAATACAAACACTTTCCAAGCCAATTTAAGGTAGAGGCCAAAACATCTGTAAATAAAAAATTTATTTTTAAATTCTCTTTTCATTTTTGTGAATTGTGTTCCAAAATTGTCTCTAACATTCTCACTTTTGTCTCAATTACTATCTTTCCCAAATACTCATTATTTGGGTGCATTCTCATCTCTTTCACATTTCCAAATACTCCTTATTTAGATCCACTTTTGTCTCATTTTCACCTCTTTGTAAACTAGTCTAATTTTTGAGTTGTGGACATTTGTATCCGCACTCAAGCACTATCATCCTTCTTCATCTAAGTCTTGACATTGTGATACTCACTTTATTACCCAAGCACCTTTGTGAATTCTTTGATCCTTCATCTTCATAAGTCTTAAGTTTTACATCACATTGTTGGTATTATAAAATTCAACCATCTTACATCATCAAGTTGAACATTCACTTTTTCCTTTTTTCCCTTGTTGATATCTACCAATCCTTTTAGTACTCTCTTTCAAAGAATTCACCTTTTTTTAAATTGAAATCCTTAACCAATTACTCTCCCCTTGTCTCTCACATTCACTTTATCAAGATTAGAAATTTTCATCACCATATTTTCACCTATATACTTCAACATTCACATTGTCATTATTTTAGTATTATCCTTCCTTTGTCAAGTCTCTTTTCTTGATACTCATCTTGTTACATATTGAACATATTGTTATCCAAAATTCACCCCTCAAGGTAATTTTGATAACATACATCAAATTCTTCAGTCCCGAGCAAGTTGATTGATTCAAGGCCCAAAATTATGTTTTGGGGTCCCTTTGGTTTCTCTCTAATGTCCCCATCCAAGGAAAAATCCAACAAGTTAGAGAAAATTAAAAAAATCCAAAAAATGGTGTCACAGGCTTGTTTTAATGCATTGCGGGTCTGGAGGCTACGGGTTGTACCGAGGTTCGTCATACCAAGTTTGGGGTTGAAATACAAACAAAATCGGCTAAGTCAGACATTTTTGTCCTAGGCGGTCCATGGGACATTCGGGAAAAATGTATGCATGCGGGATTTGAATCAGCCAATTTTCCGTAAGTCAGTAAATTGTGGGTGGTGTGGAGATTTTTGTTTAGGACAGTCGGGACAAAAGTACGCGGGACGCATAAAACGTGAAAGGGAGAAAAGGCCACAAAAGGGGACAAGGAAGCCCAAATCGTCTGATGCGGAAGAATGTGTTTGAGATAGCCGACATGTGGACCTGATTTTGCCGCAATACCCACAAATTCAAAGGAATAGTCAACGTTTGACCCGTGAACTTCAAATGGCCATAACTTTTGACTCGAGCTCGATTTTCACAAAATTGAAATTTCTACGAATGAGCACGTCATCCTCTACATCACAAAAACATATTTCAATATCTTTAATATTGGTAGGGTAAATATATTTAAATAAAAGGAAACGTATTCAGCTCCACTCGATTAATGCTCATTCCCTTCAAATGACGAAAACGCCTTGAGACCCAAAATAGCCTGCTTGCGCTCAAAAGGCCATAACTTGTGCATTTCTCAACAAAATCACACAAAATTAGTGCGTTGGAATCATGACTTTGAGACCGATGCACAAAAATCAAGTAATTTTATATTTGATGAGAAATCAATGGGGATTTTTCATAAAACATGGCCGGGTTCATGACAATGTTTTATTTGGTAGTTGGGAGTGCAATTAAGAGGCATGGTCATCATTCCTTCTCAGCATTGCAACACTGACACAAGATGGGGTATCCTTTTTCAAGTAATATAAATCATTTTTACTCCATTTAATGCCTCTTACAAGTGGTTGAAGGATAGATTTTGGGATTTCCATTTTCCCTTCTCTCTTTCTTCTTATTTTTCTATAAATTGGAGTGTTGGGCTCATTATAAGGGGGATTTATTCTAGTAGCAAAGCTCTATTAAAATTGCTTTATGAAGCAAATGTGATGCATGTCCTTGTAGTGGACTCCTTGCATGGTGATCTAGGTCCTTATCTTGTAATAGATTGACTGCGTGCATATCATGAAGCAATAAAATACAAGTTTGTGGATGCATCTTCCCCTAGCTGTGTTTTCTTGCATTCTTTCTTTCCCCTCCAACCTTGATTACAAGAATATTGTGTCTATTTTATGCTCTTGCAGGGATCCATTATCATGCCGCATGTTTGATATGTTGTTTTGAATGCATTTTGATAGATTGTGGAGAATTGTCATCGCCCCTTCTAGTGTGCACTTTGCTTTTGTATTTCACACATTGGAAGAATACTCTCACACCCCTCCTTTTCTGGTGTATCACCACTTTAGTGTAGGATTTCATTTTCATGCATTCTCCCTCCTTGGTCCCTTGGAAAGTTAGATTAGGAAAGATAGCTTTTCCTACATTAGAGTAGATTATGGTAGGTAGTTTAGGAGCAAGAACCAACTTTCTCTAGAGGGCTATCTCAAGTAGCAAGTCCCACAACTTGGAGATAGTACCGATGTTATCTAATCACACCGTGAATTCAAGTATATGCACTTGTGTAAACATAAGGGTTTTGTGATTCAGTGATAACATATATTTCATTGTGTCTCTAAGTATCCTCTTGTCATAATCATTCGAGTCACAAGTTTAGAAAGAAAAATAATATCATCTCTTTCCCATTTACATTCAATTTGTAAAGTATCATGAAGTATTTTAGTCATTTTCCTCTCTCTTATATTTCTTTTTGTTAGTTTTGTTCTTATATAAAATTGTAATTCTAGTTTCTTGCTTAACAATACTCATTTTGTTAAGTTTTACAAAGTCACACCCATTTGCATTTCTTTGAACACTTACCTTGTTAAGATTTAAAATTTCACACCTATAAGTATCTCTTAACACTATTTTTGTTAAGATTTGACCACATCATCATTTTAAGTCTCTTCTTTTCTAAAATCGATTTTAGAAGTTGAGAAAACTAACCTTGTCAAAGTCCCATCCCTTTCTATATTCACTTTCTCCAAAGTTAGATCACATAACTTATCTTGAATAATACTTCATCCATCTTAGAATTTATTTTTCTAAGAGTTCCATAATCATAATTTTTCTTTCAAAGCTTTACCTCTTCATCCATCTTGACATTCACTTTGTTATGGTTCAAATCTAAAAACCTTTTCCTCTTTTTCCTCCTTGACATTTACTTTGTTAAGGGTAGATTATATTAACACTTTTTCATTCTTATTTTCCTACATTCACTTTGTAAGGAATTAAGTAAGCTTTTGTCATTATTCAGTCTCTTCCACCTTAAAATTCACTTTGTTATGTGTCAAGAAATTTCCTTTTATAATCATTTTAATTTTAGTCCATCTTAACATTCACATTATTAAGGGTCAAAAAATCAAATATTTTAAATCTCACTTCCAAATTAGCATTCAAATTTCTAAGGGTCACATCATTGAAAATTTCCATCCCCTCTTCCATTATAACATTCACTTTTCTAGAGGCTGAGTACTTTTCAACCCTTTTCACCTCTTCCATCTTAGCATTCAATTCACTAAGGGTCGAAATTTAAACCTTTTTATCTCTTCCATATTAGTATTTAATTTTCTAAGTGTTGAGTTTTCTGTCAAAAATTTATTCATTCTATTCCATTCTTTCTTACAATGGTGGATTCACATAGCTCATCATTTTGTCAAAATGGAAAATGTTGAAAGACACCATCACAGGTATATAAAAACAACATAAAAAAATTCAACTATGATGAATTGTGTCTTTACCCTTTTAGTAAGGATCTATTATGTACACCCATTCCCAAATCTTTTGAGATGCCCAAATTTGAAAAATACAAGGGCCAAATTGATCCATGAAAACATATAAAAAAATCACTTAGCATTCCATGAAGTGACACATAATGAATTTTTTTGTTGTCCCTTTTTCCTATAAGTCTAAGAGGACAAGCTTCGAGACTAGTTCTTACACCTTCCCAAAGGATCGATCACCACCTTCGTAGACCTCTCAGGGAAGTTTTAAAAAATATATATTTCAACCTTGACTCAAGTAATATTGACTCAAAGAGACAATGACTTCATTGTTAAAATATTAGTAAAACCTCATTCTAAAGACCATGAGGATAATCATAATAACTATACTAAAAATATAACCAACCCAAAAATAATCATGATTATTTTTTGTACATCAACAATAGCATAAATTTCATCACTAATAGTGTCATGGATAATAAAAATGTGTCAAAAATACATGACCAATCAATCAAAAATGTAATCATACAACCTAGCAAATAAACTACTACGTGCAAAGTTAAATGTAAGTTTACACCGCTTAGAAAAAGTCTCTCTAGTTTTATTCATCAACGCAAAGAGGCTAGGATGAGAAAATATATGCTTACAAGACCTTGAGTTGAAGGAGAAACTATGAAATATTGGTACAAACCTCATGCATGTTGTGATTTTCATCGTATTGATGGAATCTCAATAGATAAATGTGTGCATTTTAAGAAATATTTTGAAGAATTAATTGACAATTGAGATAAATTTTTAGAGATCAATAAAAAAATATTAAAACCTAAGACATGTCAACTTATTAAATTTATAATGAAGAGTATTATTTTTCCAGAATTTATACATACCGATATTTAATGAGATCATGATGATGGTAAAGTATCACTCTGTTTAGACCAATCAATCTCTTCTCCATATTTTCTTCCTTTAGTCAACATAGACACATAATTTGTTTTGGAAAATAATATTCTAACACAAAACAAGATCTTGACCTTACTTCAAGACTACATTTCAACCCTTGATATAATTATAGACTCTACAATAGAGGGTCTATCATTAAGCACCACTTTCCTTGATTTTTTTCTTTCACTATCGGCTCCTACATCTGACATCCCTAGTATTTTTTAGAAAAACAATCATAAAATGTTAAGACACTTGCGAAAATGAATCCTTTCATGTCTGTGATCCCTCAACTAATCACTCTTGTAGGATCCTCATCAATTATTGTTCTATATGTCAATAATTTTACATACATACACTCCACGAGTTGTGTATGCCCAAGAATATTCTTATACAAAAATTTAATCTTTAAGTACAAATATTTAATAAAATAAATTAATCAACAACCTAGATAGAGAAACATTGAGTGTTTTCTCTCTATATCCTATAAGGAGCCTTGGGTGTACATCTAGGATCAATCCTTCTTTCCTCAATTTCTTTTTCTCACGGATGAATATGAATTTCAACATATTCCCCACATAGAAAATTGTCATCTAACATCACATAGGTCTTCTTATCCTATTAAATACTTATCTAATCATGCATCCTTTGATTTATCACTTATCTTCCAATATATCACATCTCAAGACTCATCAAATCATTTTATTCTCTCCTTTGAATTAAATATCGTGTGAAAAAATCTTGTCCTTCAAGAATCATCTAATCTTTATATTATATCGTTTGACTTGGTCCTTGTATGCAAAAGTCTTGTATATTATGACTAATTAAATTATTTTATACCCTTTTTGATTTTAACATAATCTTCCCAAGTCTTGTATATTAGGACTACTTTAATCATGGATACATAGAAAATCCTTCAAGTTACTCCTTTGACCTTGTTCTTTTCTTCCCAAGTCTTATATCTTAGGAATCCTTGAATCATTTTATTCTCTCCTTTTACATGGACCTCATCCGCTCAAGTATTGTATCTTAGGAACCATCTAATAATTTGATTATTTCCTTTGAATTAGAAGTTTTTGGCACAATTCTCATAAATTCAAACTACTTCCACCAGTTATTCATAAAAAATATTTTGTTGCTCTACTTTGAATTAGATCTCATCTGCCCAAGTCTCGTAAGTATGGACCATTCCAATTTAATAAAAATGAACCACTCTCTTGATGAGTCCATTGTAATGTCTCATCCATCAACATTAGAAAAAATCAAAAGCATAGAACTAAAATAAAACTTCGTATCAAAGTGTTTCTTAAATCAACATTTGAAAATAAAAATTGGAAAAGAAAGTGAAAATAATGTTAAGAATTCCATATATTAGTAGATATCTTAATCATACCATTATCATATCTTATCATTCTTCACTTATCAAAAATAGGCTAACATTTTTCCTCTTGGGCATTGTGTTTCTCATACATGTAATGGTTTGTACCATTTTAGATATTTTTACCTATGGTTTTGTCTCGAAGATTACTGATGGAAAATCCTCCTTCTAAAAAAGTTCTCTATTTAAAAAAAGCACTAAAATTATTTACTTGGACCTTTTGATCATCCATCACATTCTATGATTTTGAACCCTTGTGTCCTACTAGTCACATGAGGCTGAAAATTGGGAGCAAATAGTTCCTTCCTAATAATCACACTATCAACACACAAGGAAAAATTCAATCATTAAATTTAAAAATAATAAATCAATCATTACACCTTTTTTCCTTCACATTATTTGGTGATGAGCCCATAAATCTTCCCGGTAGTATGATATTGGGAATATAGTTAGTGCCATTACACACCTACATTTTATCTTTGGTGTTCATCCCTTAACTCTTACTAATGCAATGAGATAAAGTGTGGGGGCTCCTTTAAAAATTAAATCAACAAATAAATCCTTTATAAAATATTAATCAAAAGTGATGATAAAAAAATTCCCAAGTATTTTATATTCTCATGTAAAAGAGAGACAACAATAACTTTAACCCGATTTTGCTAATCGGTGGGAAATCTATGGATCTAAGTCTAGTCAAAACTTATAAACTAGAATCATCTTCTAATCGGTCGGATAATATTAAATAAATATGAGTTACATTATTCTTACATGGATCATTGCTACATCTTGTGTCTTAGCATCCAATATCTTCACTTTCATATCCTTATTCACCATGTTTTTATGTCATGTTTGGCTCTCGGTGATGATCCCTTGTATCTTCCTAGTTGTGTAAGTCACGAATGGAGTGATATATCCTATAATTAAATCATCTAGATTTATTCCAATGGAATGGAATTATTATAATTGTTTTCACTTTTGTTTAATAAATGCAACCCCTTTTACCGAGTCAAAATAATATAAAAACATTCAAATATGTGTCAAACACTTAAAAACATTTAAACATGTTTCAAAAAATCCAAAACGTTCAAATATGTTTATAAAATACATAAAAGAATATAAAATTGTTCAAAAATTAAAAAAAAGAATATAAAATTGCTCCAAAAAATAAAGTATGAAATTGTCTAAATTCCAAAAATAGTATAAAAGTGTCAAAATCAAAACATTCATATGATGTTTGACCAACTTTCAACAACTAGTAACATAGTTTAAAAATTTCACCATCTATTGGAACTTAGCATAATTATTACATATCATATTTTGCTAATCACTTTTCTTTCCCATGGTGTATATCTATGCTCATGACAATCATTTACCCTTTCACAATATCACTTTTCTTGGTGAACACTTAGAGTAAATCTAATACAAATCAAATTTCCATCGATTTGGCAAGAGTTGTTTGGAGTATCTAAGAATCACTCCACTCTTTGGCTCGATCCAATCTTATCACATTCTAAAATATAATTTGGGTGCATTCATATCTATCTATTTATTCAATGTGGAACACATTTGGATTTCTATTAGACGTTACTCTTGTAAATTATGTTGTACTATTGCAGTTTGTCAACATTGTGACAATTTTTCTTCTTTTTAGTTTGTTACTTTATTGCACTTTTCGATTACCTTTGTTTATAGAAAAATTATAGGAAAAATTGTGACATCTTATTTAACTTATAACTTTTTTGTCATTAATTTATTTTCATTTTGCTTTTTTTTTTGCAATGTTTGTTTTATGTCTTTCTTACCACTTGCATGTATTACTTTCCTCCTCGTTTATTAAATAAACCCATAGCATATTTTCCTTTTTGTTGTGTATTTAGGTTTGTTTACATTTCTTTTCATGTGTATTTCACCCATTTTGAAAAACTCATAAAATACTAAAATTTCAAATATTTTAAAAATTCAAAAAATATCTAGAAAAATCATAGAAATTTTTGAACTCATTTATCATTGAAATCCTATAATTGGAAAACCCTTGAAGTTAATCTTTTAACCTTTCAACACAATCTCGATAAATTGTACATTTATCTACTTCCATAATGATGATTCAAATCTTACAACTATCACTTTATTCCCTTTGCACAATTACATACTCTTTTGGGGAAAGTCATAATACTATTTTTCCTTCACAATATAACTTCAGGTTGGGTCAATTTCTCTTAGATCATTTTCAAAATGAATCTAATAATAGTTTCATGAGGAGTTCCTTTAATCTCTTCAGTTTGATTCTATCCCTACCTTGGGATTATTTTCATCTACTTAATCAGCATTAAGGCCATCACCGATCATCTTCTTTTTAAAATTGTGTTAGATTGTTGATGTGTACTTATTGGAATAATTACAAGTAGTGTGATAACATCATGGTTTCTTAATAACCTAATGTATGTACTCGAACTTTTCATATTGGTCTTGTTTTGTTTTTTCTCTTTCCTTTGTTGTGTGTTTGTTTATGCACGCCTAGGTTAACTATTTTGATTCTTTCATAATGTTGGCGACAAGTCTATTGTGTAATAGAAAAAAAAAGGTTTATTTTGTATAATAATACTCTCCAAATTAAGTTCATGATAAGAGAAAAATCCTTCCCTTCCAATGAAATTCCTTTATTTTATTCTTATCAAGTTGTTATCCACCGCTTTGTTACATTTCCAACCCACTTGAGGGGGAATTCCTCTACCATTATACTATCTAATGTATCTAAGTTATTCACTGTGTCTTACTTGTTAGGGCATCAAAATGCTTCACATCTTTCCACTATCTAATATGCATGCATATATAATTTTTAAAATACTATTACTTCATAATAACACTTTAAATACATACATATTTATATCCCATTTCTAACCAATTAAAAATGTAGACATCTTTAAAATACAAACATATTTCTATCCCATTTATAGTCATTTTTTATGTGATGTCCTCAAAATACTCTCTCCCAACCATGGTAGAAGTTACAAGATCGTGGGAAGAACTTGTCAAGACTCAAGATTAGAATAAACACCTAGGCTTACAATTTGAGGATCTCGCTCTCATCTTGCTCAAAACAGTGGGAGGCTTCACATAAAGATCACGTATTTTTCAAGAAATGATCAAATCATGTTGAAAATTATGTAGTCTCGGGTGTCTTTCTTTGCCATATGAATAATTGGTCTCGAGTCTTACTCTTTGTTACTGATTAAAGTATATTAGTATAGGTTGATTATTATTACTACCTCATGTTTTCCATAAATAGTTATACCAAACAATGTCAAAAATAATGTATTGCATCAATTAAGTGTACAGTTTGAAAGTGCGGGTCATTTTCATTAGGGTATTATTTTTTGTAAAAGGTGCATTTTTGGTTGTAGATGACACCCATTTTTTTCAAAAATGTTGAGAGTCACTATGAAATAAATTGAGTCACATTGAAAAATTTGAAGGTAAAGTTTTCATACATGGAAAGTAAAAACTCAATTATTCCTACTCAACAAAGACTTGTGGGATATTGTTGATGGAAATGAGAAGCAATCTGAAAAGTGTAAATGAAGTATAAAAATGGGAGAGGAGATATCAAAAGATATAATGATTATTGGATTGAGTCTATCAGATGCTTATTTGGATCATAGAGACATAAAAACATCCTCTCACACAATTTACGAGACATTGAACAAATTGTTTGGATCACAAGGTGGAAGAAAAAAAAATATTTGAAGCGATATTATTCACCTCGGGATGGAACAAGGCAACATGGTGGAGCATATTACTAAGTTTCATTCTATTTTCAATCAACTAGCTAGAATAAAAGTAGATGTGCATGATGACGATGCTAAAGTAGTATTACTCAATAAAATTCCTCCATGCTATTATAACATTGTATTTACATTGAGTAAAATAAATACAAATTTAGAATAACTTATTTCTTAATTTTTAGATGAAGAAAAGAGAATCATGATTGTGGAACTAGAGGAAAAAGCAATGTATGGTAAGAAACAAGATACAAGAAGATATAAATCTTCTTTCATACCTGGGTCATCTTATAAAGATTCAAAGAAGTGGCTCACCTATTACTACCGTATACAATCTTGTCACTTGTCTTTAAATTACAAGAAAAGAGTACAAGACTTACTTGATGAAAAAATGCAAGATAATGCCATGAGTGAAAATGAAGAAGAAGAGAATGAAGAGGAAGGAAATACTACTCATACAGAAAATCAAAGTGATGAATATTTCTCTATTAGATAATTTTCTATTGGAGGATGGAGGCATGAGAGGATGGAGGTCAATTAGTGACCTCTTGTCAGTCACCAATGATGGGGATGCTTGAATGATTTTGTGGAAAGTGTGTGAAGTGTGTTTTCTTACATTTTTGCTTTTCATATTCCAATTATGGTGTGAAGGATAAAAAAATAGGTTCATTCATGTTCACTTGTATATGTGAGTATTCCTAAATAATTCCCCAATTTAATAAAATAGTGAAGAATAAATAACGAAATGAAATGTTACATCACAAGTATTGAAGAGGTTGAATAGTAAAATGTATTCATGTTCATACCTAGGTTTGTGGCTAGCCTCTGGAAAACCATTAAAGGTTGTGAAGATGTCTTCTTGCTTGAGTTCCTACACTGCTACGTTAGATGTGCTCCCTAGAGTGTTAGGTTGATAAGTAGATTATTCCTGAGCATGTTCCCATCCTCATCGGTCTGATGTGTTCCCAATAGCGGATGGTTGATAAGAAATTGATGTGTTCCTTCTTATACCTTGAACTCGAGTGTTATACAAGATCATGAGCAAGAATGCGTGACAACATGATACAAAGGAAATGTGAAATCTATTTTGCTACCATGTAAAAATTAAGGGGGGAAATGCTAGGAAATTAATGTTTACATTATAGTTTGGGTGGTTAGTTAATAGTAATATTGTTATAAACAATATTACATACCTAGATTCATGGTAATATTGTTGCACTTGTGTTTCTATATTAGGTTATTTGTTATTCTCACTTCCTTTGTTATAGGATGTTTTTTTCATATATATATGGCTATATAATAGCCAAATGTAAATGTATTATAGACAAGTGAAATATATTATTAGAAATTTATGTGTTGAGTAGATTTGTATTAATAGATTCTATTTTTCATAAGAAAAATATGACCAAATTTATCATTCCTAACACCCTCTTAGCTAATATAATTAAACATTTAATTAAATAAATGGTTAATTATTCCCTCATAATTAAATACTAATTAAATTAGTTATTTAATCAATTCCTCTCCTTAGTCAACTCAAATTGAACTCCACTTCTAGATTCCTAGAAATGAGGGGGCTATAAAGTTGTACATGTAATGCAAATTCCGGATGTAACTTTTTCTAATCAAAATATCCATTTCCCTTAAATAGTTAACTACAATTTCCAAGTCTACTTGCTAACCTAGGTGATTCAACCATTAACCTAGAGCTTAGTCAATGTCAAAGCCACATTTCATGTCTCTACCCTCAGCTATAAAACAAATCCATTTCCTTTGTAAATACATCATTGGAGCTTTGAGAAAATGTATCTAACTTTTTCTAATTTAACATCTCGCATCCTTGTGGAATTTTCTCATAGCATCTAAAAATCACTTTGGAGAAATAATATATAGAGTACTAACAATCCAAACTATAACAAGATCAAACAAGCTTAAATATTATACGGTCTTATCTTGAGGTTTCACAAGAGGTATACTATGAAGGTAATCTATGTTTTATTTATTTACTTTATTTGTCCTGTGATTTTCCTCATTCACACTTGGACACTTGGATTTTTGGGATTTTTGTGATGAATTAATATTCTTGATGGATCCTTATTGTCTTGAAATTCAACACAAATTTCTCACCTAACCCCTTGAGTTAAACTAGTCAAGATCACTTTGAAAAATCACCAAGACTATTCAACTTGCTCATCGTGGAGATTACTTCAAATTTGTTAAATATTTTTAATGATGATATTTGGAATTATTTAAAAAAATTTAATATCCTCTTGTATTTAATAATTCCTCTCTTTTTCCACTTTTATTCCTCATGATGTTTTACTTCACTCATGCACACCACTATGACCAATGTGATGCCTCAAGTATCCTCTTGTGAAGGATGAATTTTCATGTTTGATCAATGACACCATTGAAAACCCATGTGAAGATGTTGTAAATTCAAGAGATGAATGAATATATGACTAACCTTAACTTCTCGCACTTTGAACACCGCCTTGAAGAATTTTATCCTTTGTGAAATATTACTACTTATAGTAAGTGCTCATGTAGAGACTTACTATTTTTTTTGAAAGTGGTTTTCCACACCTAAGGTTTTGATGAAACCACCTCCATGGGAATATTTTTTCTCATGATCTCTCATACAAATTTTTAACTTGATCTAGTCACCATATCAATGAGAAATAATTTTTTATGAAATCCCAACACGAAGTCTAGGTTTTTATCCTTAAAAATATAATCTATGCATGTAAATTATATCACTTTTGTTGTGAGGGTGTCTAGAAATTATGAAGAATGAAAAATCCCCACCTCAATCCCTACAACTTTTTTGCAAGATACAAAGATTTTTCCTTCACGCCTCTATGGTGTCAATCTAGAAAAAAGAAACTGGAGCATTTAAAAATTGCAATTTTATGGAATTATTTCCAATGTGATCATCAGAAAATGGAGAGATGAATGCAAGAGGAAAAATGGAAATGGATGATTCTGGAAAAATTTCACCATATTCCTAGGTAGAAATGGAACAAAATAGGGGGAGAGTGAAAAATGGCTAAGTGATAGGTTTTATAAGCATTAGGAAGGGGAATGAAATTTCTTTTCCCCATGACCACTTGGAAAGGAATAAATTGGATAAAAATTTCTCCCTAGATGCTAGGTGACAAGTGGCATGCATGCACAAGTGGAGGATGTAGCAGGAAAGGCTCATTTTATGCACCCACAAACCGAATTTTGGTCATATGATGAACCTATCGGGAGAAAGACAGGGGGTGAATTTTTTTGCCCTTCTCCCTCTATAAGGGAAGAATGGGAAAAAAATTCACCTCTACCCCTAGGTGAAAAGGGTCAAGTATAAGGTCTAGAGTGGGGGTTGGAAAATAGCAAAAAGTGCCTATCGGAGCCTCCTGTGGTCATGTGATGCATCTCAAAGTTCTAAGGTGGGGGTGCATTTTTATGTCCCCCTTGTCTCCTTGGAAAGGGAAAAATGGGACAAAAATTTTCACCTCATCCTCATGCTGCCATGTGGCATTGAACATTTTAACTAAGGACAGAGCTTGTACCTTGGAGAAGAGCTTGAAAATGATGTTACTGGAGCTCCGAGAGGGTATTTTTAAGAACTTCCTTATATGATTTTAAATGGGAACATAATTTTTAGAATCATACGATTTGTCTATGTGTATTATTAAGCTTAAAACCTTTTCTAAAATTTAATTTTACATTAGGACTTCTAGTTGTTCCTACGAATAATGAGTTATGGAAAGAAGTTAATTGGTTTTGTTAAAATCTAAGATTACCACTAGGTAGGTCATTGAATCAGCCTTCCATTAATACTTTGATTTACCTCCAAATAATTTTAGAGCTCCCAAATTCATCTCCTAAAGCTCATGTGTTTTTTCACAAGTACATGCTCCTTTGACCACAAAGATCCACTTTTGTTGATATTTTCCCAAATTATCAAATATCCCTTAAATATTCCTCAATACTTTGTTAAAACTTATATTGGCTCATGAATAATCTTGCTTGGTGAATTTAGGACTTGAACTCAACTTCAAAGAATGTGCACCCATGTGAGAAAAGGCTGAAAATAGCCATTTCTAAACCTCCTGAAACATTTGCCATAAGAAACACTTCCTCAAAAGAATATTATGAACCCATTTTAATTTGTTAAAAACCATGGAAGACGTTAAGACCACATACATGAGAATTACATAGATGTGTATATACCTTAAAATGGGATGGAATGATCTAGAGAGTGTTTAAGAGGGTTTATAATAAAAAAATTAACACTGGGATCCATATCATACTTGAAAATATGAAATTTTAATGTTACACATTGGCATAACAACACTCGCTATATGTGCCCTCTCCTTAGCTTCCTAGGCTTCCACTTCCATCTCCACCACTCCACAAACCCCTCTCTAAATCCTACATCATCATCATCCAATGTATCTCCCTCCTATCAATGGGTCCACCATCACCTCACTTGGCAAGTCCCTCTCTGTATCATTCCATTTATATTCGATGGTTGCTCAGAAGAACCTTCTCGGACCACACCAAATTGTCTCATAACCTAAGAGGAATGTACGACCTCTATCATCTCTAACCTCCCTCCCTATACCAATATAACTCTCTTCATCCCTTCAAGTTGTGTGTCTATCCCATACCATACAGGGAAATACCTATAGGGCCTCTATCTTTAATTCTCGACCTTAAAGCTCCCTAATATCTCCACATACCAATCATCACCAAAGCTTTCCTCTGCTTCCATGCACTGTTATGCTTACCTTTTAAAAACCAAATGGAAATCTCAATGTAGTCTCCTGTAGCCCATGGTAGCCATGGTTTCATCACTGTAACTATATTATCATAATCACGATAGTGTAACAAGAAGCACACATTTATGCCTCGATAACCTCCCCGATACATACATCCACCAATAATAATATACCTACACTAGAGGCACTTTGATCTAAAATAAATAAATGTCCTATAATCAACTATATCTACTACATCTCTTGCTAATTCCCATGGAAATGAGGATCCACCTAAGTCTAGAAATGTGTAGTAGGAAATCACTATTATGACAAAGTATATCAATTGACTCCTGGTGTATCCACTTGGATTTGAGATTCAATATGGAACACCCTAATGTGAATGCAATGTTTGAGGTATTTACACCAAACATCCATCAATCGACAATCCTTCCTCTATTATAACAAGCACTATCGTACCCCTAGATATGAAGTCTTGGTATATGATACATGTCCCCTAGTATAATAGTCATCTAAATAGTCTCGAACTAGAAAGTTCTTGTTATAGGATCCCATCTATCAATCAAATAAATGATTAACATTATATCTCTCACCACACTTTGATTGTGATGGAAAACTTCAAATCCCACTACATCTTGGTGGTTCTACTTATCCTCCTTCACATATGCCTTCGTCATCCCAAAAATGCTAAGAATTTGTCTCTCAAATATAGAGTATCTTGAGAAAGAAAATTTCCAACCAATAATTCATTAGATTTAAATTATCAAAAATTATGCTTTTCCGATCTAAATCTATCATCCTACAAATTTAATATTGACACCTCTCGGTCGATGCTGAATTTCCTCGGATGAATTTGAATTTCTCATTTCTTTGTAAACCGGCTCTTGGCTCTCATCAAAATTTAAATTTTTTAAAAATAAATAATCAACAAAAATAAAAATAAGATATGTTTTAAGACTTATCACTCTTTTGTGATCTCTTGTGCTTCCTTCCTCCCCCACTAGTGTCCATTCTAAAAAATATTAATATTTTATACCTCTATGAGATATCACCATCAAAATCATGTAGTGTAAATGAGATTAGTCAACCAACCATGTCACTTATATAGCACACCGACCCGGTCGATGATGACCCTCAAGATTTCAACAACCTCAACCAACTTGTTGTTGACCAAGTGTAGTTATTGGTGACCAAACATTCCATTTTATCATCCATTTCAAATCCTTCATCAATTTTTTTTCTCTAGTTTTTGACTTATCATTCTCCTCGATAACACCTTTTTATTTTTCCCATTAACCTTGGTTGGCACCCTTTGGATTATCTCATCATATTACTTAATTTCATCTAGTAGCTCACTCTGCGGCTATCATTTTGTTCTAATTCAAGACACCATCTCTTATGCTAAGTCCATTGTCTTGGCCATCATCACTATCTTTTATATCCCAACACCTAGACCATCCTTTCGATTCCTCATATATGGAGGATATCACATCCACTTTTCTCCCTCAAATATTGTCGAACTTTGTCCCATCCATTCTCACATTTGTTTGTCTATACCTATGATGTCATTATTTGACCCTTTGGTCTCATGGATTATACATCCACCCAAGTGAATTCCCATTAGTATCCCTCGATATTGTAGTTATTTTCACCAAATCAAAAGTTTGTAGGATAATTCCTTCATCTCCATGGAGGTCATACTCTATTCCCTACCAAGTGAGTCCAAAATCATTGTCATATATAATATTTTTTTTCATTTTTATCCCTCTTCACTTGTGGAATGTTCTCTCATATTATCCTTTCCTTTCTTCATCTATATATTTTAAACTCATGATTGATTTATTTTTGTTCGTTAATATATAATTAAAGAGGATCACCTCAAAATTCACTTCATACCACTTTTTTTTTCTTATGGTTTGATTAATGAAAAAAAATGAAAAAAAGGGGAAAATGTATACAAAAATTTTGGTTGTGCTTTTTCCTTATGTTGTGTTCAATCCTCTTCATCATCTTGCACATACATACATCACTTCCTATTATACTTTTCTCCTAAATCCCATCAAATTCCTATTTTCCCCATCTCTATCTTACATTAATCCCACTCTAAATTCACCTTCCCTAATCTATGAAAAATCACACATATTCATACCTAAACTCATCCACTAATACTTTTATCATCCCTAAACATCCTTTTAATCATCCCTATGTTCTTCTCTACCCTCATTAAATTTATTCCTATCCCTAACCAATGTTTATCTTCCCAAAGAAACCTTAACTTGCATTAACCACCTGTCCTTAATGTCACCCATTTTAGACACTTTATATCGAGCTAATAAAATCTCCACCACCTAAATTAACGGCCTCCCATAGTTGACGGAAACCCATCTTGGTCACCATAGACCCTATAAATAAACTCATGCCCCTCCTCTTTTCAAGATGATTTTTTTCAAGCTTTCTTGTGACTTTTTATTTGATTCTTTCTCTTCTTTATAACAGCCACTATCACCTTGAATCTAGTTTTGAGATCTTGTATACCACCCTTTAGGATATTGGAAAATTAGAACTTTCTTAGTGTCCTCATTTCCACCCCATCATCACTCTGCATCAATCTTGTAGGTTTACCAATCACCTTAGAGCTCTTCCTTTACGTCATCCATCATTAATCTCTGTTACACTTTATTTATGCGTCCATTTTTCTCCATCAAACCCTAGATCCCTTTTCGGTCACCATCAACTTTACACAATTTTCATCTACCCAATCCTCACCCTCCTTATTATTTTTCATCCATCCTCTCGGCTATCTATTTATGAACCACACAATATCTCAAATCCTCCAAATTTGTTTTCTACACACTTATTATTTTAGATCTCATATTCATCATACTCATTCGCCATTGATCGATGCATCGAAATGACTCATGAATCAACATGTAGTCATAATTTTTGTCATCATATCTACAAATTTTCTTACATCATTTCCATCCCAATTAGATCCAGACCCTCTATAACATCCTAGCACTAGATTATTCCCGATCATCATTTTAAGGTCAACTTTATATTTTAATTTTATTCTTATATTTTTGTCTTACTCTATTGTAGTAATCATAGATTATAACCATCATCTCAAGTGGTCATCTACCCGATAATTTTTGTTTTAGTTTTCATCATTTTCTGTTATCATATCTACATCTTGTCTTATTAGGAATTTTTCTAATTTTTTTGTTTCGAGTTCAAATTATGTTGCATTTGTCATTTTTACATTATCATTTTATCTATATTTTATCAAAGTGGTCTGTCAGATCCATCCTAGGAAGTTTTCACTTCTCGATAGTAACGTTGTCACAAACCCACCATCCTATCTACTAATCATTTTCTTGTTGAGTTTATATGTCTTGTGGATGTCATCAAGCTCGTTACAAGAATATTTTGTCCTGTACCCATCATAATATTATATATAGGTAGCCTTAAATCCTCTCTTCCTTCAAGTTTCATTTTTTCTTCGTTACCATTTAATTAATCTAAAACACGAGCAAGAAAATTTGATCAACATAGATATATTTTCAGTCAAGTACCTTGGAGGCTTATTATTATATTTTCTTATGAGAGAAAATATCATGAAAATATATCATTAGATCCATATTATTCATACCTAGACACACCCTCGAGGATTAGTACCCCTATAAGTGGTCCTTGAAATATTGCGTAGTGATTGTGATGTGGATATTTTCATATGTGTTATATTTGTAAACTTGAAATTTTAGAACCAAAATTTTATTTTTTCACTTATTAAAATGATTTGGGCTCTTCTTGTTAGTTTTGGAATTATTGTAAGATTTTCAAATTTTTAATGCAACTGCTTAGCCATTTCTTTTTTACATCTAATATTTTATTAATTTTATCTCTTTTGGTGACTTGGAACTTCATTATTATTTAGGCCACTTGGCTAAGTCATTGTCAAGGATGTTATGTGGTTTTTTGTGCCTTATTGTGAGTTTGTTGTACTTTGTTCGTATTGTGTTCTTTTGTCATATGGGGTTACAACCAAGTGTAATGAACATATGCTTGGGATTGTAAGACATAACCTTGGTTTTGAGAGGAAGGTTCTCCATGTATCTAGGATGATGGAATGACTTGACCTCACTTGATCTCGGACACTTAGTCCTTCCTTTGATAAAGTGAGACTAGTAATATTTTCTCCTCCTATGGAGAGAATTACTTGATTTTGATTCCTATTTGGACAATAGACTCTTATGACTTCTTTATTCCTTTTTGATTAACTTACACTCATGATGATCTATTCTCTTTAGTATACTAGCTATGATGTTATGTAGTAGGGATCGATGGATGGGCATTTAAGTTATGCATTATTGATTAGTGAAATGGGAAGTGATTTGTGTATCTTCTTACTTTCTATGATGATATTTTACATCATTGATATGGTTACGAAATCATTACAGACATTATAATTTTTTATGGGATGATTTAATATTTCATATTTATGGTTTTACGGAGAATAGTGTGCTTTTGGAATTTTAGGATCCACAAATAGGATTATTGGATGTTCTAAATTGATAATATTAGGCTTCTTTGGGAGAATACCAAAGTGTTGGACTATAATTTTTCATTTGGTAATTATGGATTTATTTGAGTTCTTTGCACATAGTTCTTAAATAAATTTTCCTATTTTTATACACAAAGCCCAATGATAGAGGCAATTATGTCTTACTCACTTAGTTTGTTTTTAAATATACAACATTATAAATCCATTTGTATCAATCGTATACCTTGACAACTATGTTTTAGTTAAATTATGTCCATCTGAATTTTTGGTATGGGGTTTTTCTTGGTAATAAAGTATGAGAAATTACATGTTGAAAGTGTGTCCCACTTGTGTTGTCATTAATGTCAAGTCTATTTGTGTTAGGTGTATAGGTGAACTACGTATGTTTGGTATGTGATTTAGAAGTATGGATAGGTGGTATACGGGTCTCCAAGGGTGTATATATGTGATTAATGTCTCATAATGGTGGTATTAAGGTCAAAAAATGTCCATGAGGTGAGTGAGAGGTAATTTAGTAAGTCTCAAGGCACTGTTGGAAGTCATGAATGACTATGGCTCATTTAGGCTTGTTTAAGAGCCTGATGAGGTATGAAAAATTGACACATGTTGTGAAAAGGTCAAATAAGCATGGTTGCATCCTAGAAGTATTTAATACAACATATATTAGAAAAAACCATGCCCATCTTAGCCACAAGAATCAAATTTCAAAGTTGCACATAAGTTGGTCTTGAGAAATGTTAGTGAAAATTGAGGAAAATGAGATGGAATAGGAGAGTTTTGGAATATTTGTAGGAAATTGGGAATATGTACCATGTATTAGGGACATTTTTTAAGCTTGAGGACAAATTTCATCATATTTTGATAAGGTATGTGAAAGTTATGCTAGGGTTTTTAAAAAATAAAATTGGGCATTGCATAATAAGTCGCTAAGGTTTTTAGCACCCATGGAGAAATAGAATGCATCCTTTAGATAAATCATAGAAATTTTTTTTAATATAACTCAAATATTGAGGTAATGACAAATGTCTCAGGTCAATTGGACAAGCATAAAGGAATATATGAACATTTTACCAGAAGGTTTTCTCTTTCCTCAAGACAAATTTAACTTAAATAAGTTACTGTGAATTTCTGTCAAGTTTCAAGTGTTTTGTATTCTCATAAGTCAATAATAATTTCACCATGTCATGGTCATTCAAATAATTAACTTCAAGCATAATGTTCTTAGAGAACCCATCTTGGTTCTTACAAGGAAACGAGGTTCAATCATATGAATTAAAAGGTATAATAAGGATTTTCATTCAAATAGGGTACAATGGTTGAAGATAGCTCTACATTCCTTCTTTAATACAACCTTGAAGTTTTCAGATAATTTTATATATCTATATCTTGAGTACCATTAAGTAAACCTCTTGGTTGTATAGAGCTTTGTGATGGTCTACCAAAAAAATTATTTTTCATGAACTCCGTCTATTTACTTCCTTCTTGAAAAATAAATATAAATTTTTTACTATGTTCATTCTTTTCCTTATGATATTTTCTTGGAAATACTTAAAGTGAATCAAATGTGAAAAATTTATTCAAAGATAAAATAAGAAGAGTGAATAATGTTGAAGATTGTGAAAACAACCATTGATTTCACTATGCACTTTGTCCTTTTGGTTTTTTGGGAAGGAATTTGAATGTTCCATAATTGAAAAATGGATGGAAAGGATGGATTTTGGACTTACAGAGACACATATAGTTAAATTTGTGACCTTAATTTAGAATTAAGCATGGAATCTCCTTATGTAAATTCTTCCATGCTCGAATTTATAATATGAATTCTATTTTCTTTGGTCCGGGAGACATTAGAAGGTGGTCATGGTTACAAAACATTTTTAGAGATGGAAAATTGCTTCAAAAACTTTAGCATCCTTAATTTCAAAATTTCATCGAAATTGGACTAAGAAAACAATATTTTTTCCCTCGGGATTTCATCGTAATATAAACCCTAACACTAGGGTTTGGAAATGTTTTTTCCTCGAATCTTCATATTCAAGCAAAAATATATATGAATTTTATAAGATATATCTATGTGAAAAACACCACCACGTTATAAAATAAAGTAATTTCATCTAGAATGGAATGATAATTTCTTTATAGTGGTATGATTTTTTCATGAGACTATGTGCAGGTTCATGTTTTATTGGTTGTAATAAAATTTCTTGAAGGAAAAATGTTCTATTTATTCTGAAATCCATCCAACCGACACGAAGCCTTGGTTTGAATGTTGAAATACCTCAAAATAAATTTGAAATGTGAATATCATGTCATAGTGTTCTAGTGATTATCTTGAAAACACTATGTGAAAAGTTTGTAAAAGGTCCTAATTGAAAATCATTGATGATAGCTAACCCCAAAGTCTTGTGAAAATATTCTAAGAGATCAAAATGGATAAGAAAAAAAAAAGGTATGAATAGGTTGGTTTGAAAATCTTGAAAAATCTTGTTAGTGCATCATCAGTGCACGAATGTTAGTATGTAGTGTTATCTCAAAATATGTAACAAGGGTCTTTTCTAGTCATTATCAGTAGTGAGAAGGCTTAACAATCCCTATTAAAAGAGGATGAATCTATAAGAATTTAAAATTTCACAAACTATTACAAACTCATGAAACACTCCATTAGCCCATTGTGAGAGGATGGAATGATAGTTTGGTCTTTGTTTTGCAAATTCAAGTGTCAAGACACTCTTGAAATGACTTGGAAAATGTGAAGAGAAATTTTTGCATAAATATCTTATATTAGATTAGGTGGAAGTTGAACAAGCTCAAGGATAATCTTAAAGGATTACTTATCAAATTCATGCTTGAATGAAATTTCGAAGAAGATCAAGAGACCTAGCTCAAACCACAAATGCCAAGGATGTGAATGTGAAGAGGCTAATATGACTCAAATAATGAAATTTTGTATGTAAGATGAAAAGTCAAGTGGATGGTGTATAAAAGGAAGTATCTTTAGTCTTCCAAGAATTAGATGAAAACGCCCTCAAAATATTCTTTTGAAGGAAAATTTTGTTGCAAAGAAAAACTCCCTTGAAGTTCTTTTCAAGTCATTAGCTGGTTATAGTGTAATGATATGGAGAAGTGTATGTAACAACATGTGTATGCAAAAGAAGAAGCTTACTATAGTTTAATGTCATATTGATGTCAATAAAACATCTATGACTTCTCATTTGTGTCTTGTAAATTGTTGATAAGGATCAAGTCATTGTATTCTATATTGTGTATCAATAAATAAAGGATTTAAGAATATCTTATGTTCTCTTCATGTATGCATTTCATAATGAATCAAATCTATTATTATCAAGAATTATTATTTGTGCTCCATGAGATTATGTATTTTCATTATTTGAATTAGAAAATAAAACATATTTATTAAAGTATTGATTAAACCCCCCTCTCAGTCCTTGTCAATTATAACATTACAAGTAAATAACTTCATCATCTTTAAATCATAATTACTACTAAGGTTTTTAATTTATAGATTCTCTAACTAGTCATCAAGTGATCATATTTTTGGGGTTAGTCTATATATACTCATCCCTCTCTAGTATTGAAAGAAAAACCTTTCAAACTCTAAAAAACAAACATTTCTATCCATAATGTAGTTTGCACAAATCCTTTCATTTTTACTTTTGAGAATTAATTGAGATGCATTAGTAATACTTGAAGTCCTTAGAAAACCCTTTGTAATCTCGGTATGTTCGGTTCCGTTTAATAAGTACTTGTTTAACCTTGGTTTCCTCATAACGTTATAATGTAATTTACTTGTTAAAATATTAATGGTGAATGAAATAAACATGAACCTTTAAGGAATTTATTCAGGAGACCTATTTTAAAAAATTAATGAGTAAAACATAGTGTTTGGAATAATGGTTGCTCACTCTAATTTTTTTCTTTAAAACGGGACTTAATAACTATATAAAAATAACAAAGTATTATCTCTCTCATTTCACTCTAAGAGAAAAATGCATATGCATGTATCATATGGTAAGGAAAGAATAATACAAAAATTGGTTTTGGTACTTCTTATCATAAATTTATGAGATGATATAGATGAAAAATATAAAAACTGGAAATTACAAATGTAGAAATATAAGTATTCTTTGTAACTTATAACCATGGTTAAAATTGGGAATAATTTATGAATTCATCATCATGAAAAATGAATTAATAGAAAACATTAATGAAAAAAATTACTGGTTATACCCCTAAAATATGAAAGATACATGATCTAAATGATAGGACCAATTAAGTTTTATACTTTTCATCACTTAGTGAACTTTCTAGCTCAAATACATAGTTGTTTTTCTCTAATATTTATTAGTACACTTCTATATTTTACTTTTATATAAAAAAGTTTTTAAACATATAAAAAATGTGTATAAGACAAAATACATGTTGGACTACCCTTGGAGCTTCCATTAAATTTTTTGGCTTGCGTAACTTATGTATAATGTTAATTTTACCTTGATAGATATATAAATTTTACATAAGTATATTAGCTGACCTTACATTTCAATAGGCTAAAAGTGAATAATATATTAATCACTCAACCTACTATGAATGATGGAATCCATCAAGGATAGTGTTTCATTTGGAAATATAATGCATTTTTGAGTTGATTGTCTATAGTTCACCTTGCTTAGTTATTTATTTCTATCACAATAGTATTAATTTATAACTCAATACATTTGTAAAGTATAGCCTCTTTTTGGAAACCTACATCATATCACTAACTTTATGGGAAGTGCATTCACTTTGTACTTAATGGGTCATTAGAGACCTAGGATAATAAACAAGTTAAGAAACATAGGCTAAGGATATGAAGAAATTTTTGAATATTTCATTTCCATTTGAAGGAAATGAATTTTGTTTCTCTCGACCTCCTTAGGAAGTATGAAAGGGAAAATGTTTGCATGGTCGGTTAAGGAATATGTTCAATATTTTCCTTAATAACCTTGCTAAGTCTTGAACCTCTTGATTCATGTAATCCACTTTTCTCATTTGAGTTTTCCTTATGGGGTAAACTATTTATACTTGTCACCATTTTAAAACTTCAAATGAGTCATGTTGGGTTTAAAAAAAATAGTACTATTATTATAAATTGATGTTGGTGGTGGTTTTTAGGGTATTTAATTATAGGCATATAATTTGGTTAAGATAAAAAAATTATTTAATCTAGACCAAAATAAAATTGTACCATTCTCATGTGGTTGTCTAAACCAAAATAATTGGATATGATACATGATTTAGGAGTAAAGGATCAAGATAATGAAACCCTAAGAAAATAGTTTTAGACATTTCAATAAGTGATAGTGGCCTTGTTGGGTGGTAGAAAGTGAGGAAATTGGATTTTCATGGTGGAAATTTTGATAAACTTATAAACTATAACAAATTAAACTATTCTTTATTGGTTTTCTAAAGAAAAATTTGAACCTGAATTGTGATGTCCTAGAAAATGGTTCAAGCTATGGAACCCTAAAAATAAACTAGAAAATTAATCCTAACTTTATGGTTGGCTATATATATTACACATACAACCTATTGGAACTTTCTTTGTGTGAATGTAAAAGGAATTTCCAAATCATTCCATCACCCTTATAGTATGTCAAATATTATGTGAATCTTC